>VZRV01010127.1:528379-833834 GCA_013398115.1 Falcunculus frontatus
GGGGTGCGCAGGCCGCGGCGTGCGCCGACTCGCCGGGCCGCTGAACGAGGTCCCCCCGTCCCGCCGCCCCCGTGGGTGCGCAGCCCTTTCTCTCCTCCCGGCCAGCCCCCCGGTGGCGGCGGCTCCTGGCCCCTTCCCCTCCCCGGTCTCCGCTGCCGGTGCCGCGGGCCCTCAGCTCGGGCCGCGCAGGCCGAGGCGTGCTGGGCCTCAGCGGCGAGAGCCCCGCGTGGTGTCCCTGCCCCACAGGCAGCCCTGGGGGCCTGAGCTCTCCCTAGTGCCCTCCTGCCCGAGTTCCCGGCGTTGAAGCACTGAAACAGCCTTAACCTTTTATGTATTAACTCTTTTTAGAACTTTAGAGACTATCTTTACGTTCAGATGGTAATGAAACATGTAAACGAAACCTTGCCCATGTGGTGGACCTGTCAGCGCAGAGCACTGTGAGCGCTTAGGGGTCTGCTCGACTGATTTCACAATTGAAATGTTAAGATCATGTCTCAGTAGTAATCTGAAGAGCCTAGTATTCTACATGCCAAAATAATCTGTCACAACTGATACTCTGTGGATTTTATTCTTATATAGTGTGTTTCTTTTCTCTTATGGTAGATGAAAATGAAGCAGAGAGACCAGAGGAAGAAAAATCTAGGTGAGTACCCTTACAACTGCAAGCCCTGTAGTGTGGCCGCACAAAAATCATATTCACGACATTCTTCTTCCCAGCTGCTTGAAAGTTGGTAACACCTGAACATGCTCTGGTGTCTTTGAAAATGTTCTTAAGACTGTATGTTTGGACTTCACTTTTCTGTGAAATGGCTTCACCTGTGAAATTGGGTTACTTAAGTATGAAAGTTCATTTAACTGTATGGGCAGCAATAACCCCTCACAAAATGCCAGCAGGTCTTTTATTTTTGTAATCATTGTGCTTTATGGTCTTAATAATGGATCAGGACTTGATTTGTTTGAGATAATTTAGCAACTAAAAAACATCCTGTCTCCTAAAGAGTTTGCAGTGTAGTTACAAAAACAGGATTACAGGGAAACAGATGAAGGTTACAAGGTAGTTTCACATACAGATCTCATCTGCTTAGGTTTTCAGGGTTGGTTTGGTTTTTTTACCAGTATGACAGTATTTGAAAGAAACTTAGGAAAGATATGGACATATTTGGGGAAGCCTGCTTGAGTTACCAAGAGCTGTATGGGAGCACAAAGATGCTCCCTTGAAAATCTAACAAAGTTAATGGAGATTAGTAACAAGGACTGACTGGAAAAGGGAGTCAGTCACTTGTGCTGAATGAAGGAAATTCTCATAGTTGGTAAAATATTGAAATTGTTGATTGTCAAGATACATTAAACAAATAAAGGGAAAAACAGTACATGAAAACATACATTGTTGTTTTCTGTAGGTGTTTCCATTTTTTCAATGAGAACTCTTGCATTTAGTTAGCCTTGGTGGGCTGCTTGATCATAAGCTTGCTCAGTTCCTTTTTTGAACTCATATCAACTTTTGACAAGCACAGATTGATAAAGCAGTAACGACCTCCACCACATGACTACATACGATATCACTGTGAAACAGCTACGAGGTGTAATTATTTGAATCCCATTATTTCTGTAGTATAAGAAACAGAGTTTTCTGTCACTTTTTCCCTGTCTAAAAACTTAACAAGTTTTTAGACCTCTGTTGCATTCATCTTGAATCCCGTCCCTTCCAGAACAAAGCATTCTAGTTACTTACGTGCTTTTTATGTAGAAGCTATTCCATATCAGTTGATTCCTTATGTTCGGTTACCTTTCCTTGACCTGTCATCTTTGTCAGTATTACTGTTATTTAGGAATATTTGCTTGGAGGGCAAAATGATCTTTAGAAACAGTGTACTCCAGTTTTTGGTCAGTAGTGTCTAGCTTGGCATTTGGCTGTCTCAATGCATAGTTTTTGGACAAAAAGCATAACAAGTACTAACTTTGGCATCTTAGGAGTTGTGTTTGGAGCTGTGTGGAAGTATGGGGACAGTTCTCCTGTTAAAAGTTTTGGTCTCTGACTTCTCAGTTTTGGCACTGTTTGTATATACAAAAATCGGGAGGTGTTATTCAGGTTCTGTAGCTAGTCTGTTGTTTTACCATGTGATGAAGTGAAATGATCAAGCTTGAATCCTGAGGCAATAGCTGGGCTGTATTGGGTGCAGCACTCATGAGTGTGTTGCCAATAGAGTATGGCATTCTATTCAATAAAAAGTGGCAATTCCTCACTCTGTTTCAGAAATACCTTTTCAGTGGAAGAATATGGTTTCTAGATGGTTCCCTGCTTACTCTGTTATTTGTGGTGCGTCATCCTAACAGCTAATGGGACTGTGGAAGTTAAAATATTGCTGTGTGAGAAACAGCAGTAGGTAGGCCCAGTGAGACAGCTCATTTGCATGGATGTCACAGTACTCATCCTTTTAGATGGGCCAGTAGTTTTAAAATTTTTACAGTTCTCGGTCTACACTTAAAATATAATGGAATTAGTCACTGAATTGTAACTGTTCCATATGGTAGAAGAAAATTTCACAATGCTGATGTGGGAATTCTGTTTCAATGAAACATTACCTTGGGTGTTAAAATGTTTTCTTCCATGATGTCTTTGAAAAGTGTCAGTCTGCAGTGAAAAAAAACCCCAAACAGCTTATTCTCCCTTCATATGTTACAAAGGGTATCAGTTTGATTTCAAAAGAAGGTCCAAGTGTAATGCCTCATTACTTCCAGCTGTTCTACAAACATCCAGTTAGTATGATTTGTCATAGCTAAATATTGCTAATATAAAATCATATTCATCTAGATTTTTTTTTAATAAATCGACTTTGTTTTTTTAATTAATGCAGAAGACAACTGGAGCCTTGGCTTTTTGTCTGGAATGGTGTGCAAAGCTTTTTTTCATCAGTAGCTGATACCTGTGAAATAATATGTGCAGAAATACCTAGTTTCATCTTTTCCTGTTTGTTTTTGTTTAAGTGCTCCACCCCCACCTGGAAGTGAAGAGGAAGCTGCAGAAAATGGCGTTGTGAAAACGGTAGTTTTCAATATGTTTTTGGAATACTGCTTTAATATGTTTTGATTCTATGACTTATTGGGAATTGATAATTTGACTAGGACTTATATTTAAATGAATTGATGCCTAAGTGTGTGCCTTTTTTTTTCTATAATCTGTTTGTGATCTGCAGAAACTGTAGAAATTACTAAATTAGGACATCAAATTTCCAGCTGCAGTCCACTTTTTAAATCTAACTTACAGAAAGTAAATGAATAGTACTCCCAGTTTTTGGAGGGGCGGCCGAAAGACGGTGCTTGAAGACAGCTCTCTTTTCTCAAAGACATCCTTTTCAAAATGATGGTCTATTTTTTCTCACTGATAAGAAAATAAAGTCTTCTGATCATTTTTCTGTTTTTGAATGTGATAAACAAGCAGCATTTGCAGAACTATGTGGAAGTGTGAACCAAGAGATTAATTACACATGCCTTTCAGAGGCCACATAACACTTGTTTTGTAGTAGTCTTCAGTGTTTAGTGTGTCTGATAACTTCAGTGTTAGTATGATGAAATTAAATTTACAGTTGCGGTGTTGATTAAAGGATTCAGGTTACCGTGAATGGGAACAATTTAAGTATGTTCTATGAGAAAATTGTAGTCTTACTTCAGTGGGATATTTTAGCTTATATCTTCCAAGAAATATCTTTAAATGTTGCAGAAACCATTACTGAGATATTTGTGCAAGTTTCAAGGACTGGCCTCTTAGTGAAATACTTACTTTCAGTAACTCTAATGCTTTATTTATGAAAGGTGTTACAATGTATTTAAAATGGGGGAAAAAGTTACTAAAACTTTAAAACTTATTTCAGTTGTTTAAACTGAAAAGCTGCTTAAAGTGCATCAAAGGTGTTTTGTGTGATGCTAATGTTGTAAGAGGGTGGTAAAGTTCTTAGGCACAAGGCAATGATAATACTTTTTTGGACTTGCTGATCTTAAAATATTTCTGGAAATCCATTTAGGCTCAGTTTTCTTGTACTTGCATGTTTTTGTATTTTTTATTTATATGAAGCCTGGCATTGTTAGGATATCGTTAGAATATCTCCTTAAAATAGAGAACTTCATGGTAAGTGGTGTTCATGAAGGTTCAGCAGCAGCTTAGAAAAATGGGTGTTGTTCAAGTTGGTTGAATAGGAACAGGTGAATATTTCTGTGAGGAGGGAACTAAGAAATCATTGATCATAAGTGAAATGGGTTTTGGTTGAAAAGGTACATAGTCCAGGCAAAATTCTATTTCCTGTTTGATGCTTTTTTAATGGCATCTGTGTGGGTTGCTTGGTGAGTGATGAATTTGCACTTTTCCACCATATGGCATTGAAAGACTGTCTTCAGCTGTCATTTACAGAATATCTGTACTGATCTAGACTTGCCCTATCTCCCTTGCCTCAAAAATAGACTCTTCATTGTTATGTAAATTATATTAATGTTGTGTAGCAAGGATGAACTGCACTCCAACATCTTATCTTCTAAGGAGTTGTTGATTTTTATGGAATTTATGTACCAGACAACTTAATAGACAATATAATAGACAAGGGCTAAAACTCAGCTCTGTGTGGATAACTGCAGGCTGCCGAGGCAGAATCAGCTTGGCTTCGATGTGTTCAACCTCTTGCTGAAGGATTCCAATATGTGAATAAGAGTGATTTGGTTGGAAAAGTTCACTTGGGTTTCACAAGGTTTTTGAAGAAGTTCCTCACCAAAGGATTTTAGAAAACTATTCAGTGACAGAATGAGTCCCACATGGATAACTGATTTGTAATAGATAGAAAACACAGGGTAGAAGTCCAGGTTCTATTTCCACAGTGAAGGAAAGTCACCTCCAGGGAGAATTCTCTGGAATTTTTTGCTTATCTGTGCTGTTTAATGTATTTACTTGGAAAACAACTAAGTTGTGAAATCACAAGTTTTCTGATGATACAAAGTTAATCAAGATAGTAAGATCAAGGACCAGCTGTGAAGAACTGACTGGTTAATACATGGTTATTGAGTCTTGCATAGTAAAAGAGTGATGTTCGTTGGGGAAAAAAACAGATTTACAAATAAAATGGTCTGAATTGATCGTTATCAGTTAGGAGGGACACGTTAAGTGCTAATCTGGAGTCTAAAAAGCAGTTAAACCTTGTGATGTAGCAGAAGGTGAATATAGAACAAAATGGAAGATATCATACTGTAAATTCATGGTTCAGTTGCACCCTGAATTCTGACTGCTATTCTTTCCCCTCGTTTTGTAAAGGCTTCTCTACAACTGGGAAAGTTGAGAAAAGAGCAGCAAGAGTAATCGAGGTAGTTTTCATACACAGAATGGCTGAGTAGCCAAGAACTTCTCAGCTGGGAAGACAGGCATGCGTAGGATATGACGGAGGCTAACAAAATCATATGTGAAGACTATAAATAAGGATTCATTCCTCATAGTTTCTTCCATAAGAGGAGTGGAACTTTTAAATGAAGATCATAGGAGTCATGATGAAAACGAAAGAGGTTGGATCTTCATGCAGTAAACAGTGCTATGGAACTCCTCTCCAAAGAGTGTCACTGCTGGGAGTTACATGAATCCAAAGGAAGTCTGGACTAGTACTTGACAGTAAGATCCATTGAAGATTACTAAAAAAGACAAACCATAACGGGCTTAGGAAATGTCCTGAGCTGATAATAATCAGCAGCTCAACAAATTAGGGAGGAACGTAATATGTGCTTTTTTTCTCTCCCCTGTGGTCTCTGTAAGCGGAAGAACAAACCAAAACCCCAAACAAACCTGAAGCAGTGGACTAGATGAACTCTTGGTTCAAACTGGCACAACTGTTTTACCAGCAAGCTTGAGGGCTGTGGGGCAGCATACAGCATGCTCTTGTATATGATTTTTCAGTCTGTTTGCTGAAATGTCTCAGTAAGCTTTATGTAGCTTACTGATGTTAGGAACGAAACAGATTTCTCTGAAGTGCAGTGTTCATCATCAACTGGATAAACGTTTACTTGACTTATTCTGGATATATAGTTGATGATGGCAAGAAGCTAGTCTTGCATATCTTTTAGTTCTTTCCTGAATGACAAGGTAAGAGTAGAACCAGTGTGTATGAGCTAGGTAGAGGGAAGAAGAATATTAGATAGTGGAAACTCTTTTATGCTTGAAAAACCAACTCAGTAATAAGACACTTCTCTATTTTGGTCTAGATGTTTCAGATGCTTGTAACCTTCTAAATTTACTGTTAATACTGCTCAATTCTAATGTCTAGGAAGAGAAGAATTTTCTTCTTTCAAAGATTTGTAGAATGGATAGCTTTGTCTGGATTGTTTTTCCATTGTGAAGGTAAGTGACTGCTTTTTTGTCTAAACAGTGACTTTTTCTTTCGTAGAAGGTGGCAGAGGCTGAGGATGACAGTGACAGTGATAGTGATGATGATGAAGATGATGTTCAAGTCACCATAGGGGATATTAAGACAGGAGCTCCACAGTTTAGGTAAGTTATTTGCAAACATTAACTGAGGAAACTTTAGATTATATTTAATTATTAACACAGTCTCTTTAATACTTGCCATTTATTCCCATTTTTTAATATTTTTTTAATGTATTTTTTATTTTTTATCTTTATTTTTGCCACATATTTACCATTTAATACTTGCCAAAAATGTCAAATTGTGTGTACAATTACTGTCAATTAAGAATTTCTTTAGCTCTTTAACATGTTTTTAATGATACAGTGGCTTGAAAACAAGTGAAATGAAATCAGTGGAGTACAAGAAAGAGTTTTGTATGAGTTTAAATTGGGGTTTCAGATTTTGAGAAATAATTGTATTAAGTTTGTAAAGGAATGAGTTGGTTTTTATTATGGAATGGCTATGTTATATAGCATTTTTAGGGTCGTTACTGTGACAGTGACATTTTTGTTGCAAAGGATAGAGTGGCAAGAACATGAGAAGTGTTTGTCCCTCATCCTGTTTGTAGTGGATACAGTTCTAATTAGACCTCTCTAGTTTCAATCCCTCTTGATGTTCTCAAATAAGATTTTAAGGATGGAGCTGCGAGTCTCTGGAGATTTTTTCTCAAGATCATGGTTTAGGCATTTGTCCTGTTCTTGCCACTTTTATTGCCACATATCCCTTCTGGTCTTGAAAAAGGGTTTTTTTTTTCCCCTGAACACTTTTGTACAGTGCTTATTTTACCCAAAATTATGAAATAATGTTTTTCATAGCATGGAAATTTTCTGAGGGAAATGGTTTGCTTGTTTTTCTTGGCAATCCTAATATTTTTATGCTTATTAAAACCAGAGTTACTAGAGTGCCGTTTCTTAATAGAATTATGACAGGTCTGCAGGTAGGTCTGACTCATGTATATCATTGTGTTTTTAACTTTAGAATGCAGGTGATTTACTCCTGTTTGAAACATAGTATTTTTAAACTTTCAGTATTTCATATCCTAAAATACTGTGCAAATCAATGTGATATAAAAACCCCAATTCTTTCAGTTCTTTATTTTTCTGCTTTCAATAACTTGCAGTATTCTTGTGGTCTAGGCAGCGACTTCAAATTTTGTGGTACTAAAGCAAAACTAGATTTATATTCTCAGTGGATTTGCTGATATTCTTTCCATGTATGCGGGAAACAATGAACATATGATCCTAAATCTAATTAGAGCAGAAAGTTTTATATAGAATAGCCTGTTTTCTGAAAAACCTTTTTTTCTGGGCAAATTGGACAGAAAGTTTATGGAAGGGCAGTAATCTAAAACAAACTGGACATTGCTGTTCATTTTAACTGCAGTAGAACAAGTCTGTTTTATAAGATTAAACAATTTTTCATATAGTGGTCAACTGCAGTTTAAAAAGACCCAATAGAGTTGTTTCACAAAATCATGCACAAATACAGCGTGGCAGATCAGAAGGTTAAATGTTTTGTGCCAGTTTTGTGCAGTTGTAGCACTTGAAAGAAAACTAGAACTGCATGAAAGTGGATACTGTAAGCTATACCCTGGCTGCCTAATTATATGCTAATCTCATGATGTTTATGGGTCACCTGTGAGGATAAGTTACCTTGCACACAAATGGTAGGGAGAGCTAGTTCTTAATGCTACAAATGAACAATACTGTAATTCCTAAGATAGTTAAATCTATTCAGTAGTTAGATTTCTGAGTGCTTTTTTATGAAGCAAGCTCTCAAGTATTTTAGAAAGTGAAAAGTTACATACTTTTCTGTTGGTCACAAGGATAGATGATTACTAGAAGTCCATTGAAACAGCACTTCAGTCATTTTAGAGAAATGGTTGTATTTTCCACTTCTGTACAGATTAAATAGAATAATTATGAAAAGAGAAAATGATCCATCTAAACCTTTCCCTTTTTTTAATATTTATTTTGTTTTTACTCTAATCCCCAGACTGTCATCTGTATCCCTAAATGAACTGCATTTTTCCTTTCTCTCTCTTCTTCTGGTTCTGTCCATTCTTGTTTCTATCAAGGTCTTTATCCTTTCAACTCAGGAAGAGTGACTGGGACTTGCTTCACTACTGTTTATTAGTTGGAGAAGTTGCTACTGAGCATAGAAAGGTACTCTCTCTTCCTCCTAGGCTGATCTCTTTACTTTTACAGTTACCAGCTTGGAAAGCTAGAGATTCAGGATGGTGATTGAGCCTGGGTCCAATTTGTTTCTGGATCTAGCTCTCTCTTGTTTTGTGTTTTCTTCTGGTTTAAAAGTTTTCTTTGTGTAATTCATTTTTTTGTTAATTTCTTTAAGTTATGGAGCAGCACCTGTGAATCTCAATATTAAGGCAGGAGGACGAGCTTATGGATCTTCTGGTAAGAAAATTTACACAGTAATATTAGTAAAAAAAAAAAAAGATTGGATTGTTTTGGATTAAGGAAATAATTGTTACTTTTAAGACTTCTTGATAAATTTGTCTGACTTTTTATTTCTGTTCTATGTGTAATGCTACTGATGAAATTCCATTTGGTAGAGACAGAAGGCTCTAACTTTCTAAGTTTTCTTCACAGGTGCAAAAGTTAAAGGACTGGATCTAGATGCACCAGGGAGTATTAATGGTGTGCCACTTCTGGAAGTAGATTTAGATTCTTTTGAAGATAAACCTTGGAGAAAGCCAGGTAATGTCTGGTTTACGTTAACTGATACATAGGTGTTCAGTAGGTTATTTTAATAGTGATTCCTATTGACTGCATGTAGATGTCATCTTACCTATCCCTAGGAGGTATTGTACAGTATAACTTGGAAAAAGCAGCTATGTTACTTGTGCCTTCCTGCTGTGCCACAGTGTGTTTGGGTGTGCTGTGTTTCTTAGTACACATCTCGATCATATGTCAGGAGAAAGAGACAGGCCATTTTTTTTAATACACGTATATCCTGAATTCTCCTTGGAAATCTATGTTTCTGTGGAGATTACTGCCATTGCTCTGTGCCATGGAACACAAGATAAATCAAAATGGAAAACAGTTCTAGCAGGTCTTAGCAGGAAGAGTGGTGAAATGTAGCTGCCTGTGCTAGACTGTGTTCATGCATAGATAACCGTGAGCTTTGAATAAGAAACAGAGACTTTCCACCCAGACCTTCCTTGAGTCTCCTCTGTATTGTCTCGTTGGCTCAAGTGATTTGTCCAGACTTTTCTAATTATACCAGCAATTATTGGGGTTTTTTAGTAGCAATACATCTTGCTGCTGCATATAGTTTTTTCCTAGTGTTTGTATATTGCTTTGGTAATACAAATAGTGTCTACAAAATGGAAAAGAGAGAAGCCTTTGATGATTATCTGGTGTTTGAACCGTTATCTATATTAAATATATTTTGTGCATTTGAGTTACAACTGTTCTCTCTCTTACAATAAAAATACTTCATGGCATCAAATGAAACTAGGAGCCAAAACAAAATGAGAAATCAAATACAGAAGAAGCAAAACAAAAGGGAGTGGTTCTTCACTGAACATAAAGCAAATCTGTGGATCTTATATTTATCTTATTGTAAAGATATGGGGGATTATAATATCCCATGGTATTCTCTACTTTTGGTCTCCATGATGCTAGGCAATCTGTTGTTTCTGAGTAAGTTTTAATGGTTTTATGATCTTAGCCATGAATACCCTATGTCTCTTGATTAATTGTACATTTCAGTTGTGCTTTTTTAGATCACTACCTGTTCCGTTTTGATGCTCTAAATAGAGATGTATGTTTTCTTTCATAGAAAAGATGAACTTTATAATGTCCTAAAAAATCTATGCTTCTCTACTTAAAGGGGCTGATCTCTCCGATTATTTTAATTATGGCTTCAATGAAGATACCTGGAAAGCTTACTGTGAAAAACAAAAGAGAATACGAATGGGTCTTGAAATTTTGCCAGTTACCTCAACCACAAATAAAATTACGGTAAGTAGTGGTTTTTTTTCTGTACTGTACATGTTTTTTTTCCCTGTAAAGCTGCTTGTGTGTCGCAAGCTTGTTCTGCCCGGTTCAGTACATTTGTTAGAGTTTGCACCTGACTCCCCTCCCTGAACCTCAAGTGTTACTGTGTTGCTTCACTGGCAATTGTGTGGATAGCGTGACAGACAGCTACAGCTAGATTGCATCTGTACCTTTATTGAGACTGTGGCCCATCATTTAAGAGTTGTATGGTATCTTAATGGGCAATGTGTTATTTAACTTAGGCTGAAGACAAAGCTATGGAAGTAAGACCAAGTGCAGAGATTCTCGATGGCAGATACCATCTTTTTAAGGTGAATTTTAGTAAAATTTTGTTGGTTGCTCTCTTTTTTCTTGAGTATTGCTTCCCATGCCAGCACAGACTGATAGAAGAACAACTGATATGGACACAGCCATTATTTCATTCTCTCATCTTACATCAGTGACTTTCTGTATATGTCACAAAATGCGGATTAAAAAGCGTTGCTTTGTTCGTCACTCTTCTGCAAGCATGTGAGTTAGTGACCTGGTGAACTAACAAATTTCCCAGTGAAATTAATTTTTCTCGATGTGATGGTTTATTTGTAGCTGTAGTGCGTACATTTGTGCAGATTAAAGAATTTGTGCAGATGTGGTGGGGAAGCTTTTGTAGATTATGGCATGTTTATTTTTCCTGTGGCATTGTAGCTCTTACTGTGTTTTGTAACAGCTATCCTTGACAACTCCGATATGAAAATCAATCTTCCATGTTTTTGTGTTGTCCTTCTGGGGTTAGCTGACAATAAATCAAGTTACGTATAATAATTTTTCCCTTCAGAAATGCTGATTTTCAGAGAATAGAAAGATCTATATGACAGCATTTGTCTTAAGGATCGAGCTTTTTTTTTATCTTCTCAGTTTCTCATTTACTCGTTTGTTTGACACTAAAGTTAAAATTATAATAAAAAGGTTATTTATTTTACTTATTCTCAATATGTAGTCATTTTTGTTCTTGAACTGTCGTTGAAGTGACTTGGAACAGTTTCTTTCTTCTGTGTACTCCTGTCAATTGCAGATACAGAACTGTCAATTGCAGACAGGTGTTATTGTTTTCTCTTATATGCTACTTGAAGATATTCAGTTACTTTGATTTTATTTTAGCAAGAATAGATCAGAAGGTCTCTGGGGCTTTTTACCTTCCTCAGTTATCATAATAACAGTGCTCGGGGACAGTAGAAATAGTGGACAATAGGAGTTACAATTTGCAACTGACTGTAGTCTCAAACTCCTCTGAAATGTTCTGAAGGAAGAAGGATAAGTAGTCCCCTATTTCTAGCTCAGTATTGACTCTGGTGATCAAACAGTACAAGTAATAATTGTGTTGTAAGAGTTTGTCATGTTTTACAAGGAGTTTACTTATAATTATTAATTTCACTAACTTTTTTTCCTCTATTCTGAAACAGTCTCATGTAATTTACATGATATTTACATGTAATTTATCTTAATCTCCCATAATTCGCAAGAATGTCTCCTACATTTTCTAGTTACTCTTTAATTTGTAGAAGTCTTTTTCAGATAAATACTTATTCCTTTTCCCCCTCGTATTTCTGGATAGGAAACATTAATTCAATTTTTAATGAATTTTAACTATTGATGTGCATTTTTATGGGTTTGGAAAAGATGGACCCATGTTTAGAAGTGAGTTTCTGCAGAAACATAGTAGTTCACTTGATTACAAGCTGTGAGATCACAGCTTATACGGTGCTCTAGCATGAGTGAACTAGCTATGTAGAGTGATGTAGCTGGTACTGTGGGAGTGACTTTAAAAGTTGAATCAGTACGTATTTGTGTTTAATGCTGACCCATGTAGGTTTTTCTTTCACATATAGCTGCTGCTGAAGTAAAACAATACTTGCTGTATTTGTACCACAGGTTTTGAATAGCTTTAATAAAAAAAAGTGTCTGGAATTTTGCAGTACTTCAGAAACAACAGGGTGTTTCTGAAGTATTCAGTCTGAACTAATGAAAAATCTTTTACAGTTTGCATAACCCAGAGTATGAGGTGACTTCCTGGTATGACTCGGAAATTAAGTGGTTACTGGATCTCATGATCAGTGAGGCAGACGGAGAATCCATTCAAGTTTCTTGTCTCATGGCTTGTTGGTAGTGGATAGCAGGCTTGCTAGATACCTCTGTTAAGGTTATGAAGATTTTTTTTAATAAGTTTCCTTCTTTTAAAAATTAAGATGTAATTTTTTTCATACAGGAAATTCTTCAAGAAAATCAGTTTGGTCTGTTCACATACAAATGAAATGCTTGGAAAATAAATATTTAAGCTGTCTAATCTTCTGTAACAATTTATTCTCTGGCATACTGATTCTTTAATATATTAAACACGGTACTTAAGTAATACATCAATACAAAATACATAATTTTGCTAGCTGTGCAGAGGTGACAGTTTCTGAAATTCTGAATAAAGTTGGACGGACTTTCTTTTTGTGTTGGCTATTTATTATATTGAGTGTTGGAGCTACTACACTTGCGAGGGTAAACTAATGATGAAACATTATTTTGAAGGTACAGCAGGGCAGAACTGGAAATTTGGAGAAAGAGTTGGCAGTGCAGTCGACCAAACCTGATTTCACATCTCCTCCTGCCTTATTCAAATCAGGAATTCCAACAAACAGGTCAGTTAGCTGTAACTCATGAGCAAAAAACTATTTCTATTATTACCTCTATGTCTTTGAAGTTTACAATTTTTGTAGGAAAAAAAAGGAAAATATCGTTCTGTAACAGGTAGAAAAAAGGGATAGAGGTATCCTAATCCCATTTAGCATAATCACACATGCATACTATGTGACTGCCTTCTTGGCTGTGCTATGCTAATACCTTCTTGGCTATTTGGGAAAAAGTAGAAGAAAAGGGGAGAAAAAACAGCAGGACCAAGTAACAAGACAGGTACAAAAATCCAGTTGCTGATTTATGACACTGTGTTTTCTGTGTATAATTAGATTCACCATCATAGGATTTCTAGTTAGGGGCCTTATGAGTATTAGATGACTTATTTTTTCAGTTAAACAAGATGGAATCTGGCAGCTATGACTTTAACAAGGGGAAGAATTCCTGGAAACTGGTCTCTTTCCTGCAAGGCAGCTTTAGTTTGTCCATATTTGAGTATTTTATTATACTTTCTTTGAAATGAGAGAAATTATTTCCTTACTGGGGTTCTTCTCCCAGCCCCACGCTTTAGTAAGTTCTGTCTTTTATATCTAAGTCACTGCTGTTTTATTTCTGGCACTTTGCTTAGGATGAATCCATGCTTCTGCTTTACTTTAGTTATGTAGTGATCCTGTGTAGAACTTTTTGTTCTGTGCAAATTAAAAGCCATTATATTACCATCATATTACAAATGATGGTAAGAAAGGTAGAACAGGTTGTACACTTTCATCATCAACCATTAAAGATTAGAAGCTGTGGCCTGTCTTTAGCACTGCATCTGTAAGTACTTTGACTGATTTAGAGGCACTTGCGTTCAATTATTCCATCCTATAAGAGTCAATTCAACACCCAAATGTATTTTTCTTGAGGAGGGTGGGAGGGGGAATCAATCATACCCTTGCCTGCACTTTTCTTTCACTTCTAGGATCTTCCTTCTGGTAGCCTAAATTTTTCTTCAAGCTACCAGGTTATGCTGCTTTCTGTTTAGTAGATTTTAGTTCTTTGTTTTTCTATTTTTCTTTGTCAAAGAAACAGGAAGTCTTCCAAACTTTGTGCCAACCCTGTAGCAATTTTTTGAAATTGCTTTTCTGAATTGCTTTTAATGTATGATGTTCTTGTAACAGAATTCTTAAACTGGAATGTAATGTTCACAGGGTAAGGATTCCAAAGCTGTATCTAGCACAGGTTTTGTTACAAGATTTCAATTCTTTGTTCCTCTCAGTGGTGGACAGAGAACCTCTAAACTACTTTAGGAAGTAATTATTGACCAGGATATTAAAATGTAGTCAAGTTTAAAGTTGTAGAAAAAATGGATTGTGTAGATTCTGTGGTTGGGTGAAATTTGCAGTGGTTGTGACAACTGCGTCACTTTGTAACAGTTACTTTGTGACATATCATGTTGACAATTGTATCACTTGTGCATTCCAGTGGGTAGAATAGGTTGTTTTATGTACATTTAGCATGACTGTTGTAATTATAAGTTGTTACAATGACGAAACTGAGGTCTTCCCTTATTTGCTACCTGTTCCTATGGATACACTTGCTTAAAATAGATTATTTTGTAAAGAAAGGTTTTTCTGTCAAGTGATCAGAAGAGATTTTGAAAGAAAACTGTGTGCTCAGAAGTCTGAGAGTAGCTCAGTGAGTGAATATGTATTAGCTGTGTGGATTATATATACTTCTACTTTAATGACTTTTCCATAATGTGTCTGCTATTTTCTGTTTATTAGAGCCTGTATTACTAACTTCTTTATAACCGGGCAGGGTTTTATGGGGTTGAAATAATTTCTTTCTTTAGTTAAAGAGTTTATTTTAGGTAGGCAGAAAATTTTCAGCAATATAGCTCTTCAATAATTTAAAATAATTGCCTTTATGCTAAGTGGCATTTGCAATAGCCTTGTTGAGAAATTGCTGGAAGCATTTCTCATGTAGCAGTGAAACTTCTCTCAGCTTCTAGCAGTAGTTGATGTATGTTGTGAAAGGGAGAGAAAACCGATACAATTTGATATAGCTGCATTGGGGTGGGGATTGGTAAGAAAACAGAAAGACCTAGGCCGTTTACCTCACCAGAAGAAGCAGCAGCTCTTCTCAGTCATGAACAGCCTCTGCCTCCAGAAAGGCCAGTTCAGGCATCAGAAAGTGGTAGGAACAATACAGGAGGGACCAATCATGGGAATTAACGTAAAGGGAAAAAACAATTCAGGCCATGATGCTCATTTAACATTTTAGTTCCTCACTTACTAGTCAGGGCTGCAATATTGCTTCATGGATGATTTTACACATGGACATTGCATTACATATTGCTCTTCAGTTGCAAGTCTGGGGACAGATAGTGGTGTTTACTTTTTTTTCATTTGTTTGTAAACAAACATTAAAATGATTTTGTGCTTATGTTTTTACCTTTTTGATTAGAGTACACTAGATGTTTGCATGGGATTACAAATTTCTCAAAAAAACCCAAAAAACCTCTGAGGTCTAGCAATAATTTTACTCATTCCCAATATGGAAGTTGTAGTTGACAGAATAGGAGCAGTATTATTGCTCATCAGCAAATGAATGTTGCTAATTGACTAGAATTGCATCCTAAAGATGTAATTCAAAGAAAAATTCAGTGCTTGTTCATACAGTATATCTCTGGGAAATTTTGCTTGAAGAGTGGCTGTCTGAATTATAGCTGAGATATTAGTTGTTTAGAAATGACACCTGGCTTTCTTGCCTTGATTCTGTGATACTTAGGGCTGTTGAGTGCATAAAGTGTTGCATAACCCTGAAGGAGTTAGATCATAATGGAAATACTTTAATAAATGGACATCGTATACAAACAATACAGTATAAAATAGAATCATTGTTTTATAGAGGGAGTTAGTTAAAGATTTATTGTCATAATTATGGTAAAAATCTGAAGGAACCTCTTTTGATTACAGTGCTTTCTACACCATGAAGAGGACTTTGATATGTTTCAAATGTGTCCTAACCAACTACTTCATAGAATTTGTTTTTTAGACCAGTGCTTTTCCTTACGTTATTTTTCAAGGACTGTGAAATAGTTTTTCTTTAGTAGTAGAGAAATTAGCATAAGTTTCATTTATAAGCTGACTGCAAAAGTTTATATTTTCTCATTCAAGTAATACCTATAGCAGCTCTCCATCACAAAACTTACTTCTGTCAGAAGTTTTTTTTGGTTTTTAACCTCCATTTATGCTTTTACTAAAGTGTACATTACATTTAAATGGGATTTTCTTTCAGAGAAATTAGCCCATCAGTGCAGTGGGCTATTTACCAGCTTTATCTGTGCTTAAGGCTTTCTGTAAACAGATTTTTTATAGGAAAAGGATTTCTGATCTTTAATTACTATGAAAAAATACCAGTTTCTCTTGTTTCATTAACTAGCTTTGCAAGACTAAGTAAAGGAAATTCAGATATTATTTTGAAAAAAAGTCTATTTTCTATAAAAATGGTTTCTGTAGGAAATGTGTTAGGTTCTTGTTGATATCAGTCGTTGGCCTGCTCAGCAAAGTTGAGACTGTCCTCAAGAGGAGGAAAATAAAACATAAAATGTATAAGGAAAACAAGAAGGAGGAAAAGAACATATCGAAGCATATTATAGTTCCATACATATTAGACTGTACTATAAGTCTACTAATTAAATGTGGCCTCCAGTAGTTAGTCTGTTTCTGAATTCTGAAGAGTCATATGGGGGTGTTCCAAAAAGCAGATTATTTATTATATCTGTGGTAAGGATAAGGATTTCTGAAGCTATGAACTTGGAAAATAACTAGGTTTTCTTTCTTTTTTTCTTCTTTTTTCCCCTCTTTCTCTTTGCTCTGTAGAATCTAAACTCAGCTTGCCAAATGATATTGAGTTATCTTTCTGAATTAATCTCCACGGAGAGTGGTATTCTTAGTGCAAATAGCTCATAAATAACCATTCTCTAATTGGAGTGAAATAACTCAATGTTGCTGGAAAGTTCCTTTCAAGCTACACTTTGTATGAACTCTGCTGTGGGTTCATGTGCATCCCACACGTGTGGATTGACGTTTTATGTTTCAGTGGATCCATTGGGAATGCATCTGTATCCCAGGTGCCTTGATCACGTAAGGGACAAACCAAGCCCTTCCTTTTCTTTGCTTACGGCACTGAGACAGAAACAAAGTAGTGCCTGCTTAACATCTTATCAGGACTCTAGATAACGTCTAGAGAGTCTTGGAAATTTCTCCTTGTGCCAGCTTGCTGTGACTTAATGTGTATGTGTGACTTTACCTGTGATTCGAGGTGTCATCTGCTGCTTCATTTGCAACTGAATCTGTGCTTCCTTGTGTTCAATTTCAAGCTCTTTTAGTGGAGTACTCAATGAAATCATTATTGCAATCTTGGAAATAGAGAATTTGTCAAGTTCAAGGTATGATGGCAATTTCCTGAACTCATCCATCATTATGAAAATTAAATCTCTTGGCAGTTGTTGGGAAGAACAGTGTACATAACGCTATACAACATTATTTAAGTAATAATTATGAAGTACCATCTCAGTGAGACTGAGCACTGGTGTACTCCTCAGAATCTAAATTAAGTGAAAGCTCTGTTTATTTCCGTAAAATTGATGTCTAGGAATCAACTAATTGGTAGTCTAGGTTTGCTACGTTTGATATTGCAGTGGTGTGTTTGGGCTGCTTCCCAAGCCAAAATAATATTGTAATATGGTTGAGGCATATATTGCTTTAATGCCCAGTACTCTTACATTGGTGTCACTGTGTGTGTTTTCAGTGCTGATTTTAAGAGTTGCTGGCAGTGTACAAACAGTACAAGAGAGGAAGAGTTTTAATTATTGCTGTGTGCATCACTTCACTCCCAAGTGGAAGCCCTGTAAATCAGTGGAGCGAGCCAGGCAGGGACTTTTTGCTGTAGAATAGTGTCATCTGTTATACACAAGGAGTAAAGCTAGGTAAAATGAGTTTTCTAGGATATGGTTTAGATAATTAAGAGAAGATACTGGTGATGGAGGTGAACAAGTGTCTTAGAACTCTAAAACCTAATGCACTGTCAGTGAAGACTGAGATGGTGAAAACAGTTGTTTTAACAACCGTTTTACAATACCTATATTCTCAGTTTAATTACTTAAAGCAGAATAATAGTCCAGTGTAGCAGTGCCAGAAGGCCATGCAAGACCACTGGGGAAGTTTAGAAAAGCAGGGGTTGCTTATTGGAACAATCTGACTTCTAGGATGGGGTATTAGAAGACCAGAGAATTTCTTAAATTTGTGTAATCGTTGTATAGTATATATTGCTGTACAGTATATACTGTTTTATTTTGCAGGTATGTTGTCAGACTCTTGTACCATTGCACTGGTTTTGTTTGGTTTGAGTTTTTTTAAACTCTAAACTATTGTTCTTAATAAGCTTACTTTAAAATCCACGAGGAAGCTCTAAACCCAGATACCGAAAAGCTCAGAGGGCAGGCATTTGGATCATCCTAAGTATGCAGACTGCTAAGGAACTTCAGATTATCTCTGGGAGATCTAACTGTTCCTTCATGCTCTAGTGTCTGCTGTCTTTTTCAGTTGCGTTGGAATCTAGGTATCTGAGCAATTGGAGTCCAAGCTATCAGTCTGGCAGAACTCTCAGCCTGTGATTCCAACTTACAGTTGTTCTCCCTAATATTTATACTCATGTGGTTAGTAGTACACTAGATGCAAAAAAGACAAGAACTTTTCTTCTGAAACTAGAAGCATTTTTTTCTTTCTATGGATTTGTTTCTATGGAAATTTCAGGAAGGTTTTTTTCCAGTCTTTTACTGTTATATGTCATGCTCTTGGTAAATATTATCAGTTTTATCTACTGTGGTTTCCCTTATATGTGAGACACAGATGTACCGTTGTTTTTCTTAACCACTAGCACTGTAGTTTTTTACCTCATTTTCTAACAAAGTTGACCTAGGTGAATCCTACTTTTTAATGTCTTTTAGAAATCAACAATGGCCTGCAGAGCAGGTAGAATCACAGAATTATAGAATGTTAAGAGGTTGGAAGGGACCTTAAAGATCATCTACCCCAACATCCACTGCCATGTGCAGGGACATCTCCCCTAGACCAAGTTGCTCAAGGCCTTAGTCCAACTCTGTTTTTATAACTCTTATGCAGATACGTTTTGTTATATCTGCATAACAGTTAAACATTTTCTCTAAACCTTGGTTTCTGGTATTTTAGGGCTGAAAACAGGAAAGTTCACTATACTTTGAATTATTCCTCTCTTCAAAATAGTGATTCTCATTGTCACAAATACCACGTTTTAGTTTTACTAGGTGACATTCAGATACTTGTCATATTTTCTGGTCTGGTGCCTGAAGTATTTCTTCAGTGTCAGTATATTCCCCTATGGTTAATTATACTTTGAATTTTAGTGTTTATGTTTTATGCTTATGTTTTTTCTTCTATCTTACCTTTGTTTGACCTTCCATGGAATCCTTCATTATGGTTTCATGCAATTTAGAAATTACTTCTAATTACTAGTTTATAGCTATTTTACATTAGATTTTTTCTGAAAGTTCTGCTTGATATATTATTTTCTTATTGAAGTTTTGTGATCTTTTTGTTTGGTTGGTTTTTTTTCTGTAAGAGCAGAAGTAGTATCTTATGGGATGGAAGGAGACTGCTGTAGAGTATGCTTTTGTTTATTAAAGGAGTCTTTATTGCTATATTGTTTAGTTCTATATACTTGTTCTATATAGTTCAGCAAATGGATCACCTTTAGTGCTCTTCAGAAAGAATCTTTTATGTTTTCCACAGAAGAAAGAACTTTTGCCGTTTAGAATGAGAGAAGTCCACAAGGCTTTTTTCTCTCTCTTTCTCTTTCTTTCCCCTTTTCTGATTCTGCTTGTTGATTCTGGTTTGTCCTGTGTTTCAGGCGGATATCTGGCACAATAGATGTGATTGGACAGACCATCACTATCAGCAGGGTGGAAGGACGGCGGCGTGCTAATGAAAACAGCAACATACAGGTTTTACACTGCAGTTTTGCATTCTATTTTTGACTAAAAGACATTTTTGCTTTCCCCATAGCTTCTGACTAAAGCATCAGTGTATATGAATGAGTAATGCATAAGTAGCTTTAAGTTCAGGAATAAAGCTTTGGCAGTTATCAAAATATATTAAGATGAAATATTGGATAAATTTCAAAAGAGAAATGTTTTGTTATACCTCTTACTGCAAAGAAATGAGCGATGTTGCAGACTTACAGTCCAGGAGATAGCATTGGCTCTGCTAGATCTGCGTGGGATTGTGTTTTGTTTATGGAGTGACAAAGATGAATATTTAAATTGCCATTTGTCCCCTATTCCTGCCAGACACTAATGCTGAAAGTGAAAGCCCCCTTGTATGCAGTTGGAGAAATGCAGTCTTTTAAAAATAAGGTGTGAAGGAATAAATAGTTGACAGTTGCTTGTTTTTAATTATATTGTAGCATTTTACTATAAATCGCAAGATTAGTATTTATGGTTTTAGTCTTTAGACTTTTATTATCCTAAGAAAGCAACTAAATCTATTAAGATGGAATACACTTCACTCCTGAAGAATCAGAGAGAAGGATCAGGGTTGCTTGGTGCCCTAGTTGCATTTCCATGCCAACTTAGGTTAAGGCTAAACAGTGAAAATAGTAATGGATTGTAGTGCTGATATTGAAAACAAAGCCATGTGGTTTTCATCTGATTGTGATGAGTGTTTAAGTAATTAATAGTCTTGAGTTGTTCTCATGCTTTCCATATTGATCTTCAAATATTTTCTGTTATATAAATTTAAGGTGCTCTTAGACCTTTAAAGGTACTTGGCAAATACAGGACACTGAACTAGGTATGCAGGTAGAACTTACACCTTCTGAGTATGGGTCTTTAGGTGTGAAGCGATACTTTCCTATTTTAATAACTGGAAAGAGAGGAAACCTATCTTCTGTCCTTTTCACGTAGCAATTGTAACTAGAGTTTGATATTTTACAGGTTCTTTCAGAACGCTCTAATCCTGAAGTAGACAGTTTTACCAAGCCACCTCCATTTTTCCCTCCAGGAGCTCCACCTACTCACCTTCCACCACCTCCTTTCCTCCCACCCCCTCCAACTGTCAGTACTGCTCCACCTCTGATTCCCCCACCAGGTAAATATCCTGCACTACATAGGATGTGAATAATAAGAGATTTGTTAACATCAAATGCTTCAGGTTCATTTTGCAGAATTTCAGAATTTTGTGTTCTGCTCTTTTCTTAAATGTAGATGTCGGGCAAAACCAGAAACTTTTGTTTTTACTTTCTCAGTAAGCGTAATTCCAAGTCGTAAATAATTACCTAAAGACTAACTGCTGGTTCTTATGTTCTTCAAAGTGTTTGAAGTGAGAAGCTGTTTTCTGTAATTCAGTAACTGTTAATGCAATTGAGAGGTACATGTTAACACATCATTCTACAAACTTTTGAACTAGAAGTATGGCATACCAGGAATTTGTGTCACAAGTTGGATTCTCTGATGTCAAAGGTCAAAGCAGCAAGAGAAGTTCTAATTCCCTTTTTCTCTCACAGCATGTACGAATTCACAAAGTTTTGATAAGCATTGCATTTGCTCTGTACCCTTTCTTTCAGTCAGAAGTCTTATTAGTCTTGGTTGTTTTTTTCCAGTGTCCTGTGTCTGTGAATCTTAGAGGAATCAAAGCTCTTTGGGAACTCTTCCCATTATTAATCTGTTTTGAAATTTACTGCTGTTTACTGAACATTATTGAAATTTGACATATATGGAAATTTACTGGGAGGAGTGTCATGGGCATTTGCACAAGTAGTACAGTTACCTGTACTTGTCATTTTAAGGCATTAAGTTCAAAAGGATTTGGCAAGAAACTGAGAAGAATGGTCAGTGAGAAATTAAAATAGATGGAGGAACTTTGTGGTGTATTTGAGTAGGAAAGTGAAGTGTTTGTCTACAGAAGGGACTGATTTAAGGTGGAGCTTCTTTCCTTTTTTTCTCCTGTTCCATGGATTCTTTTTCTTGACTTGTTCTGAAAATCATGCTGAGCAGTTTCTTTGCTATTCTGCTTACAGATGGAATCTTTTAAAGTTTCTCTGGTAATATTCTTATGTATAAGCAAAGAAGTAACATTATTTGAGTGCAACTTGTATGAGCCTTTATAGGGTTTAAATCCTCATAGAAGAAGTTGCTTCTTCAATTGCCCCTCCTAATTTTAAAACTTAACTCGTTCTGCCTGGCAAGCTCTGGCTTTCCTCACTGATGGTCATACACAAAAATCATAACACCTAGAAAACTGAGGAGAAAAGATTTAAAGATGAAATAATTTTCTGCCCTTTTCCAATTCCTTTTTTTTTTTCTCCATAAATTTAAAAAATAAAGTCTCTGAAGTGAGAATATGTTAGTGCTCTGGCTATTTTGTGATGTTTCCTTACTGGGGGAGGGGACAGAAAGAGGAGGAACGTGACAATAATGCTTGCTGCGGTTTTAAGCTTCATTTAAACCCTTCTGATAAAACAATATATGTAGTGCATTCCAAGTTTTTAGAAAGTAATTATTTTAATTGTAATTGGGTTCAGAAAAGGTGTTCTAAATTGTATATTATTAAAAATATGAGAACCACCCCTACCGACACCCCAGGCGCACTTGGTGCAGGGATGTCACATACAGGTATTGGACTCGTCTTATGAAACCCCTCACCTGCTGAGTTTTTAAAGGTGAAGGAAATCCACATGTGTTGCAGATCAAGCCAGCAGGTTTTAGTCTCATGGTTTACAGGCAGGTTTATGACACAGGCTTGTTCAAAAGGTCTTCTGGAACATCCTTCCATGCTTCGAGTAGATTCAAAAGTAACGATTAAGAGCTGTGGATTTGGTTTCCTCAGGCCTGTGTTTTAATTGTGCTGTTGCCAGCTCTTTATCATCAAAGCTGTTCCTAAAATAGATTCTGCCATCCCTCCTAGGTTCACTGGAGGAGGAGTAAAAAACCTACACTTACCCAATATTAAACTGGGACTACTTGCCAGAAAATTTAAGTATTCCAAATATAAAACATCCTCCAAAAGTGCCTTTGAAAAAGGATCTTTCTTTGAAGTTAGGTCTCTTGTTCTGTGTTCATTCACTCTTGTGATTCAAATCTTTTCTGAGGAACAAGTCCTGGAACAATTCAAAGCACCAAATGTAGAAAATTCTCAAATAGTCCTAGGAGATGAGTGGCTGTAGCAAAAAATGTGCTAGTTTCTGTCTGCTAAGGTTACTGCTATGTTGGAGTAATTTTCATCTAAAGCAGAATGTGGATCCTTGTTAGCCAGGCTTTAAAAGTTGGTTTATGTGCTTTGGTTTAAGTGTGTAGTTAAAAAGGTGACATGTATTTGTGATTTATGAGAAAAATTTCTTTGAATTATTGAACTTCTGTTGCATAACTTTGCACTATATACCAGGGTTTGGTAAGTGACTGCTCAGCCTCAGCATCCTTAGTGTGTACTTTTTATCTTGTGATACAGAGAATTTGACATAATTTACCCTGTGGCAAGAGAACCAAGTTGAGTTAAATTACATTTCTGAGGGCTGTTACACAGTTCAGCTAATTTACAGTATGTTGTTAAGATATGGCAGTGTTGTTCATATTTGATTCCTTATTCCACAAGCAGAGCACATGTGGCATTGCTTTCCTTTAGTAAAACATGCTTGATTTTCTGTAAATATTTACCAGCCTTGAGTTAGTAGGATGGTATACAATGTCCTGAAGGCAATTTTGAGTGCCTTAGGTAAAATGGTGCACTAATGACATTTGGGTTGCTTTTGACACACGATTCTGAGTATTTAGGTTTAGGCTGGGTGTATCTTTGTGGCAGCACAAAAATGTTGTAGGGACATGACATGTTCTATACTAAGCCATTGCACTGGTACAGTGTAGTCTCTTCATTGCAAGAAATGACAAAATATTTCAGAGTGTTTTTTCTCAGAAGTAGTAATTGGCTGATGACACTACAGGTATATTTTCATACACTTAAAAGACTAAGGAGTGAAGAGTTAAGAAATTCTTTATTTTCCATTAACTGAAGCTTATGATTTTTTTTTCTTCGTTTGTGTCATATTCATGTATTAGTGAGGAAGGTGAGGGAAAACATTTGTTTAGGTCTTATTTGATCTTTGGATGTTTTTGTCAACTTGGCATGTAGAATCTTTCTTCCTTTGTGATACCATCAAGTAAACTAGCTTCTGTTTTAAAACTATGTAAGTATTAATCATGACTCCTTAAAAGTTCTTAAAGGTTTTTGTGGGAAAAAATGCTTATGTGTTTTTTTTTTTTAGTGTAATACCCTACATTAACCAATTCTTTAAAATTATTTAGACATTTGGTCTCTGGATATTAGTTGTATTCAGTCTGTCTTAATTTTGTTTGAATGGCTCTCAAATTTTTCATTTGGCTTTTAGTCTTGTAGTGATATTTTTACTTTTAATTCTGCACAAGATAACATTCTTGTGAATGAGGAGTATATTAATAGTTTAATACAAAATTTTTCCTTTTTGTAAAGAGCAGTTAGCTGATGGGTTTCCAGGCAGTTCTCTGAATAGTGCTGAGTGTCATGTGCAGTGCTAACAATATACTGGTTTTAGTGCAGCAGTTGAAATCTTTCTAAGTATAAGGTGGAGCTAATAAATCACTTTGAGAGAACTTCTGGTATTTTTCTAGCTTATGTTCTTAACATTGCTGTATTATATAATATATACATGCTTAACATTTATATATTATATATATTTTTAATATGTTTTAGGCTCATGAAGGATCTATTAATTAGAACAATTAACCAAAAAAGATTAACGGTAAACACCTTGGCTGTGCAACAGTTTGAGTTCTTAATCTTGATTTTCTTTCAGGAATTTTCATCAGGAGTGTTTGGTCTTTTCAATGTTACACTGTCAAACATTTTATGGTGTGATACCCAGTGTTCTTAACAACTGTAGTGCACATTGGAAAGCTTGTGTGCTGGTGAAGAGAAAATGACTCATGCAGTTTAGAAATTTGGCTGTTGGAGCTCTCTGTCTCCTGATATACACTTTAAGATATCAGATTTTAAATCTTCAGGATGGGACAGAAACCTCACTTATGTTTCACCATTTGTTAATGCCATAGAATTAATGCTGGTAGGAATTCATGTCAGTGAAATTGCCAACAAGTAGTGAACTTTGATATTGATCACTCTTCCTCTGCTTGCATATTCCTTCATTCTGTCCTTCTATCAAGGTAGTCTGGGAGCAGTTGGCATTTCTAGACATTATAAATACATATATTTAGTGAAATGTTGCTGCCATGCAATAGTCTTTTAGTTTTATTGTTGAACTACTGAGATATACATAGATTTCGTCATGCAGTGGCCAGTACTGTTCTGTGTGAATGTTTATGCAGTTATGTCAAAACTGATGAAAGCACTTACCAGAGTTTTCTGTTCTCTCCCTCCCCAAGGTTTTGCCATGAGTTGTCACATTGAACGTACTTACTTTTTAATGGAAGCAGAGTTGTTGATAACTGAAAGTGCTTTATGCCTAGTGAAGTAGTCTATTTTCTGTCAGTATTGTTTTAGCCCAGTTTCTTACGTAGCAGTGTTAGGTGTTCACTTCAGGTAAAGCTTGTTCTTTGCAAAGCATGAGAAGATAACATCCTTTAAAGTGTACAAATTATTTTTACCTTGTAATCATTCCTTTTTCAATCAGTAAGGTAGGTTTATATGTTGAGGCAGTATGTTTTGTTAGGTCAGCTAATTTAGTTGGGAACAATTTTCTCAGCTTTTAGCAGCTAAGCTAGATCTGAAAATCAGGTTAGAGTAATTCTTGCACATGCTTCTGTTAAAGGATGCTCCTTTCTCAGATATTTACAAGAAAATAGAGAACAAAGCAATCTTTTTCCCTTCACGTAGCAACTGAATGATGAACTGCAGTGTCATAGCATTGACTCAGACATCTGTATTGCTTACTGCTGCCTGAATACTTTGTTCATGTGGACCTACTATTTCCTATGCCAAGCTGTTGAAATTCTGAGGCCAATTGTATTTCCTTCCATCCAAACATGGAATGTAAAATAAAGCAAATGTAGTCTATGGAATGCTACTTTCCTTCTGTATACTAAACATTTTAGGATTATGAATTTAAATCTAACCTTGAGACCCAGAGTCTATTCTTACTATTCTTGCCTCTAAATAAATAAGATCTTAAAGAATAGGAATTAAAATTAAAAGCTATATTTCACAAAGCTTGTTTAAAATTTTAACAATTCGTATTAATGTGAGATCTTGATCTGAGGACACAGAAAATATGTTATCATTCTTCTTGATCATGTATGTAGTGAAAGCTCAATATGGTTTTAGATATACAGATAATAAATTATTACTGTATCTGATATTTGTTGTCTTTTTAGGTATACCAATAACAGTGCCACCACCAGGTAAATTTGCTTAGATTTTTTTTCCACATTTGGTTAAGAGATGAAAACTTAACTGATGTGCAACTTACCAACTTCCTTTCGATTGTATAGATAAAAGGTCATATATACTAAACTATGTATGTATATATAGGCTCAGTTATTCTGATGCCAGGCAGAAGAGAAATTGTATGAAAATGCTGTTGACTAGTGGACCTAATCAGCCAATTTTCTAGATATATATTTCCTTCTTTTCTTTAAAATCTTCTTTTCTCAGCTATGCAGTAAATAGTTTGGATTGCTGTTTATTAAGTATTGTTAGATACTAAAGAATTTGCCCATGCTTCTAAATTATCATATTTTTAAGAATGATAAAGTTTTTAATTTGAAGCACTGATAATACATGTTTAATGTTTTGCCTTTGTCAAGCTGAAAAGTAGTTTTTAGTCTTACAAAATAAAATCCATTTACACGGAAACAATTTTTGTACTGTTCTCTTTGGGATTTGTTTGCCATTGTATGCTTAGCCGAGTTCTTTTATGCGTTTATGGGTGTTAGTTTTTTTCTTTCTCTCCTCCTTACCTAATTTATTGTTACAGGTTTTCCACCACCACCTGGCGGTCCTCCACCTTCCCTGATACCCACAATAGACAGGTGATTATCTGTTTGAAATCTTACTAAGCAATCTATCAGTATTCTGTAACTGAAATAAATGAGTGAGTACTCTTGCATTGCCCAGTGTTTTATGGGTTTGCATCTTGGAGAGGGGAGACAGCTTCAAATTTTGGCAGTAATTTTACAGAAATGTTACTAATCTCACGTCTCAACATATTCTTTGAATAGGTTACTTGGCCACTTATTAATTTAGTTATGACACAGTATCAAAATGACAAATTAGTTGGTTTTGATGGTATATCAATGCCAAGACCTAAGGTAATGATTGTTAAAGTATTCTTCAGTAGTCTGAAGGCTTATTTATGTGAACTGTATACTTTTCAGCTATCATATCCTTTTTTATAGATGTCCACAAAAATTTGAGCACAAATTCAAACCCTCATAAACTATAGGAAGTGCCAGAGTTCCACAGACTCTAAATTTGTATTTCTATTATGTTCTAAGTGTTCAGCTGTAACAGGCCTAACAGTACTTTTTCAATACCATTTTTATATGCATTTATATGTATAAGCATACATATATTTGTATATATAGTTATAAATATGTAAAAAGAGGAAAAAGGTTGGCTGGCATAGTCCTTGAAAAATATTTGTATTTTGCTGGAGGCCAAAACCAGGTCATATACAAAACTCATTTAAGATGGTACAAGCCTCTTGTCAGTCCTCTGGATCTCACTGAAGGAAGATGCAAGCATCTGTTCCTTTGAAATTGAAAATTTTGTTAAAATATATCCTACAGGAAGATGATGGTAAAGCTCTGAGAAAATCTTCATATGATTTAATTGAGAAAAAATCCTAACTTAGTGCATCATATGTGCATGAAAGTAAATTTATTACTTTGTATTGACAGTTGTTGTGAATGAGTGCTGCTTCTGACTATATATTGTATATAACGTATATATTATATATGAGTATATATTTATTGAAGGAGGTAGCTTTGTTGCTAAAGCTGAGTTTTTACATGTATCTTTAACGTGCTGAAACTGATTTCATGTGCGTTTTCCACAGTGGACATTCTTCTGGCTATGATGGTCGTTCTGTTCGTGCATTTTCATATGGCAGTGGTAAGTAAGCAAGCTTGCTGGCTTTGGAAATCTTGACCAGTGTGATATCAAATTGTTTGATACACTTATGAGGATTTTAGCTAGAAGACTAAACAGGTCCTGTCAGTATTTCCTTATGAAAGCTCATTGCTGACTATCGTAAATAGATACATGCTGTTGCAAATTTAACCACTAGTGGTAAATACTGTTGTTTTGCTTATTAATTTATATACTGGATATCTTTTCCTGCTGCTTTTGCAGAACTGTGGTTTTGAAACATTATGTACCATAATATGGACTGCAAGTCAGGGAGAATTTTTCAAAGATTTAAAAGCAGGAGGACAAGTACTGTTGAGATATCATCAGCATTTTAACCAGTAAGACCAATCATTCAGAAATCCTGGGTGATGTACCTTTCCTTTGAAAAACTGTTTGTCTAAGACACTATAACCTTCAGCTATCCTATTGCAAAGTCAGTCTTTTTTTGTCTTTTTTTTCTTTTAATTACTATTATTGGAAAAAAAATCTGATGCTGGAAAACCTGACTTTGTGTTTTTTCAGTAAAAGTGAAATAAGAGTGAACTAAAATAAAAGCATATGCCACCAAATGGGCATCTACAGAATGTATGCTGAGTTTAGAACTGTTACCTAGCACAGCTCTGCTTCTTGATCTGAAGGATAAAAGAGGAAGATAAAGTAGATAGAATTATGGAACGATACGGGTTGAAAGGAATCATCAAAGATTATCTATTTCCAGACTCCCTGCCATGGGCAAGAAAACCTTTCACTAAATCAAACTAGAGTTTGATCAAAGTCCTGTCCAGCCTGGCCTTGAACACTTCTAATGGTGGGGCATTCTTAACTTCTCTGGCACTCTGTGCCCCACCACCATCATCATAAAGAATTTCTCCCTTATGTCCAATCTAAACCTACCATTTCTCCAAGTAAAACCGTGGCCCCTTGTCCTGTCACTACAGGCCCTGGCAAAGGGTCTCTCTCCATCTTTCTTTCTTATAAGCCCCCTTGCAGTATTGAAAGGCTGCAGTGAGGTGTGCCTAGAGCCTTCTCTTCTCCATGCTGAACAACCTAAGCAACATAGGAGAGATGTTCCAGCTCTCTGACAATTTTTCCTGGCCCTCCTCTGGACCTGCTCTAGCATATCTTTGTTGTACTGGGGTCACGAGAGCTGGATGCTCCATGTACTTGAATACTCCAGGTGGAGTCTCATGAGGGCACACAAAGAATCACCTCCCTCAACCTGCTGGCCACTCTTCCTTTTGATGCAGCCAGGGTACAAGTGGCTTCCTGGGTTGCAAACTCACATTGCTGACTCTAATTTTTGCCCACCAGTATCTCCAAACCCTTCTCTGCAAGGTTGCTTTGAATCAGTTCATCACCCAGTTTGCACTGACGTTGAGGACTGCCTCCACCCAGATGCAGGACCTTGTGTGTTGCCAGCCACTACCTCTGCCTTCAGTACATCTGCCATCCAGCTCCTAGTGCCTTTTCTTTCAGCTAAATTCTATTGCCAAGCTCCTTGTTCCTTTGAACCCTAGTTGATGAGAGGAGAAATTGTAGGGGAAGTTTGTCTATTTCTGAGGATGTGTGATGTTCAGCACGGATCAAATATCCAGCAAATCTATTTCCCAAATGTTCTGAAGTCTTAAGCATGGATATACAAAATGACATTTTGTGATGGCTTGCAATTTCTTGAAGTTGTAGCAGTTCATGGAGTAACAAGCGGTACTTTGTTGACATTGTAAGGATCCTCATCAGTTATCAAATGTTTGCTTTCATGCATTGGAAGCTTGTTATGTTTTCAAGAATTCTTGAAAAAGAATTCATAAACATCTACTTTACACAGACTTGTTTTTTAGCAGTAATTGAATTGTGTCTTCTGAAGTTTTAGCAAAAAGGTAAAATCTGAAGCCTACAACTAAAGCCATGCAGAGTATCGTAATGAAAGCAGTCTTACTAACACATACTAATGTATGTATGTGGCATCTATTACGTAGTCTCCAGTGTAGAATGTCTTTCACTTTGATGTCTCTTTTGTTAGAATTTTCTATTCTGTCAAGTATTGTCAGGGACATTAGAATATTTCCAAGTTTTATGTTGACCTTTAGAGATGGTGGAATCTTTGTGTTGTTGCAGCACCAGTTTTAAAGGATGACTGTTACCATGATCATGCCAACATTGAATTTGAACTTCAGCAGGATTAAAAAAATTGTTTGCCTTTATACGATTGTGGAGACCAGGGAGCACAGTCCGTTCCTGTCTTCCCAGTGTGCTTCCAGTATATCTGGTATCTCTGTTGCAGCAAAAACTTTCATACTTGCTGCACAAAGCAATTGTCTTGTCTCTAAGCTGTCCATATCATATGGACTTTTGAATCTGTGGAGACTCAGTGGCATTTTATCAGTGTTGCTCATCTCCTAGTGAAAGATGTTTTCCTGGTCAGCCTCACGTGAAAGATGTTTTCCTGGTCAGCCTCACACTCTCACAGTCCCTGTTGTGCAATGTGATCACTGGTCAGCATTTAGCAGTGCTCTCTGTGAATTAGAACTTGGGGACATTGAGAGCTCCACAGCGCAGCAGGGTACAGATGATCACTGTGATTCGCAATCACTAAGTATATTTGTTTAATAGTTGCTTTGGATGATAGCACTGAATCTCCAACCTGTTGTCTTCTTTGACAGTTTGTGTATTTCCTAGCTTTGTCAAAATTACAGGGGAAGATGTTCAAATGGAACACAGAGCACAAAGTACCAGTCTTGATTAAGGTTCTAGCCCTTCTTCTGCCTATTCAAATTCCTCAGCTCGTGCTTTGGTGTCTCTTCCCTTGTGGTTAGTCAGGTTTCCCATTGCAAGCCCTTTAGGAAGGTTATGCAGTAAAATAATATTCTTAACTTGTAGCTTCAAGAATGTCTGTTTTGTTTTTGTGCTCTTCCACTGCATCAATGTGGTTTTGTCAATTCGCTCTTAAATCCTTTCACAATTCAGTGCTACCTTTGCCATCAGACCTTTGGCTTTGCTTGAGCTGCATTTGATCAGCCACTGAAGCACCTTGTATTGGATGCTTGTTTGCTTTTTCCTCAAGCAGTTCTCTGGTCCATGCTCGAAATATTCTTTGTATCTTAGGAACTTGCAAGACATTTAACATTACAGAAACAGTTTGAGAGTCAGTATTTTTTGAGGCACAAAGAAGAAGCATTAAATAGTTTGCTTTATGCCATGAAGCTTTACATTTTTAAACCACCTCCAAAACAGGGCTCATGTCTCCAAAACTAGTAATTATTCAAAGTTCCCTTCCTGTCTTAAAAATAAAAACAGAGTTTAGAAATTATTGGAATAATCCATGTAGAAATAATAAAAGTGACAAATTACTTCATTCAATGTAGTAAAAGCAGAACACCAATTCATACTAGAAAGTAAGCTTCTTGTGTGTTGTGAGTAATTCCTGGTGAAAATCTAGATATAAAAATGTGCAGTGTGTCAAATTACTGTTTTATCTCATGTTACTGGGATAGAAATACTTCTGTCTGATGAGAATTACTCCAGATATGATGGAGTATCCAAAATTTATTGTAAAAGTTTGTGCTACCATTAATAATTAATTTGTAGTATATCTTTAAAGTGAAAGCTAAGTTTAAACTTTAGATCAGAATATGCTGGCAGCCAGTGTCTCATATACCATACGTGTGTTGTTGACATAGTGGCAAGTCAAGGAAATTAGCAGTCTTTTAAGTCCAGCTGGTTTTCTTGCTGTTTCTGGCTGCTTTCCTTTGAAGAATTTCAGGTCTTGGCAGTATAATGAACAGCATAATATTGCATTAGGGCATTTTATTCTGTTAACCCTTCATTTTGCCTGTAGACCTGAAGTTAAACAGTGTCAAGCATTTCATTTGAGGCAAAACCTTGTATAAATGCTTTTTAAAGGAATTATAATACTTTTCATTGCAAGTGTATTTTAACAATGAAGTGTTTTATCCTGCTCCTCTGCCTGCTCTAAAGGTCTTTTGTATTCCTCCTCTGGAAGCTTGGCAGACTGCTCTCTTCAGCTTCTGCCAAAGCTTTTTGGGGCAGACATACCCCAGACGTTACAGGCAAGGCAATCTGAACATAGCTGTCAGCAGAAGCCGCTGGTTTTATAACTCAACAGTATTAAATACAGCACCAGTAACACACTTTACGTTGTTCAGTGGATAATTATGTTAATTATACTGTTAATCTCTTTGTGACACCATGTAGTCAAGTAAATATTGTTCTCGTATTATAGATGATGAAGTGGAGCTCAAAACAAACGATTTATTGAAAGTTAGGAAAGCTAGCAAGGCAGATAAGCAGAAAGGGAGAAGTCCTCCATACTGTAAGTCCGCTAGAGAGTGCTGTTTCCAGCTAAATACTTAGCCTTTGTTTTTCCTTTACAGGATGCATTCACGGGACTTCTGGCGAGGGAGGGCAGGACAGAACAATTGGGGCATTAAAAGTAGTAGTTCTGTATTACATCAAAGTTGGCAAAAAGCAGTGGAAAAGCATGTTCTTTCTCCCCACTGCTAGCTATCTAAAAAAGGTTATGAGACAGTGTTGAGACTTCCTTCTTAACATCTTAACATGTCACTTCTAGATTAAGACTGTGCTTAATTTTCTTAAATTGTTAGATTTTAGTGGTATTAGTGGTTGTGCTGGGTATTCATAAACATTATCTTTCAAAGCACAAGTGGGAGTGTTATTTCTTCTCCCCAGATTGAATTTATTTCTAAAGCTCCTTTTACATCTCTAATCAGAAAAGAATGACAGCACAGTATAGAATATAAATTAGCGAATGAGAACTTCATAGTTCTTCATAAATACAATGATTTTAAAGTACAAGAGATAAAAATAATAGCATTTAAATATAAGGTTGGAAGTGTCCTTCTTCTGAACTGTATTTTCAGAGCACCTGAGTTTCAAAGGCAGTTTTGTTTTCTGGTTGTTTTTGTTTTGTTCTTCCCCTAAAATCAAACCATTTGGCCATATAGAATCAGATTCTTTGAGCAAATATTGGCACAATTTTTTTTCCCAGAAGTGTTTAGACAGTCTTTGGGGTATATACCCTGGTTTTGTACATCCTCATAAGAAGTATTTAAATGAGTGCCAGAAGCTTTTATAATCATAATGGAAAAAATGCAGTGTTTGCTTAGAATTAACTGTAATGTGAAAGGGGAAGATTGAAAAATGTCAGTGGAGGAAACTGACAAATGTGTTTTCATGCATAAGTTTCCATATGATACTTGTTTTTCTTCTTTCTAATACCCGCATCTCTTTCTTTAGTCACCTTTCCACACCCTGCAGGTTCTGCACCCTCGTGGTCTAGTCTTCTGGACACCAGCAAACAGTGGGATTACTATGCACGAAGAGAGAAGGATAGGGAACGTGAGAGAGAGAGATCCCGAGATCGGGATCGCGACCGGGACCGAGACAGAGATCGAGACCGTACCAGAGACAGGGAAAGGGACCGAGATCACAGTCCGTCTTCAAGTGCGTTCAACAGGTCAGTGAAATGTCTTAAAACGTGCTGTAACTCTGCTCAAAACCCCTGTCTCTTTTAAATAGTATACTTCAACATTCAAATTCAGTGTTCTGCTGTATATTCCAAAGAGCTGGATGGTGTGGCTGCTTCACCTTCACCCTTTTCTCTTGGAAACTATAATTCTAAATTTCTCCATGTAAAACAGAAGCAGAAAAAAAGGGCAGTATACATCCAAACTGGTCATAGTGCTTTACAGGTTAAAGGTGATTTAAGTCTTGAGAATGACTGAAATATCCATCTCTTTTTGACATCAGTAGGTCTAGAAAAAATCTACAGAAAAATCTATAGGAGTACCAAATAAATTTTAGTTGCCAATTTGGTACTAAGAGCAACGTGTTGCAACATTTGACCTTAATTATTGTTGTTACTACCTGCTAAAATGGTTAATATGGTTGTTAAAAATGGCTGGATAATAATCTCTCCTCTCTTTTTTAAATCTATTATTTCAAGGTCAAGAACTGTTTTTCATTTTTGTGTAGATGATGAAAATCATGTCAGATAACTTTATTCAGCTTTCAACTCTAATTGCTTTAAAAAAATGCTGCAACATTCTGTGATTCTGTGGTCCATGTGCTCAAGTACAAAGCATTTAATGTTGAGATCACTATGGTTCCATAGAACTGAGGTCTATTGGCTTGACAGATTTTTCTAAATTTCCTCTGCTCGTTATTTACTAAGCTTTTTGGGGTAAATATCTGACGCTTCTCTCAGTGTTCGTTGTTGAGTTTCAATTTTTGCAGAATATTTATGTTAGCTGTTAGGTAGATTGCTTTTTACTAAGGGTTTTACGCTGAGGGGAAGGAGAGCACTGAGAGTCAACATTGCTGTGGTTGAGAGATGACATTTTTGCATGATGGTTGTTAGCTGAAGACCCAAACTGGGTGCAAGATGGGGGATTTTCCATGTATGCCGGTGTGGTGATGTCCTCTCCTGTGCGCATGTGCTTTGTTACAGGGTCAGTTTCTGAGAACTGAAGACCTATCTAAACATCTGTTTCTCAGACAGCTTGATTGAAGGCCAGAAAGAACCCTGGTCATTCAAGGGTGCTTGAAATGAACCTTAATAGCTTCCAGGCCTCAAGAAATCTCTGTGCTGCTGCCAGAGTTATCTGTAAAGGAGGGGGAAGAGCAGGCCTCGACTTTTTTATGTGACTAAATTATCCACCATCTGTAGCAAAGCTGTTGCCACATGGCTGTGTAAGAAAATGGGAGGCCCTTAACTAGGATAAGTTGGTTTGGGAATTACAGAAGAGGTGGGAGAGGCTTAAGAAAGAACATGCAGACCTAGTATTTCTTAAGAAGGTTTACTTTCAATTCTGTGCACTTATGAAAATAAAATGAATGGAGCTGTGAGGAAAAGAACGTGAACTATTTTAGAGACTGCACAGATTTATAGCTTTTATTTATATTCCCTTTGTTTAAACTTTGGCCAAGTGGTACTTTGGTGGGGTTTGTAGTAAGCATCAGGTTTAGCATTTTACTGCTTAGAAATTACGGTTTTCAATGTTTTTAACAGTTGTTTTCCAGATAAACAGCCTGTGGTTTTGCTATAGCATTTCTTAAAATTATAAGAAAATAGGATTATTCTTATTCTATTGTAACCAAAATGTGGTTTAAAAATGAACTTTCAGCTGTCTTTATATTCTGTTCTGCTTTTACCCTGCTATCCTCAGAGAAAGGTGTGCATTTTTACAATGTATCTCACTCTGCCGCCTTGAGAAGATGCCATATTTTTGGACTGTTTCCCCTATGCAAAGACTGGGGGTTTGTTTTGTTTTGTTTTATTTTGATAGTTTCAAGTCAATTAGTTACCACTAGAAATGTAGACTTTGGAATCTGATTGATATGTTACTGTTTTGTGGTTCTTGCTCAGCAATTTGAAAAATTTAAAAAACAAAAAAACCACACCCCAGCAACTGTGTTTCTAAGGTTGTGGAACTTAATAATCTCATGCAGAAGGGCAGATGAGGGTCTGGCTGGCTGGATTGCAGCTTTGCAGGATTTGATGTCCTGGTGGTCAACAAACTGAATGAGACTCCACGACCAATGTGCGATAAAGGTCAAAAACATGGAGCAGCATTAGAGTGTTCCTGAAAGCTCCCAACACACTGGTCTTGGCAAACGGATTTTTTGCTTTACTTAGAGGAGTTGTTTATTTTCATCAGACACACTTACAAGCTGTCATGGTTCTTTAGCGGTTTGCCAAAATAAGGTTTAAAAGGGAGTATCAGTAATATTTTTAACCTTTTCTAGAGTGTTTTACAATAACTGGGTAACAGAACAAATGCAGAGTGTGAGTTATCGTTAAGGGCTTTGTGTCTCATCTTTGAAACCAAGCCTTAAGTCTACAAGTAGCCATCCAATTTCTCATGGCAAACTTATCAGAAGTTAGACATTCAAATTTTAACTTTTTAATTAGATACTGATCATCAAAATATTAGTTTGAGGAAGCAGTATCAGATATGGGAGGAAACTATAGCTGCACAGAGAGGCTGGGGAGTCTCCATCCTTGGAGATATCTTGAAGCTGTCTGGACATGGTCCTGTCTGGCCCTGGCGTTTGGTCCTGATGACCTCCACTCATACCTTCCAACCTCAGTTAGTTTTTGTGCCATTTGATCACAGGCATGTTTTGCAGGATTTGATCAGCTTACTCTCAGATCTGTGGTTATAAATGCATTACAAAATCAATGAAGTTGTATTACTTCAAATACATAATTTTAAGTCCTGTAGTTGTAGCTGTAGTTTTCCTGGTTTTGATATGTGAATATTTTTTGTGTCCCTTAGAACAGCAGAATTTTCTGTGAGGTGGTTAATGCTTCTCTACAGCATCTTAAATTACTAATTTCTGACATTTGCTTAATGATGCAATCATACAGAGTTTCATAAAAAGACTAGTGATGTTGCTTCAGGTGTTCCCCCTTCTCATGCTGAGTTTTCATGCATAGCTGTAATAATCATTAATGTAATATCCTCACTTGGGAAATGGCCAGAGGATCCAAGTTGTGGCAGATAAAATGGGTTTGATCTCAGTTCTCACTGCTCCAGGACATGAAAAATCTCTTCAGGCTTGCACTGTTCTCCTTGTGTCATCTGTGCGATCTGTTCTGCTGCTGCCAGGGCCCCCGGGAAGATACTTTCTTTCATGGTAAATACTGGCAAAGACTGAAACTCCTGCAGTTTGTTAGGTCAACAGTATCTAAACTGTTACTGATTTTACTTCTTTAGAAAGCCTGGTTACATTGTGCCTTTCTGTAGGACTTGGTGGGGATCTCCCAAACTGTGGTTAAGGAAGACTTCGTGTGATATATAAATAATTACACTAAGTTTATTTGTATTGATGTTGCACTGTTAAATGATGCTGGGTAGGATTTTCTTACTAAAGGAATGATGAAATGATCATGTGATGATGTCTTTTTAAGCTATGCTAATGTAGCATTTGCGTCGTGTTGGCTAACAATGGATAGTGTTCTCTTTTTTTTTTTTATAGTTCAGTAAACTCTTAGAACAGCTCTTTTCATCAAGTCAAAATATAAAAATATGTTTTTAAGTAAAGCCTTTGAATTCTTGTCTAACCTGTGATATTTAGGGGTTTTTACCAACATTGTGGCAGGGCAGCATTTCATGGTAATCCAAAAGAGAAGTGGAAGTAGAGACAGCAGTGGCACTGGAGAAAAATTATTCTCAAAAGTCACCAAAAACATTTAGTGTATTTTACTCTTACTTACTTACCTTTTCCTTTTCTTGAAGTGGGTGGAAGGAAGTAGATAACTGTACCAAAATCTAATTTTAATTTACTCAACTTGTATAACGGTCAAAAAGTGTGCTGATAAGTGTTGAATGTTTCAGACACTGATCTGAAAACATTACTGAAGTTTATGTAGGATTGTACTTCCTTTACAGTTAGATACAGGTTCAAGCTAACAGCTTGATAACTCCTGGATAAACTTAATGGGACACTGTTGTATTCTTTTTTCTTTCATTATTAATGAAAAGTTTCCTTTCAAAATTGCATTAACTGCACAAGTCTAACGTGAAGAACTTGATTGTCCTTCAAGCACTGGAACTCATTTAGACACCCAGAAGCAATATTAAGATTTTCTTGTCGTTTAGCTTGTTATTATTATGCTCCTTGGTCTTACTGTCCTGAAAATCTCTTCTTTCTGAATCAGTGATGAAGAACGCTACAGATACAGAGACTATGCAGAGAGGGGCTATGACCGCCATAGGACAAGTAGAGAGAAAGAAGACAGGCACAGAGACAGGAGACACAGAGAGAAAGAAGAGACTCGACACAAGTCATCTCGAAGGTTTGACTTTTCTTTTTTTAATAGGATACGAAAGACTTGCCCAGTTTAAAAAAAAAATAAAGTAAACTTTTAAAAGAACCCCAAACAAACAGGAGTTTAGTGGAAACACTGTAAACACTTGAATGTCCTACTTGGAACAGGTCTGCTCTATAAAACATGGATAGACAAAAAGCAATGCTGATCCTGGGTAACCTCGTACTGAGTGGTGTACGTGACAGTCAGTATGTAAACAGAAACTAGGACTTTGGGGAAAGAAGGGTAAAAATGGTCAGTCAGAAAAAGGTGGAATGAAGCTGACATTCAGCAGCATGAATGGAAGAACTCAACAGTCATTCTCAGTAAGTAAAATAACCCTTACGCTCACTTAAAAGAAATTGTTCTACATGATCCATTTTAAGTTAGAAAGAAAAGTCCACAAAATAGGGTCAGCAAGAATGTCAAATTATTAAGGAATGCCAATAGGTACATGACATTGTTAAAAGTATTGCTATTAGAATATAGGATAAAAATGGGAAAAATCATTCCATTTCCCCCACAAAAAGTACAGGATGAGTAGATGTATGTTCCATTCCAGGAAAAATTCAGTTATGTGCTGACATCCAAATACTCTGAGTTGGGAGCAGGTGCCAGTTTTCAAATATGATTGCAGAAGCTGGTTTTTTGGTACTTTGTAATTAATAGGGCCTGAAGTGTCAAGTGTTTGAGGCATGTTTTCTCTCTATTTAGTAACAGCAGACGTCGTCACGACAGTGAAGAAGGGGATAGCCACAGAAGGCACAAACACAAGAAGTCCAAAAGAAGCAAAGAAGGAAAAGAAGCCAGTGGTGAACCTGCTCCTGAACAGGAAAACACTGAAGCTGCCCCTGTGGAATAGGCTTGTGTGATTTTTGCCTACTTGCATATACATTAGTGCCAGAAATAGATTACTATAAATCTTGTTATTTTTCTGGGAATTATAATAATTTGCTCTTAATCTTGTTCTGTTAGTTTGAAATCAAAGGTTACTTTGGTTTTTTTTGAAAATAAAAGAACGAATTTTTCATGTTAAGATTCCTGGACTGACTTTGTCTTTTAAGAAACAGTGAAAAACAACTGCTGGCTAGAGGCTTATGCTCTTACAATATATGTAGGGCTTAAATTCTTTGTATTAAATTGTCTCCTTTTTTCATAAGCCAACGGGAAGGTCACTCTTTTACTGACTTTAGAACAGTGTGGGTTCATTTTATTATATACCCAACATCTGGAACAGTGTGGGTTTAGCTTAGCTTTTGGAGTCGTATTTGGAAAGGTCATCCTTTACTACAGGGACAGGCAGGAACTGCAGGCTCTTCAAAAGCCTTGTAATAACGTGAAGCAAAAAAAAATTAGGGAAAGTGGGAAAGGTGCCGATTGTTCTTAGTTGAATGGAACACTGAATGTGATGATGATACACTTGGTAATTACGTCTGGTTTGTGTGGGTGCATAAGGATGATTTAAGCTGGATAATCGTCCCTGCTGCTTTTCAGTGGCTTAAGAGAGTTCATTTTAGTCTTTGTTCTAGGGGAACAGCTGTCCTTAACATGATAAAGATTAACAAACATATCCTCTTCCCACTGCAAGCTTGTGAGATAAAAACAAGACTGTGGAACACGAGTAATTTGCAGAGAAAGACAAAGGACTATTTTAAGAGACATATAAGACCATCATCACTTTCAGTTTACTTCATGCAGAACAGTATGAAGTGTGATTGATACGGCAGTCCCACAAAAATTGTACTGCTATTCAGAAGACTTATTTGATGGCGTTAGCGGGGTGCAGTGTATTTCCTTAAAAGCAATATTCTATATAAAAATCCCAGATTTATTAGTGTTAATCAAAACAAACCAGGGAAATGAGGTAATTTGGTTTTGGATGAAAATAACGTCTGTACCAGTACACAGTTACAATTATTTTTAATTATTTTAGAAATTTCATTCACAGTTTTACAGACTAACAAACAGTACTTGAAAGTCTTGAAAATACCAGCTTCATGCTGACCATGAAAAGGTACACATAATCAAAGTGCTATTACTGTGTTGGATAAAAACCTTCACCTGATTATCGGAACTAGAAAAATTGCAAGAAATATTTCCATAAGTTATTCAAGGTTTTATTTTTGTAAATCAAAAGTGGGTGAGCAGAAGCTGTTGCTCCTTAAATTTCATTATTATTATAATGCATTAAATAGATATATAGATATGTATAAAATTCCAACAAAACCCCCTTAAGAACACAGGGAAGGAAGGACTTAAGTCTGTAGCTTGGACCACTCTGAAGTGATTTTCTGACAAGTGTCACTGCTTTGCCTAAACTTGACTTTTCTTGACATGCAGGTTGAAATTTCACAAACCTTTTCTCTATAAATATATACTTGACCCCCCCCAAAAAGCAAAGACTGATGTTCCTTTTTTTGTTTGTTTGTTTCCATGTTAAGATACTTGTCATACTCTCCATGAAGACTTGTTTTATAAAAAAGTGCCAGGCCAGGACACAATTGTGAGAGTGATTTTTCCTTTTAGTTCTTTGAGCATCCTTGCCAAGCAGGCATGCATCATTCCTGACGTGTTCCTGCCATTGACGGCAAGGAGGATGTCACCGCATCTGAAAAAACAAATGCAAGACAACAATTAAACAAGCTGACTTCTTATCTTAAATGTTTTCAAATGCCAAAGCACATCCTTAAACTGGGGGGAAGAGGTAGAAATGAGTATTATGGTTTCTTCTCTGGCTAACTACCATTCATGAATAAAGGAGTAAAGCAGGTGAAAATACTTGACTTGTTTGGATTTCTTACAAATTTACAATTAGATATATTTGAAAGAAAACACTATATAGGTCTTCTGATGTTCATTCTGATGAATCACCTTAACAGAATCATGAAAGGGCTTCAGTTGAAGGGACTTCAAAGATAATCCAGCTCCAACTCCCCTGCTCTGGGCAGGGACATCTTCTACTAGACCTCTGGGCAGGGACACCTTCTACTAGACCAAGTTGCTCAAAGCCCCAACCACCCTGTCCTCAAATAAGGAGGAGGCATCCACAAATTCTCTGGGCAACCTGTTCCAGTCCCTCACCACTTTCACATTAAATAATTTCTTCTTAATATCTCGTCTGAACCTACTGCCTTTCAGTTTAAATCCGTTGTCCCTCGTCCTAGCACTATGTACCCTTGTAAAAAGTCCCTTTCCATCTTTCTTGTAGGCCTTCTTTAGATACTAGAATGATCTGTGTTCTGAACAAATTTACCTTTTAATCCTTGTTAATTGATGTAAGTTTGTGCCATGACTGTGCATTTACTCTCTTCAATTGTATTGGTGTTTGCAGGGAAGGTGTTTGGTTGGGGTGTTTAGAACTGGGTATGTGGGAAACCTCTGTGCTGGCATACTTTGTACCACCCCAGAGATCAAATTGACTCATCTTTTAACTTACTCACATACTAGTAGATTGCTAGACATCTGAAAACATTCTGCTATGAACGCAGATCTGTTAAATTTCAGGATACTTATGTCCTGTTTTCCGGATTTCCCAGAGTTAGTTCTGTATCAATGAGGCCTTCCCCCCTCCTGGCCACTGTCTTAATGAAAACATGTTTTTTAAAAACCCCCACAAGTTAACCAGAAGAAAAACTTACTTAAATGCTACTTTTTTTAGATAGTTATCATTACCTAATTCTGCCATCATTATATGCTGGTGTTCCCCCAACAATGGATTTGATAAAGAATGGTTTGTTCCCAGTATTTTCTTCATAACCTCCTACGATGCTGAAGCCAAGACTTCCAGATGTATTTCTTCGTAATACAATTTCTTTGCAGCTGTACAAATACCTGAAATAAACCAGTTTAATTAAATGTCTTATAGTTCATTTTAGATTCTGATGAACCATTAATGTTGAATCTGCCTTTTCACGCACCCACAGAGTTTTTAGGAGTTAAAATAGCGTCATAGTTCCACTGTATCAAGCACCTACACTTCTCTTCTGTTTCTGTACTACTGCTTTCCTGTTATAACCAGATAACCAGTTGTCCCAAAAGTAAAATTAGTAGGTAATCTTGGGCTTAAGTATTAAATAAATTTTTTATAGGGTAGAAATCTATGCGAATGATCTAGTTGTTGTGATGGAGAAAAGCACTTGAGTTGGAGTTAAGGTTTTGTAAATCAGCAATTCAAAAAAACGTATTTCATCTACCTTGTACAGCCCAGTGACTTGTTTATCTTCCAATGAGCCTGTATGTGATTAATTATGTCAAAGTGCTCACGCATTTACTACTGTGGTGCTTGTCAAAGTGAAATAATTTTAAGGCAAATGGAATGAGTTACAAAAATGACAGATGACACAAAGACGGGTATTGGTGGAATTAGAGATCCTGACGTCTTCTTGTTGAGTAACCTGAGAAGTCACAGCATGGAAGATGAGAGAAACTTATCCGTGTGAGTCAGTGCTTTGGAGTACTGAGTCTGCTCTCAAGAAGATAGCTTGTCCTCACTGTAATGATTATTACAAGAGACATATAGTAAGAGAACTGAAATCTGCTCCCTCCATTTGTCTTTTGAATGTATTTTATGATACTGTATGTTATACTTGGTCAAAGCTTAGGTTCCAAAACTAGGAATAGGGGAAAACAGGAATAGTGTTATTAGACTCTTAAATGTTGCCTACTGCTCTGAGCACATTAATTTCTGTTTCCTTTTTTTTTAAACCAAATTAATTCCATTTGTTACAGAGTGAGTGATAGAAATCTGTCCATAGTACTTAACCCACTTATCATTAGTGGTGTACCCAGGAATGATTGAAATTACTGAATGACCGAAAATACATTTTCTACTCCAAATCTTAAAATATAGGCTGACCTACAGCAGGCAACTGTTAAAAGCTCTATTCAGAGACTTTTTAGATTTCTAAGAAGTACCTGACCCTTCCATAGGAGGATAAATAGCCTTTATCTTAAAGACTGATATGCCTAGTGTTTTAAAAATTGTGTTTGTCAAATCGTGCATTTTCTGTCTTTCACAGCAGCAATACTAGATTAGTCCCCCAGGGCCTACAAATATTCACCTGCTGCCAGGATGGTAGGTATGTAATATTTGCACAAGAATTCACTGGTTGCTAATGTAAGAAACAGGCGGCATTTGCTTCTTCCTCAGCAGCCAGGCATTATTGCTTTACCGTCTGTGGACTTCTTCAATGTGCAAAATCACTTAAACCCTCTATGTTTAATGGTACTTATCAAGGTCATGACCAAGCAATGCCAGGATTCAGCCATTAGTGCCATGATTCAGTGTTGATTTTGGGGCAGAGGTCTCCGCTGCCCAGTGCAGACTGACTGCCTTAAGGAGCACATTCCTGAAATGGAAAGGTAATCAGCTAAATCCTAATGCCATAGAAAAGTAGTAGACAAGCAGGTAAACACAGGAGGAGAAAAGGCAGTGAAGCCAAACATAGCTTATGTGCATACTGTACATGCAGTCTATAAGGTTATTAGCTGCATGGTCTCCATCAGTCCAGAAAGCATAAATACATATTTGCCGTCAAAGTGTATGATGAATTTAAGTAAAATAGACACAGCCTAATAGCATTAGGATTGTTCTCTCTGCCAGAGCAGAGAAAACACATGGGAACCAAGGAACAGCAGAGAGCAACCACTCTGTCTTGACTCCAAGCCCCTGTGCTGCCTCACCAAAGGGACTGGGTGTAACCTGCTGTGACAATAAGGCAGGGAAGATGTGGAAGTCAGGAGAAGAGGTGCTGGTGTGATGCTCAGTTTGTGAAAAGGGGAGAAAAGGGGGTTTCCCAAAGTATTTACAAGTTTCTCTTCTTTCCAATACCCGAATTGGTAATTAAATGTTTTAAGCTCTGAAAGCCAAGTCTGTTTTGGCCATGACAGTAGTGAGTGAGTGATTTCCCTGTCTTTTGACCCATGAGTTTACTTGATCTTCCTCTTTTCTCTCATCCTGCTGTGGGTGTTGGTGCAGGCAGGTCTAACCCATCACAACAGCCATAGCTAGAGACTGATTCCTCAAAGAATAGGAGCATCTAAGATGTGTTTATGCCTTTAACTCGATGTTTTCTTATCTTCATCCTATGGGGTAGAGGTATAAGCATGGCAGTCCATCATCCATCAGCTGTTTGTCAGCACTGTCAGAACTGTGAAAAGGATGCTGGCAGGCAAAGCTGAGCTGTGTGTAATGCAGGTACTGCTTGCTCCAAACAGTTCAGTGCCTGAGCAGAGATGCCTGCTCTGCTTAAGCAAAGAGCAGCCCAGAGGGAGTCTGTTCTTTTAGGGCTGTCTAGTCATAAAGACAAGCTAGAAAGTACCACAGAGAAAAGATAAGATCATACGAAGATGCTTCATATGTTTGAGTAGATTATATTTCTGTAGTAATGAAAGCCCCAGTCTGGGTGTTTTGACCCAGTCAAACTACCATAACCTACTAAACTGCAACCAGTCTAAGGAGAACCATCTCCTGCCTTGGAAGAGAGCAGCTCACAGTCTTTCGCCTTTCTCTCTAAATACTCCAGAAGATGAGGATAAGGAATAATTTATGTGTGAACCTGCCTCCAATACAAGATTTGGGGATATACAGTGTCTACCCATAGGGTCCTATCCTAAGAAATACTACAGCTAAGCTCCAGTTACCAATACATGAGGAATTTAAAAGTGCCTGTCTTCAAGTAGTTAAATGTACAATTCCCTGCTGATTTTCATGAAGCAAAAGTATCCTTATGCTCTAGGAATGAAAACCAGCCCAACTGCAGGAGGACTTCAGCAATAACAGCTATGAAAAGGATAACTCCCTCCTCCCACCCCATTACAGTACACAAATGGCAGCGGAGTAAGAAATATTTGAGAGTTGTTTCAACCAGAGTCCTACTGCCCGGATTGAGTTACTTTGGAGGTGTTTCTGTCCTAATTTCATGTTTTACATCTTGTTCTACCCCAGGTTTGCAGAATGACTTTGGCCACCTCGTCTCTTTCTCATCTCACTTTACAGATGAAGAAAAGCACTTGTGTGAAGTACTAATGTTTGTAAATGTTATGACAGGATGATCTAAAAAGTATTTTAAGTACTAGCTAAGGGAAGGGAATGTGAGGAGAGCAAAGAAAGGAGAGCCGGAAAACAAGCAAGGGTAGAAGCAGCATCACAGAGCTGGGGAAATGCTCTTCGCCAGCTGTTCCCTGTTATTTCCTTTGTGCATGCTTCACAACAACATGTCCCTCTACCAATAAAGGAGTTCTGTCTTCCTAAACAACAAACAATTAAATTAGCTACCCTGAAATAAGTCTTCGGGTGAGAATGCTTAAGGTCCTGCATCACTGTTTCCTCCCGCCGCCCAGCCTGCAGCCCCTCCGCTTGCGTGCAGGCCAAGTTTTGACAGATGTCAGATGCACATGTGCACGTATTTTATAACCACCACATATTGGATCGTACTACGGAAAGAACAGAGGAGCTGTTTATGTATTATTAAGCCATACAAAAGTGAGAAAACCCAATTCTAAGGTCTCACAAGATAAGGACCAAAATTTAAGTGAGATCCGCAAATGTTAAATTAGCAAGATGGCTTTTTCAAGTCTTTGAGCTTCGGTGCAAGGGATCAGATAACTTGTCTAATTCTGCTGCTACCAACTTCATCCAGAAAAATGATATAATTCCCTAACTCTCAATATTTGTGTCTCTTGTCCGTACCCATCTCTGTAATATGCATGCAGTCCCTGGGAAAGGGGAGAGTTCCGTTCTAGTATGGAAAATCAGGCATTTACAGTAAGCTACTTTAAATCATGTAGCTATTATTAATGTTAACCTGTTTTCTACTTCATTGGTCATGGACAGAGGTCTGTAGACATGCTCCAGTATTTAGTTCAACTCAGCACATTTTATGGGACCATTCACAGGATTTTCCTCAAAATTTCATGGATTTGGAACAAAGAAGGAAAGACTTTCCTGTCCCCTCAGTTTCCTCAGCCTGAACATCCCACTCTAAGTCGTGAGGTCAAGCTGCCTCTGAACCCCCTGCCCTGCTTGCTGTGAACAGACACACACACTGCACTGCCAGGGCTTGTCTAGAGCCATATCTTTCCCTTCTCGAAAGAATTTAAATAACCTACTGTCCAGCCTCCTCTTTTTTAAACCATGCCTGTTCCTGGCCTACCAGTTTTACCACCTTTTCTGTTTGTTCAATTTGTCTTACATAGGTGTGCCCCTCCTAGCCCATCTTCCCAAGTACTTCGCATGACCCTGCATAATCATGATTTTGACATTTCTACTTTTCCATTAGCTGCACCATTCTTAGACTTGCATATCTTGGAGCAGTCCCTCTAGCAAATTGTTTTAATTAAAAAGTAGGTGATTCTTCAATACTTTGCCCCATAACTGCACATCAGGCACTTTTTCCAAGATGGACCTGTCAGACATCTATTTAGACAGAGTATAATTTTCTCTAACAGCCTGGAAAATGTCATGAGACTGCTGACAATATCTTGGGATCTAGTGAGATGTGATCCTTGCCTAAAGCAAACTGAAAGTCAGATAGAGAAAGGTTAAATGCTCAGCCCGGAGCACGAGGAGTTAACATGATACACATCCTAGTGAAAGAAGTTGTTGAAGGACTTTCAGACATCTGATGTGGGCCCTGGAGAATCAGAACAATAAGTGGATGAGCACACTCATGCTGGGGGCAGACTGAAGGGTCTGCCAATACCTAGCGAGCAATCCCAAACCTGATCCTCTTGTGCCCCTACTCAGCCGATCAGCTGCTAATAAGAATACAGAGCACCTGTGTTACTGTCACATCTAATGCACGTTGGTCCCTGTCCCAGGCACCAGTCTGATGTTCAGAGCAATGTCCCCACTCAGCATACCAATGTCCCCATGTCTCTTTGAAGAAGGGCCATGCTGTGCTCTGTGCACAGCCTTGCAGCTGGGGATTGAGTTACAATGAACTCTTGTCTTCAGCCTTGCTGACACTGGGGCTGATTTTCCTTCAGACCAAAAGCGTTGGAATGCCTTCACACATGCAGCCTTCAGAGAAGGAAGGCTAAAGTGAGCTCAGAAACGGTTTCTAAAATGGGAAAACCCATTTTTTTTGCCAAACTGCAAAGTGGAACTGATTGATGTGAACTCTGGGTGCAAGCCTGCAGTACCGTGAAGCTCTGTCCTTCATCTCCCCTACCATGCTAAGGTAGTGGGAACTTCAGGCACCCGTGAGTAGATGATGACCAGGCAGCTGAGGTTTTCTACACAGCCCAATGGAAGTGGCATAGGCAGGGTGCAATTGTTTCAGTCCATCTAGCAATGGACGGTGATAGAAGGCAGGAGTCAGCACTGCAGATTGCAGCATCTCTGAGTGCTCTGTTGCTGTCTCTTTACTGAGAGCAACACCCATGCTCTAGTACCTTCACCATGCTGCTGGTCAAGCTCAGGAGTACAGAAGAAGTTAGTAAGAATGAGGACCTCCCTGGGCCTGCCTGTCTTCAGAGAGTCTGAGTGAGGAAAATTTACCATTGCCTGGGGTAGCAAGTTAAGGGGCATGCATTTACTGCATTTTCTTTTTACTGCTTTTCTTTCACAGGTATAAAGATGTAGTCCTCTCCACTGGAGGAGGAACATTTTGCTTGTGGGTGACAGACACACAAGCCTTCTCCTCTTGCAGTGCTTCAGCACGCTACACTCATTAGCATCAGACCAAGCCCCGAAAAACATCTGGCCCTCACAGCAGACCTTGCTGCAAGGTGAATGAGCTCAAAATGGCTCCAGCTAGAAAGAGGGAAACCTGTTATGCAAGAGTAGGAAATGAAGAGGAGTCCTGAAACTGTGCCTAGAGAAAAACCCGCCTGTTCTACAGACCATCTTTTCCTGCCCTCCTGTAAAAGAGAGACACTGAACTGCTGCCAGAGTTAGGAGTACAGTCAAGAGGAACTTATAAGCTAAATTCTTCATTCCTTAAAACTGAGTATCAGTTTCAACTCTGTGATCCCAGCTTTGCATATTCACAGACTCACAACGTGTCCTCATTTCATACTTTATGGAATGTCGCGGAAGCTGTAGGTATTACACCGTGCCCACCGAGAGCTTAGCGACACGCGATGCGGCTGTTATTATCCTTGCTGAAATGGCAACACAGCTGCTTCCTGTGTATGACAAATGGACTTCTTTCAGGCGGGGGTGGGGTTAAAAGAGGTGATTTGGAGATACTGGCCAACTGCACGAACTTTGCAACATCTGGGTAAAGTCAAACAATTCAGCTGGATTTGGCTAAGGACAAGGGCTGTGCAGCTTGAGTGTTGCAGGAGGGGTATCTCTGCCTTCTGCAGGGTGGTCGAGCCTAGACTCCAGTTCAGCAAGCTCCTACATCCCTGCAAGATTTTCCTTTCACTCCCTAAGTGCCAGATATCTTTTCAAGATTGAAACAATTCAGTATCCTATCCTCCCTCGCAAGGGGAACTGCATGTCTACTTCGCCATGTACACGTACCCATTTACAAAAGGGAGGTATTTAGAGTCAAGCCAGTGACAGAGCCTGGATTTAATTAAGATGTCAGTGCAATGAACCAAGCCAAAAGAAAGAATTGCCAGAAAATACAATCTTTCCTCCTACTCCCCCTCGGCAAGAGGTTGCAATCTGTGGACTTACCGTGGCAGCCCCAGCCACATTACCCAGGACGGTGACCACTCACTGCTCTCGGAGGTCACCTGTGTGTCCTCAGGGGGTGGCAGGTGACCCTGCTCCTCCTGGACTTCACACGCTCTCATCTCCAGGGCCTTGAGCACCACTGAGGAGTTGGTGTTCTTCAGCAGGGTGACAGCCTCACTGCGGCTGACTCCCGTCAGATCAATACCATTCACGTTCAGGAGGATGTCACCTGAGACCAATAAAACGGATGATAAAAAGCCCCGCAAGTGTTTCCAGGATCCCCTCTGCACCTCCACAACCAAGTAGGTCAAAGCCACGGCCACGACCTGGCTGTCTGAGGAGGCTTTTTGTTAATCCTATCGTTTAACGTGGATGTGAAGCATATGCTACTAAACATGCCACAGGCATGAGCGAAGGGTCTAGATTCCTGTATACAGAAACATTGCGTGGCTGGACAGAGGATTTGTCCTGGTTTCTTTCCATGTCATGTCCTGCATCTGGAGCTGAACAAACAGCTGGGGTCCTGCTGCACCAACAAGCGTTGGTACCGGTGCCTAGTACTGGTCCGGGTCTCTGGAGTCCACTCCCAGCTAACAACATTTTACTCAACCTAAGCTTGAAACCTGACAGCTCGAAGATGTTTTTCTTCCACCTCTCCCTTAGCCGAGTGCTGTGACTCCAACTGCCTCTTCCTAGTTTCCTTTGTGGAATAATGTGTTATTATTTTCGTATTAATGCCTGTTTGAATGGCCACAAGCCAAACCATCTTGCTGTATGCCTTATTTATAATATAGGCACAGCAGCTTCAGAGAAAAATGCAAAGATGGCCTCAATCACTACAGGAAGAACAATAAAGACATCGCTAATGTTATGCAAGCAGCCACAGTGCCAAGTGCTCTGCTATCCTTCACAGCAGGCTCCCACGCCAGGGCTTTCCTTGGTGCCCTCTGTGCTTGGCCTGGATGCTTCTCCAGGCAGGGGTGTATCACTGGCAGTTCAGGCACTGCAATATGAACATTAACATTTTCTTGCGGTCTGCCCCCAATGAGAAGGACAACAGCCTAAGAGCTGCTCTAAATCAGAGGCCTATGGCGCTATTATAACATCACATATTCATTTGTTTCTAATTTTATCAAATTAACTAGGCTGAATTTTCCATGCTGCTTCATGATGAGTATTTTTTGGAAAGTGTATCCCACTGAGAGGCAGTCATTTCCCAGCAGGAGGAAAGGGGAAACCTGCTGTTTTGCTCCTGTTGTTGTGTTCTCACATGGGTTTCGTTGAGCAGACACAAAGGGGAGGTTCCCACGTGTGCCAATGCAGAGCACTGAAACCCAGGCTCATGGGGCCTTGGGCTGTGGGGCTCGTGGGCTGCAGCTATTCTGCCCCTTTTTTGGGCGCCCTCCCTCAAACTCAGGATTTCCCGCCAGCTTCCAGGCAGTGACTGGACTAAAGGAGAACATAGGGGATGAAGGGCAAGTGAGCTGTGTCATTGCTGGAGGCAGGCTACTGAGGGACTTGGCTCTTGGAGATGTAATATCCTGAAACCTGACAGTATCATCTTTCCTCTGCTGCCCAGCTATTCCCACAAAACGAACTGATAAAATATGTTCCTCATCTTGCTCTAAAGGCTTATTCATGCAGAAGGGGAGAAACTATCAGCTTTATCACTCTGTTATATCAATAGCTAAATGGGGCTAGGAAGCCGATGTTTCCAGACATGATGTTGAGCCACAAGGCACTAATGTGGCTTCATGTATAATGGGAATTCTGCTCCTGTATATTTCATTCAAATTCATGAATGCAGTGACAAATAAGCACAAAAAATTACTTTAAAAATGCATGAAGGTTGCACAATGAATGTATCAGGAGTTAGGGGATGGTGGTGCAAGCTAATTTTCCTGTGAAAAGCTATTTATCTCTTTTTTTACCAGAATATTCCTACATCCTACTTCATAGAGATGATTACTGCTGCGCATTATGCCTTTTCTGGTAGCTGACTTGAGACCCTCTAATCTGACACATCCCAAAATCTATAGGATTGCTGAAGATGTCAGTGTGAAGCTCTTTCACTAACCCTCAGTTTTCAAAAGAAGCCCTTGATTTAAAGCAGGCTTTCAAAATTCCCCTCTTTTACCTGTTTTTATCCTGCTGTCTCTGCTGATAACTCCTCCAGGTTCCACACTTATCACATAGATAGGCAAATCCCATTCCCGGTTAGATGCTCCGCCTGCCACAGTCATTCCCAGTGATTCTGTGTGATCCTTCCGGACAGCCACCACCTTCTCATGACAGGTGACAGTGTGAAGGGTGCTCTGTGATAGAGAAAATAGCAACAACAAACACAGTTTGTGGGCATGGCGACCCCCCTGACAGCTTTGCCATTTTCTATCAAAACAAATAGTCATGGAAGTAATACCAAGGCACTTCCCAGCCACCTACTGCACTTGGCCTGATGGCAGGCAGGACTCCCTCGGGGGCTTAGGCATCTGCAGTCAGAGCTACCACTAAGATAACTGGGCTTTAATGATTAAAATCAGGCACTGCTCCCACCAAAACCAGAGTTGTTTTAGTGCTAAGGCTGATAAAATTAGGTCCTTGAAATGTAAATAAGGAATTTGATTTAAAAAGAAAAAAAAGTTCTTGATATTAATATCACTAGTGGCCATCATATCTTTGACTATTAGGTTGTGCTTCTTATCTTGCTGCTTGCAGTCTGAGCATGTATAGTTAGTGAGAAGTAGTCCTCTTAGGTCTGAGGAATGAAACTATTGGGGACATATCAGAAGAGACACACTTCATTTGATCTTCCAAATACCTGTGTTTCTGTGTAAGTTATGGGTGGAAATTCCCTTGAAGAGTAAGTGTTTCTGTTGAGGAAAAGAGAAGGACATTTACAGTGAAGAGCCAGCAGTTTCCAGGGTGCTCTTAGTGCTTGTGTTTGAAGGGTCACTTTGGGACAGTCATCCCTATATTTCTGCCCCTGACGAGGAAAAGTTAAATACACACAGCTGGTCATGCAATAACTAGTGCATGAGTGAGGATGAAACAAAGCCACAGGTGCCCTCAGGATGGAGAACCACTGCAATGTAAGCTCCAACAAAACCTGTGAACTGAATGTCATGTTTACCATGCACTCAGTTCTTACAGAGGAGTTTGAAAGGCAATAAAATCTAGATTTAAATGTTAATTGCTTTGCTTTCCATAAGTATTTCATAAGCAGTTCTCCTGACATCAACTCCTGACAATCCCAGCCCCTCTTGCAGGAACAGCATCACCTATTCCAGGCTCATATATAATAGCATGCTTCTAAATACATTTCAAATGTATATTTTAAAAAACTCTTTTCATTCACAAATGTGACCCCACATTCATAATATGCAAAAATAATCCATAAAACTCATTTAAAGCCACATTAATTTCTTTTTAGAAATCTGACATCTCATAAAGGCATTTTACATTGGTTCCTGGGCCACCAGCACAGAAAGTGGAGCAGATGAATCCACAATGTCTCCCTAAGCGACAATGATGGACAAAGGAAGACTATAGCAAGAATTTTTTTATGGGATAGGGCAGACTATGTCTTGTATTTCTGGTTTTTTAAAGGTATGTTTGGTGGAACTAACTCCAAGATTTCAGTGACGTAATGTTAACAACAAAACAGGACCTTCTAGAAGCTTAGCAGAGGATTTCTATGTGCTTGAGCAGATGAACAGTGGCTGCCACAGAGGTCCAGAAACAAAAAGGCAAAGAGCTCAGTGGAAAGAGGAGATCTCTCAGTCTCTGGGAGAAAAACCAAACTAACACAGTTGTTTGGATGTATTAGACATGGTCCATGTAGAACACAGGCACTATGTCAGAGTAATTGGGCTTAGGGCTTGCAAATAAACCTAAGAATTTCTGAAGATTTTAAAACCTTCAGAAAATGTTCCCATCCAGATAAATTTTACGTTCTGATCCAGATAATGTTAACCTTTCACCTTTGTCTTTAAGGTGTAAATATTTTAAACATAGTAGTTCTATCTTTCTGCAAATTAAACTTAATGTTTCACCCATGTTTTGCAAAAACATCCTTTTTCCCTTGGAAAGGAATGGCTTTCCATTGGGAAAAGGCCACTTCCTGAAACGTGGGATAGGGGCACTACTAATTTTCACAAAATTGCAGTCTAAAATTTGGTAGCAAAATATGAAATTGGGATTCTATTTGCGGCTCTGAGTGAGAGAGCAGTCCTGTAACTTATGCATCATACCTCGTGTCAGACAACAAAAACATTAGAGCATTAGCTGGTTTACCACTATTTTTTTAGGAATCAGCACAGAGAGAAAGATTTCAAAGTAGTGCTTGGGAACAAATTGTCCGGCTACATTTCAATGAAGAATTATAGAAGTACCAGTACTTGTGTGTTCAACCACAAAGGACCAATTTTCCTTTGAAGCTACTCTTTCCCATGTCATTTTTTACATGGCTGCAGACAGAAAGGATTTGGGGTGACTTGACTGAGACAAAGGCAGTGATGAAAGAAAAGTAAAGCCTTTTTTAGTAAACACATGTAGAACTTGCTTGGAGGTATAATCGATAGCAAGTAAACCAGTTAAAAGGCAGTGTTTATCAGTGACTGCATTTCAGTGCATTCTCTTCTAAACAATTGTCCTTCTCTGTCATTTTGATGTGACCTTGGAGGTCAGGAGAAGAAAAACATAACAGTTCATCTCCTCTTTTTTTCTCCTTTTCTGTATATTTACTGGAAAATAAATATTTACAGCAGATTATCACAACATCAAAGCCATGACACGTGTCTTGCAGGCAAAAACCATTGCTGTGTCTGTTTGGAAAATGTACTTCACCTGAAGGTTAACCTGCTTGTATGGTCAGGAAACATTGCCTGCTCCAGCAACATTTTCTTTGCTTTAAGTGCTAGATAATTAATTTGAAAGAAGTAAGAAAACAGTTCCAATTAAAAACAAGTGCTATTTAATTAATGGCAAAGCTCCCACTGACTTCAAAGGAATTGAGTTGGGCCTGTTTATGTGTTACAGCCTGGCTTCACAACCTCAGCTGCACGAGAAAGTGTTTGTGACATCTCTTTTCTGAATGCAGGCAGCAGCCACAACAGTTTGGGCTGTGCTTCCCCTATCTCTGTACAGAGGAAAACAGATCCATGAGACCCTGTGCAGGACCAATCTCTTGGCACACCATACACCTGGCATCACTACCACCAGAGAAGGACATGGTCCCAAGAGATCATCCTCTTCTTATCCAGAGCCTTGCGGGCCACACGGCTGGTTGCCACTGGCCTGAAAGAGAGGCACCTCCTCATGCCATACAGATGGAGATTGGCTGTCATGAGGCCAACAGCTTGGCCCAAAGTGGTTCCTGAGCCACAGCAGGAGCCAGACGGCTGCTAGAAGCCAGCATCTGTTCTTGATGCTGAATACAGCCAAGGGTGGAGAGCGGATTTCAGCCCACGTATACATACATGTTCTACAGCAAGAGCAGTTTCCCTCAAAGAGAGCATTCCTGACCTTCTAATATCACCTCCTACAGTAAGCTCAGGGGACAAAAACCACCTTAAAATTAACTGGAATTCAGGGCAGCTAGCAATCCTCTATTAATCACACATAATAAAGCAATCCCACTGATGGCAGCAGGTAGCAGACTCATCAAACCAAACACACATAGGTGACTCCCCTGACAGTGAGGTCCACCCAACAAGCATTACCTTGGTTTCGGGCAGGAACATGTGCTGCATTAAGATACTGTACAAGCCCTAGGCTTGCAAGCATTACTCCTGCACTAATGTCTATTTAAAATAAATAAGATTTTTTAAGTCTTCCAAAGCCAGTTTAAAGATCTTGAATTGCAAATTATGTTCGGTTAAACCTTCAGCAAAACAGCGTGAAATATTTAAACTGACACAGTCATACCCTATAAAAGGGCAACCAACACTCCAGTAATGTTTGTATCAGACCAAAAGTCCACAGGGCCTGAAGTTCATTGTGTCTACTGGCTGTACTGATCTGCTGATCTATTGCCAGAGCATTTTCTCTGATAGAAGCCCTCCACTATGTACACTAAAGCTAAAGGGAGGTAGGAACAGTTCAGAATTTTCTCTTTTTTTGGCTGTGATCTTCCCTGGAAAGTGCCCAAATGGTGGCACTGGACAGAAGCCCACAGCAGCACACCCACTCATGTGCTCACGTAGTAGTCATCTCTTGTGGCAGACTGGAAATCCCCCTAAAAGCTATGGCCTATCCATCAAGACATGATTCATTAGTCTTTACAGCACTCACTCGTTAGTCTTTAAAGGACTCTTACAAAGCCAACATTGTACCTTCAATCTCACAGCTACCCAAAATACTGTTGGACTTACCAAGAATGCCCATCTAACACCTCTTGGTACAAGAAGAGAAAATGAGGCTCTCAGGCCAGAGAGAGATGAAATATATATTTCGTGTTCCAAAATAATCCCACGTGGTACCAGTTAATTACTCAGACCAACATGGTAGAGTTAGCAGGTGCTTGGATCTTCCCTAGGAAGCATACAGTAGCAACACAAGCTAATTGCTGTCCTACATATATCTTCCTAAGGAAATAATTGCTTCATTAAAAAGTAATGCATTGCAGATGCATGATTAGTTGGTTACTAGTTGCTACTTAGTAGTAGCTACTGAACACTGACTCCGCTTTCTGCTTTAACTCCTGCCTATCTCATCCCACCTAACAAGAGCTGTGATTGTGACTTTGTGGAAAAGGAAAACTAAAAATAGGTAAATACATACTAGGTTTTTTTAATACATAAAAACATTGAATAATGTCGTTTTAAAAGACCTGCAAAAATGGGTGTATTTTAACACCTGCAAAATCCAGAGCTAGACTTGCCTCCTGGCTGACAGCTCTGCATCCGATATTTAGTCCAGAGGTCCCTTTAAGGACACAACTGGCTATCCATCAAGCAGGAAGAACTTAAGCCCTGCCTGTACACCTCCCTGATGCACCCTTGGCACTAGTGGCCAGGGTCAAACTTGCATGGGTTTGCATAAGTGGTGACACTCAGGGTGATTAATGTAAATTAGCCAGGCATGTGACTTCAAATTTAGTGAAATAAACAAATTCAGTTCCTTCAAGGACATGCCTTGCTCTGCCTAAAGAGCAAAGAATAACACTGAGTAAACTTAGAAAACATATTTTCAAAACTCTAGCTGCATTGGTTCCCATTTAAAACCTCTATGTTTGAGCATCAGCGTCTCTCTGCCTTATGCAAAGAGAACATTGCAAGTCTAAAATCACTAAACACACGCTGTGACCAGGCACACAGGGGCAGCTGGGGCACAGTTTGGTAACCACAGCCTTATCTGGGCGAGACGGCCGCTCTGCGCTGTGTCTCTGGGTTGGGTCCAGTCACGCTGCACACTGCCAGCCCCTGCAGACCCCACACCATGCAAGTTCCAGGTGCTGCCAGAGCACAACAAACATGCTTTGGGTCCAAAGCTCCACAGAAAGTCCTCATGCTTGCAGCAGCCAGGGAGACCAGAGCTGCTGTCTGCCGCCAAACTGCCAGCTGGGTCAGGGTATGGGCATTTCAATAAATGACCAACAGCCTAATAATTACCGTAATTTTCAAGTAGCTTGTGGGAAACTTTCGGGTCAGCTTTTTGTCTGGAGACTATGCTACAGATGGAGAAACTTAAGAAAAACCTTTTCTTTCTGTTGGAGCGCGTTGTCCTCTGCTGGCTCACACTGCTGGTCAGATCTGTGGCCATGGCCAAGATACTGTGTGCACATCAGCAGCTGCCCCACCACTGCCCATTGCCTTCTCTTTCCCTCCCCACCACAGGCAGAGTCAGAGCAGAAGCAGTGGATAAATAATGAGCAGCACAGCTTTTGTGTTTCCATTGCCAAGTAAGACATGCTTTTTCTGGTGACAGAACCCTGAGACATGAAAACACTAGCTGCCCCCCCATTCCCCTGTCCCATGGATGGCAGAGAAACCACACAAGTGCCCTCACCTTGCCGGGGTTGTTTCTCTCGGCGGGACACGGCTGGGAGCTGCCAGCACTGTAACTCCAGCCCGTCTCCTGCAAGAGGTCAGGGGTCTGCTGCCTGGTCTGCCGCGACACGATGAAGTGAACCTGCTTCTCGCTGGCCTGTGGGAGGAGGTACAGTGTGAATCCCACTGCCCCAGTGCAACAAACCCCTGCACCTCAGCCCCAGAGTGTCTGTGAAATGGGGTACCACTTAAACATTGGTTGGATTCCCCACTAATGAGGTTGCTATGACATAAAGCAGTAGCATCAGTTCAGGTCAATACATTTCATAAACGTTTACTGCCAACTACTTAATACTTCTCTTGACAATTTGGTGTTAACTCTAAAAAATCCTTTCTACCTGCCCCAAATTTGGCTGGATGCAATGATCCACCACAGTGAGTGCTGATCAGCTCTCATCTACACCTGTGTATACCACTGCAAAGCAGCAATTTCCCTGCCATGGTAGAGAGACAGACAACCAGAGCTGTGCTGCCCAATGGATGGGAAAGCTGAAAAAGATACAATTAACCCTGAAACCAGGTATGTGCTTATGCCTTGTCTGGTGAAAGTGAGGAATAAACAATGTAATTAAGTCCACTTGCGTGCAATGAGCATGACAAATGTAAGGAAGCTTAAAGAAAGGGAGAAAAGGGATTTTATTTTGTGAAATAAAATTCTACTGCAGCAGAGCACAGAGAAAAGGGGTGGGGCACAACCAAGCACACAGAGCAATGGAGTTTAGGATGGGAAAGTAACTCCAACTCTCACTCTAGGAAGAGTAGCTTCAAAAGCAATTAACCCAAGCTCAAAGTACTTCTAGGCCTTTTTGCACAATGCAGTCAAAATACCTGTGTACCTGAGAGATGCTGTAATGCTTCTACTGAGGTAATGTTTGCTCATTATTTTTAAGGTGCTCTGTGTGTGCCTGATATTAATGTTAATTGTGTGTACAGGTGATTTTTTTTTTTCTGTCTTACTGAATCAGCACTGTTTCCCTAGAAGCAAATGTCTTCATTTGCCCCTCAGTGAGGCTCATATGAATCTGTTCAAGACAACAGCGATGCAAAGATAAAGCTGAGAGGGAGTGGGGTTTACCTGGATAAATCATAGCTGTCTGCCATAAACCAATATACTGAACTGAAATGAAGAACAGTGTAGAAATAACCTCAACGCTATAGGAGCATACTCAGAAGATGTAAAAATTAATCCTCTAATCTCCTTCTCTCTAAGCTATAGACCTTGGTGTTGTGCCAGGCAGGAGCGGCTCTTAAGGATCAGTCTGCAGAGGGACTCCTTGCCTCCTTGCTCTCAGCTTATATCCAAGGAACTGCTCAGTATCTAGCGTGCAGCCCCCCACAAACACATCTGGAGACCTGGTGCCCCTGGGGCTGCAGTTGCAGTGCTTGTTGGTAGCACAGCCCCGGGGGCAGCAGACCTCCTGGCTAGCTTGCTGGCACAGTGACGTGGCCTGCTCACTGGGGAGAAGCTCCAAGGAAAGCTGGCAGTGAACAAACAGCTGAAAACAAAACCCAGATCCAGTTGCACTACTGAAATCAAATCTCCCACAGACAAGTAACAGAAGCCAGAGGAAGCTTCTGCGATTTTTGTTTTTATAGCTTTGTTTGTCCTTTCTGGAGCTGAATTCAATAGCAGTAGCTGAGAGTTAAAAAAAGCTCTGGAAAAATATCATTTTAGTTAAGAATAAGCAACCTACCTCTCCTAAACCTCCAACTTCAAGCCTGAAATATACATGTTCAAGCTGTGCTACTTTCAATGAAGTAAGAAATGTGCAGTTCTTTGTTACTTTCCCAATATTTTGGGGGATGCTATTTTTTTGACTAGAAACTCAAATCTTCACACCTTTGTAATATATCATTTGGTGCATACACACTTATTTCAAAATAACTTTCTAGGCATTTTTAACAGATCTGGTTTTATGGAATATTAATTCGTGGACTCTAGACTCAATTGGTACCCAAAACCAGAAGTCTGTACATTGGGAGAAAGGAAACCACTCTGGTCCCTAATCTGTAATATGACTGAGGTGGAACTGAACAATACACGATTAAACCTCCCAAGGACATGAGGCCCTATGAAAATACAGTTTTCTCTAAAATGAACAATTTCAACTTAACACAACTTCTTTTTGAAACTCATCTGCTGCCACATAGTAAGCCTCAAAGCCGGTTATTTAGAGAAAGGTTGTAAACATGATTAATTCTCATAGAACAACTAGCAAAAGTTCAACAAGAGTCTGTTGCAATGCCACATTTGTCTACAGGCCAGTCAAGCTCAGTAGTTTCTCAGAAGTCAGAGTGGTAGAAAGTTATCCAAACAAGAAGAATAGCTTTTGTATTTGCATACATATAAAAACCCATTAATGTTTCTACTGATCAGATTATTCATTGCTGATTCATTCTGATCTCTCCCTCCCTCTTACCACTGGCTTTTCCCACAGTTCTTTCTCTGTATTTTATGCTGAAGTGAAAATTAAAGAAATGAGGTTAGCTTTGATACTGAGTGCAAGTAATAGCTGAAACAATCTACTAGAATTAAAATCTGTTACAGACAAGGCAAATCAAGCAGGAAGGCAGAGACATGGTGGCAACTTCTGAGCATCTAGTAGGTAACTGAATCTTAGAAAGAGGCAGCAATGCTGGTCTTGGCAGAAGCTGCCCCATCACTCGCAAGGATGATGGAGCACAGATATGCTCCACATCACAATCTGCTCATCAGAGGCAGTTGTTGGGAAGAAGAGCAGCTCATCTGTCCCTAGCAGCTGCAGCAAACTACAGTGGGGGAAGGAGGTGAAGAGGAAGGTGAACATCTGGGGTCAGTAAAGTCTGACTCAGACCATGTAGTTTGGCTTGATGTGCTCACATGAGCACCTCTGATCTGTTACCTTGCTCCTTTTATCACTCTCATGGAAAACAGATGTGGAATGTCTCGTTATTTAGATTAAAAGTGCCACTTCTGACACAAGGCGGTGGCTAAAGATGACGTGACAAACAGGAGGCAGCAAACTCCCAAGTGTTATGATGTGTGCACATTCCTAATTAGCACTTACACGTTTTCTTCATTTCAGTTCTTGGGACAGAGCTTAGACCTTATAAATAGCCAGACATCTAACCTACTGATTAGCAACTGCTTCACATATGCTAGTGTATCATTTCTATAAGCCTCAAGAATCAGATTCTTATCAATTATTCATTATTTAGAAGTCAAAAAGAATCCGATTCCACAGAAATCTGACAGTCTTCCGGCTGTGCTTGGTTTAACAAACCACCGCACCTTTTAGCGAATGTTAGTTCTGTTTCTAAAGAAACCGATGGTGTATTTGTAGCTTTCACCACCATAAATTAGAAGACCTCAATGCTCTGCAAGTGACATGCTGAGCTCTCAACAGGCAGGATGCTGTTGAGAAATCAGAGGACACAGTGAAATATCCCTTCGTGTAAGAAGCAAATGCAAAACACTTGTGGCTTCAGTATAAAGGTTTTTCTCTGGCATAACATGGAAACAGGAAAGCCAAATGATAACTGATGAAAAACCATAACAAAAAAGACACAGGTTCCGGGAATTTTGCATTAGACAAATGTGATTCATAGAGCTCACATCAATGTAATGTAATCCTGACTGTTTGGAAACCTGAGTCTCCCCTTTGATGGACTTGTTTAAATTCCCAGGGACTGGCGTGCATTTTAAGCATTTTTATAAATAACATCCACTCTTTGGAGAATAATAAGGGCTTTAGCTGCATTTTTAAACACTTGTATGTGAACAGTCTTGTTAGTAATTTTTTCCATTTCATCTCATGTGTTTTTTGCTTATGATGCCTTGTTTTGCACTGAGGCCTTGTTTTGTAGCCATAAAGAACTCTTACAAGAATACCAGTTTTTCAGAAAGTTTTTCATTCCAGATTTGTTGCCCTCAGAGAATTTAAACCTTCCCCCTTCTGTCTTCTGTTCCCAGTTAGTGAGCTACATAAGGTAATCCAGAAAGATGCTGGACCAGAATTTCAACAACTAGCATTGTGTCAGGGGATGACATTTTCTTCACCTATGCTATTAACTTCACAATAAAAGTTGGATAAAACCAACTGTGAATCTATGCTGACAGAGGAATCCTTTCCACAAAATGCATGGATTTGACTGTTTGTTTCAGTCCGACTTATATTACCCTGATTTGTTTCAGTCTGACTTATATTACCCTGATTATACCTGCTAGAAAGGAGAAGCAGCCACCTGATTTGACATCTTGTTACTGAAGACCATGAAATTCTTCAATATGTGAACGCTTTACATGCCTCCAAATGAAATTCAAAATTGCACAAGTATAATAACAGCTATAAATATGAGATAAAAGCAACAAAAGATTCTTGGCTTTGCTTTTTATGTTGAAATTTTCTAAAAACATAGCCTGTAAACAAAAAACCCAAAATGGCTCTGGAGGGAAAATTAGGCAGAAGCTGACCAATTCTGTAGCTGAGAAAGGCAGGGGTTTTTTTTTTGTCTGACAGTTCTGTGTTAGCACTCATTTAGTACTCCACATGAGTCTAAACAGAGATTAATAAAAACTACAGCTACAGATCAATTTTTCCAAAACATCTGGATTTCCATATACTGGATTTAGGTAAGAAGTATCTTTAAGGTGTGAACTACCTTCACCTGTAAAGCACATCCATGGGAAATCATTGAGTCTCGGAGGGTGATGTTCATCCTGAAACATGCCATCCACTGCCTTAGGCTACTCTGGTTTGCTCCAGGGCTGAACCTGAGAGCACTGTGACTCCTTCTGAGCCAGAGGAGTCAGGATTCTGCTGGAACCAGTGCTCCCAGGGCACAGGCTGGCATGCCTTTTGGCAGCTGGCATCACTCTTTGGTGATGCTCAGAGTATACAGATGTTTACATTGCTCTATACGTTCCAAAACCTGACGGTAGCAGGCGTCTCTGTGAGAGTCCACGCCCATGTTTACACTTGTCCCCACAGTAAAACCAAGGAGCTTTTAGAGGACTAAATTCCCATCCAACCTTGACTCCTTCCCTCTTCCAAATACACAAACTCAGTGTTTGGCCCCTGCTTTGCAATGGATTATGAAAAAACACTGCTTGGTTTTTGCACAGTCCAAACCCCATCAAAGTGGCGATGACAAACCTGTATCAGCTGGGCTGCGCTCTCTGGACTGCCGTAGCGATGGTCGTGCCCATTGATGGCCAGCACTCGGTCATTCTCCTGCAGCTGTCCATCACGGGCAGCCATGCCACCTTCCAGCAAGTTGAAAATAAATACCCCTGGCTCGTCGGCCTTGCGGACCAGCTTTATTCCCAGCTGCTCGTCTGGACTGCTCTTGTTCAGAACAACATGGAAGCTGTCATCCCTATTGCAGTGAGCATCAAGGGAAAGCCCACTGTTTCGGCATCGGTACCTCTGCTCTCGAAGCACCGTCAGTCGGAGTACGTGGCAGGGTTGCTTCAGGATTGACAGGGCATAGTTGTGAGGCACATTTTTGATGTCCATGCCATTTACCTGGAAGAGAGAAGTGTAAATCAGCAGCAGAAAGACAGTCTATTCTGAGTTGGCACTGAGAAGGGCAACTCTATGTACACAGATGTTTTCATATGAAGTGATGTGCTATTTCAAACTGTGTCACACAGGAGGCCAAGTTTGCGGTGCAGAACAGTCTTCCCCTCGAGGAAAGGATGCACTGCACAGACAGTTTCTGCCCTTTTTCTTCCCCCTTCTCCCTGATAGTCTCCAGACATACATTCTAGTTTTCATCTTTTCTTATTGCTCTTTCCCAGGTTTCAATATCCTTTCATATATCTTAGTTTTATTCCACTGGCTTCTGATTTCAAATTGCCTTGCCAGCCTTTCCTTTCACTCCCACTGTTTTCCTGCTGTTTCTCTTCTTCTTTATCTCCCAGCTGTTCTAGGTACAGTAAAAAAAATGCTCTTCACTAATGAATCTCTTATTAAAAGGAAGGAAAGAGCCTCAAGTAGAAGTTTAAATGCCCTGGATATTTATTAACAATTATGCTGATTTACCACACTAGAAAATCAGACTTTTCTTTTTTTCTCTGTGTTTTCCAGGTAAGATTTAATTCAGATGACAGTAAAACTGCATAACTACCACTTCTTAAATTTGCCTGCAGAAAAGAAAGAGAAAAAAAGAGCTTCCAGTCAATCCCGTCATGTTCATATGTGTAAGAGTGACTAGGCATTGCACTTTATATTGCTAAATGAAAACCAGTTGCAAGATTGTATTTCATCACTGGCTAGAAAACCTGACTCAGACAAGTTATTTCCATGTAGTTATACACCGCACAGGTTGAACCATTTAAATATTAAGAAACATCTCCAAAATGTAACAAACACTCCCCAGCATAGACAAAAGCATTTGGCTGGTGTTTGCTTTTACAGACTACCTATGTGAGCATGATGGGACTGTTCTGCTGCAGTCTGGTGGGGAGGACTGCACCCAGAGAGACACAGCTCAATTAGCTTTAAGTTGCTGCCTTGGGTACCACAAACAGCATGAGCTGCGCCAGGATGGGGCTGAAATTCATGGGAATCCTTGGTAAACCCTGGGCAGTCAGCCACAGCTGGGAAGAGCTAGGTTGGGCTCATCCGTGCTACAGTCACAGTTTCATTCTGCAGTTTGGATGTGCCTGCAGGAAGAAGCTTTGTCTTAGTGGTGCCATTAACTCTGCTGCTCTTTGTGGCAACAGGACAAGAAGCCTCCCTGAAATGCACAGCTGGGTGGTGGACGCTTATCCTGCTGCCTCTGGGAACCACCATCCAGAGGCATTTTTATTCACTGCTAGAGTGAAGTATGCCCACATTGTGATGCTGGGAAATCCCTTTGGCCAAGTCTGTCTGACATAAAGCAGAAGGCATGGCACAACCTTGGCATGCCTCAAGTGTCCTCAGCTACCACTGGGGTCAGCAAAAGCCAGGAAATCATAGTGGCTTACAGGTGCTGCCCTGAACTTCAGAACATCTTTCTGCATGCAACATTGCAAACCTCATCATGATCAACTTACGCCATCTTATTCTCTGTCAGGATATTTTTATCTCATACCTCCACAGCACTGTACCTTTAGTATCATGTCTCCAGGCAGCAATCTTCCATCTCTGGCAATTACCCCATCTCGATAAATATGCTGTATAATAATGTGAACCAAAGGGGTCTCACTGCCTCCCACAATCCTAATGGCCAGATTTTCATGGGGATCGGTACGGCTGATCTTAATGCAGGTAACTTCCCCATCTGGAATCAGGTGATACAACCTGGGAAAACCTGGAAATGCATATTGTAAGGCATTTATTTGACAACACAGCTTTGCTTTGTTGAAAAATGCTCTGCACAACCTCAAGTACCTGCCAGTTAGTCAAGCTAGGTTTTATGCATGGATGTGATTTAGACTAAGTGGGGAGGAAAGGATAGGTAAGCATGCTGAATGGACTTGAAGGGATCTTTTTACAATTATAATTAATTCAAACTTCCTTTTTTCCCCCAAAAATACAGACTTAAACCTTTGATGTAATCCAGACAGATTAAATGTACTTAAAACCAGTTACATACATCAATATTTTAAGGGAATAAAATACATTTTTAGTCACCAGAGACAGCTCGGAACCAGGCTACAGTTTCTTGCTGGCCCTAGAACAGATGGGTATGGCCACCTCAACAAACATCCATCCCTGCTGCGGTGGATCGTAAACTCTGTCTCACTGGTAGCATCCCAGGCTTTCCCGTTTTCTCCATTTTTGGTGTCATAGTGGAGGACTGGGTGCTTGTCTTGTGACATTCAAGGAAGTCTTTTATTTATCTTTAGCTATCAGAAAGATAAGATTTTTTGGACAACCCAAAGTGCATAGTAGTTCCCTACCAGGCCCCTTTCCTTTCATCACTGCTTGAACTCTAGGAAGTAGGAATGAGTGGCTCTTACTGTGATGTGTCCGTATTAAAACCACAGTATGATCAAAGTACCTGGAGGGAAAGATCTCTGCTGGCCCTAGAAGTCTGGCTGTGGGAAGGAGGGAATAAGGGTGGGCAGAGGTCCTTTTTTGTATTTATAATGCACTGCATAAGAGTATCCTCTTCCAAACCCTACTTTTCAACTGGCATGTCTGATTTCACAACGTCACTAATACTTTCTTTCTTTTTAGGTCAATTCAAAATTTTAATCCATATTGAGCAGTGAGTTAAATTCAAGTAAAAGCAGCAGTGTGAATTTTCTAGCACAGGCATATCAGCCTTCAATTACTTTGAGTCCCCCACAGCTGAGAGAGAGTTTGAATTTTTTGCATGCGAGTGCAATCCAGTGCTTATATGACAAACCTGTAAGTCAAAAAATTAACTGCTAATATTGTTTCAAAAACCTATTTTAGAAATGAAAGTACAGTGAGTGTTATTGAATAGGGGTTAAGTGTAAAAATGAAATTTAACAGACCAGTATCTGAGACAGAATTAATATTTGCTACTACAGAATCAGCAGGCAATAAATCAGCAAGGCACCAAAACCTTTTAGGAGAGAGCAAGGGGAAAGAAAGAACAGGAAAAGAAATACTGAGAAACACCATGTTGCATCCCTTACCACTTCTTTGATCATATGCTCTTCAGGGTGGGAAGCTGTCCTCCTCCATGTCTGTAAAAAGCACCTACCGGTAGCACAGACTTCTACTTTGTGGTTTTACACAGACTTCGACTTTGTGGTTTTACACAGACTTGAGAGGCAATAAAAGTCTGTCTAGATAACTACACAGCCTCTACCAACCTAATGCTCAACCATTCATTCTTGAAATAGTAGCTGCTGTGCTAATACATGTTTACTTCACTTTTGCAGGCAGCTTTAATGTCTCAGGAATGGAAGGTGCTTCATTTCTGCCATGCTCCTCTATTTTCTAAACGCTATTTGCTCAGCTTGTAATTTGTTCAATTCTCTCTAGCCTGCAGGGCAGATTCACTTGATTTAAATCCAGGCCTCTAAGTCAAACGAACAGTTTGGTGATCTACTTGCTCTGACTTTGTAGTGCATAGGCACCCAAAGGGAGTGATTCCTGTGCTTAATCACCCCTGAAGGTGCCAAACGTTCTCCACTGCTGTGTAAGAAAAGAGGCAATTAACTGTGGCATCTCAGTGGGATGCTTAAAGTCAGACAATACAAATACTCCTCAAAAATCACCAACGGCCTGATCCCTGCATCAGAATAAGCATGCACATTTCACACTCTCGGTGTGACTAGGGGTAAAAATACAAATGAAAATCAGGATACCTAGATCTTCCCTGCATGCAAATAAATTAATACCCATGTATATATTGAAGACTATCAAAACAGTGCTATAATAGACCTACTTCTATTATGATGACTCACTTCACATCCTAACAAACTATGCTTTTTGACTCTAATGTTCATTTTACCATAGCTCATTCAGAAAACTTTTCTAAAGGAGTTATTCAGTTGCATTTCTTGTCCATGGAGAATTGTGGACTGAATAAGCTATTGAGACTCTCATGTTATTTCAATACGTAATTATCCCAGAGCAAAATCAGGGCAACGTGGAAGTGAACAAGTTTCTACACTTGTACAAGACTTACCTATATCTTTACATAACATAGATTTCTTCGCATTTTGAACAATGCCTTACCTGGTTTGTTAAGTCTTGCAGTGGCACTTGGCTAACTTTCAATGTGACTTTATGCAGATTCTTTTAGAGGAATTTTTAATGTCTAATTTCCTTCTGAAATGTCCAGTCTACAACAAACCAAATCTTTCCAAGATGCTTTTCTTGCTAGTCTGCAAGTCTCTAATGCTATTCTTTCAGTTAGCAGGCTTTACTGCCTCACTTCCTGTCTTCATTTGATTTGTGTTCTTTATCAAATATAATCAATAAACAGAAACATTTTCTCCTCAGATCGGCTAAGCAACTAAAATAACTCCTCCATGATCCATTAATTTCTGCTCTCTTCATTGAAGACTTGCCTCTTCTTTCATCCCAGACATCTACATGGACATTTGTACTATCAACAGCCTAGACTGTTGTAAGTAAAAGGCCAACGTCTATTTTGATAAACTAACAGTAAGTGTGGCAATTTAAATACATAAAATGCACAAATACACTTTTTTAAAATAAGAAAATTCATAATTTCTTTTTCATCAACCAGTTTGCATATCTTGTGTGCAGTTTGATCTAAACTTACCATGCCTATTTCACGATTATGCCATGTCTAGAAAGCAATGTCTTCAAATTGAATTTTTTAATGTATATACACCATACCCAGAAAAGGTGGACCCTGCTTCTGCCCCTGGTTGCACACAATGACTGGGGCCTCAGCAGCCCAGTTTAAGGGACTCCAACTGAGTTGAGGGCTTGTACCTTTCAGATACATATACATCCTGTTGTGAGGCTGGAGTATCATTTTTCACAGACTCCATTTTCCAGCCCTTACACTCTTATTTAAAATTCTCCTTTTTTTTTGGTCAGGTTTTCCAGAGCAGGAAAACCCAGGAGTATTGCATACCTTTCTTTACCATTTTACATTTCCAGTCCTTAAATATCGAAGAGCTGCTGAATCTAGAAAGAAGGAAACTTTCTGTCTTGTTTCTGGTGATTCTTCCAGGTTTTCCCACAGAGTGTTGTGTTTTTGTCACTGGGGGTTGTATGGAGCATTCTGAATCTGTCAATATAATAAAATGTCACCTGCATTCAGAAAGATTACGTGGGCTTTTTTCTCAAGCAGTATTCTCTTAATATTAGTGTGCGATTTTATCGCTATTTTCACACATCCCATTATGGTAACAACATAGGAGAGACCAGCTTTGCACAATGAACTCCACTTATCTGGCACAACGTGGGACACTGAGCATTTGTTAGTATAGTGGCCATGACAGAGTATTACAAAATTTTAAGTATGCTTATCATTTTTTCCCCACAGTATATAGTATTTAATGGTAGCGCTCCTTCAGTGCTCAGGTTTCTGCTGACTTCTATGCGTATCATGCTCCTTCCAACAGTGCTGCCATGAAGGTAGCTTCTGCCTTCATTCCCAGGATTCAGTGTGACAATGTGCAATATTTGCTGTGACGCTTGAGTCCAGATTAATCAAAGGCCACTGTAAACAAAACTTATATCTGTGGTTGCAAGTCCTCATTTAGGTCAGGCAGCCTGACTAATGTGCCAGCTCAGCCCCACAAACAGAACTATCTGCAAGAACACACACTCATGCTTCCCAGCATCTGGACACCAGAATTTAAATTAAGCTTGTGTAACCCAGTCTTGGAAAATTCATGTGTCTGTGAATGTCACATGCCTTTGTGCTGGTGGGGAACTTTATTCTGCAAATTTTCCTTCCCAATAGATTTTCATTTATCATTTCATTCTCCCAGAGGTTTGCCATCATTTTGATTTAATGCCTCCCATTAATTCTCCTGTCATGCTGCTCCAATGGAGGGGCAGGTAGAAGGCAATGCCAATTCTAATATCTCTTCTTGCTTCTGGACTTTCCTCTCACCAAAGGAGTCCCAAAAGAACTAAAATTAAACTGTTGCTGAGTTGACTGTGTCTCTAAAGAGTTGTGGCTCTTATCTACAGCAGGTAAATTTATCAGTCTGCAGTAGAGGAAATGCTGCAAAGACAATCTCTTTCTTCTGAAAATTGCCTGGCTCATCGTTCCAGAGCAGAGTACTTTGAACCAGTTCTGTAACAGCTGTTTTGGGAAATCAGAATGGCAACTGAATCAAATCTGAGAAAAATAGGAACAGTGTGGGATTTCTGTGGGATACAGCCTTCCTGAGACAGAAGTTGGGCTGCACTCTCTTGTCCTGGGGCTGAATAAACCACTTTTTTCTGTACATAGAGAGCCTTAATGCCATGAAATGGTTGATACCATCTGTGTTTTACTTACCTTCTTTTTCTTCATATACTTTTCCAAACATTGAAGTATTTATAATATCTATCTATCGATCTGTCTATCTGTCATATATATGTATGTGTGTATCTATATCTCAAAAATACAACAGGGTTCACACTGAACTGTACAAGAAAGAAGCCTGTTCTGTGGTTTTGCCAGTGTCTGCTGGGGCTGCCTTGGTCTTGACTGCTGCAAAGCAATAACAGATGGTAGAACAGCATCCACTGTGAGACTGAGTTTGACTTTGAAAAACATTTGCCATCCTCAAGCAATCATAAATTTCATTTCTTTTACAATGTCTTGACTGCAAAATGAAATCATTGGATGTTTTTGAAAGTCAGAAACACAGCTCTTTTACTGTAAAGCTATATAGAGGTTTTTTCAGTTGTACCTGCAAATTCTTTCCTCTTAAAACATTAGCTGGTTTAAAACTCATATTTGTAGATAAGTTTGAGTAAAGAGTATATAGATCTACAGTCTTTCTTGGAACTGAATTTAAGGTGTAAAGCCAAACTAAGAGCACAGTGATACAAATAAGCATAGCAAAGCTGGAGCAGTCTTTGCTTGGAGATATTTTATCATTTAAGTAGATTGTCAAGGTCATTTACACTAGTAGATCTAGTCAGAAGATATTACATCTTAAATGCATCAGTGCCGTAAGCACGTCCCTGTCACCTTCCCTCACATCTCAGAATGAAACTCTTTCTTTTCAACTTCATAAACTTCTGCTTCAGACCTGGAAAGCTATTTGTAGCTGTAAATGCTGTTAATGAAATTGCTCTCAGATAAATATCACGTTTGGGTGCTGACTACAGACAAATATTTCTTTGCATGGTATTTTACAAATAACAAAGTATTAAAAATGAAATCTTAACACCTCCTTCCCCCAAATATTTTCTCATTAGTGTTTGTACTTTTCATTCACCTCTAACATTTTCTTTGGTTTGGATATTTAACAATTCTCTATTGAAAATGCCACAAAACCATTTCAAGAGAGAAACAAAGAAAGCCTGAATCATTTAAATCCAAAATGAGCACATCTAACATTGTTTAAACAAATCAAACCACAGGATACAAACGTAAATCGTGAAGTAATCTCCACAGTGCAGGATGGCTACCAGCTCCAGGTATAAGATAGCATTAGACTGTAACTATTTCTCTGCTGTAATTATAACCGAAACACATTTGATATTATACATCATATTTTACAATGTCCCTGGGCGTCAACGAATTTTCCAAAACCAGCACTGGATTCAGCTTCAAGTTACGAAGAAATTGAGTATTTTTTCTCCTGCATCAGAAACTATTATTTTGTCTTGCACCCTCACAGCCATATTGCAACTGAGCACTGGCTCAACAAACATAGCAGCTTCAGATTCAAGGCACCTACACACTCTGCATGAAGGGTTGCTAAAGGCTAATACATAGGTACTTGTTATGGTGTTCATTCTCAGACCTCTTTTGACCAAAATACAGGCAAAACTAGATTAAACAGAGACATGTGAACTAAGATGGGGGAATTCTGAAAACTGGAGTCAGGTGAATTATACATTGAGCTTTGCCAGACGATCTTACAGCTCCTTTATCAAGAAGAGGTTATCAGCAAGAAGGGGTTATATCACTCTGTGCTCACTGTGAGGCTGGCATAGTCTCGACTTTATTCAGTTCATGCACTAACTAAACCTGGTGAGGAAAGGGGTCACCAGAGAATCAGTGAGGTGCAGTCCGATCTCCTGGAACAATGAGGCACGTCTGAGTTGTGTTCTCAGACGGTCCCAGACATGAACCTGTGAAAATTTGGGCAAGGCAGCAGCAGCAGCTTTCCCACTGGGTGTGGGAACCTCTGAAGTCAGGAACCACCTCATTCACCCCCACAGGAGCAACTCCATTCTCAGGAGAGTGGCATGGCAATGGTGAGACCAACGTGGGGCTCCCTTTCCTTCAATAGGCAAGACCTTTAGTGAGCACAGGGCAGAGCATCCAGCAGCTATCCCTAAAGGCTGACCAACAGCTCTAATCAGAAGTCTAGCTGCAGACTGCTCAGAGCAGCTGAGGACTAAAAAATAAATAAAAGAAGAAAACATACAGAACTGGAGAAGAAAACCAGCCTCCAGTGGGCAGGATGATGATAACTGTTGCAGAAAGAACTACGTTCATTTCCTCCTCCAACAAGAAGAAACAGAAAAAGCCTTTGAGATGCCATTATGCAAAACACCTGTTGCAAAGGACTGACTAGAAATCTTTGTTCAAGTTGTATTTGTATTTTCTGCAAGTTACTTCCTTGCATTTTTCCTAAGATCAAATTCCAGAACTGTGTAATCAAAATACATTCCTTGCAAATGTAATTAATAAAGTAATTTAGGTGCCCAGCTTCTGTGATCTCATACTTAAGAGTAACTACTTATTAAGTAATTATATGCCTACCTGGTTTTTCCAGTGCAGCAGAATACATTTGGAAGTTTACAGGCATGCTTGGTGCAGAGGAATAAAACCACAAGCAGAGCCAAGGAGAGAATGACAATCTTGACACTGTCACTGGGGCCCTGGAGTGATTGCCATTATATATCGCTTATAGAGACAACAACGCTTTTCATTTGCTGGAAATGTAAAGGCCAGCGTCATCTTTACACCTTTCTGCTAACTTCTGTTAATATCTGGACTGCACTGGGCTACTGGATAGGTGCTGTTGACATCCAGATCATCCACACACTCTGGACATGAAGCCAAGCTTTCAGTGGAACTCCAGCTAATGTCTGCTATATGTCTCGGTAGAAAGCAGTCTGTATCTCATCCTGAAGAGATGTCTTTTGAAAAATATGAACTTGAGCCATGGAGAATTTCACTCATTCTGAAAAAAGGCAAGCTTTTGCTTACAGTGGATTGAAGAGTTGCTACGGAATGAGAAATAGATCTGCCTGCTCAAACAGAGATATAAACAACTTACTTGCAACATTTTACTTGGGGAAAAACAGTAAAAGACTATTTTTAATAATAAAAATTATTACAAATTATTAAAAATAAAGTAAAATTATTAATGATGTTTCCAGATCAAGGAGTATATCCACATTCCTTTTATGGAAAAGGTTCACAATTTTGAATTACCGGGTTTTATTTCAGCTCTATCAGCAAATGAGTGAAGTAGGAGAGTAAGTACCAAGAACATAGTAACATAGCAAAACTCTCCTGAAGGAATAAGCAAATAAAGCAGAAGAATATTGAACATGGTTCTCTGATTCACCACTATTTACAACGGCATCACAATGATGCCTGAAAGTAGCATTTGGCAGCCTTTTGTCCTTATTTTGTGTGGGTTTCAATGAGAACTTGAATACAGAGCAAAAGGAAGTTGGATATTTTGTATTCTTAAAGCCTGGACATTTGATCTGGGAAGAGACATGAGGTGCTGAGGAATCAAGCAAAGGAATAATAAGCTCAGTGAAGACCTTGATTAAGACACTGATTCCCACTCTATCACTTCCTCTTGATGCATGAATACCATTGTCGGTTTCGTAATTACGGTCCAAACTGATTAGTCACATTTGCTTATTGCTTTGAGAATGCCAAATGTTAAGTGTTACTACCTGCCATACCCCTCACCCCTGACATACATCAGACAAACTTGCTTCTCCCTGCTGTTTAAGAGCAGAGGATTCTTACCTCATCACCTGCCTGGCTGAGGTAATAAAGGAGCCCACAGAAATGCTGGAATAATTACAGTACTTCTTACTTTCATACTATCCTCCCACTGGGAATTTCCAATGCTTCATAAGCATTAGCCAAAACTCATTAAGCTCCTCTAAAGTATGATTATTGTGATCCATTTGCTTTAGGGGGACAGGCACATGCCAATGAAAAGACTCAAACAAAATTACAGAGCAAATCAATGACAGCTCCAGTAATAGATCCCAGACGCCCGCATCCCACATCCCGTGGGCTAGATACTGGGCTGGCTATAGCACACAGGCTGTTACCAGAACAGCCCTGTGTGAGGGCCCACACACCCCAGCAGTATTCTTGCCTGCCAGTCAGTAACATCTTTTGAAAGAAGAAAATAAGGAAAGATTGCATTTTCTGTTTTGTTTTAATCACACACAGCCCACCACACGAAAGGCATGTCAGTCATGGATATCCAGTTCTCACGTGGATAGGGCCCGCTACCCCATTTTAAGTGATAACACAAGATGAACAAAACATTACCTTCCTCTCCAGCAGCAGAGTTTCCAACAGTCTCCCTTTCCCGGTCAGTCTGGTTGGAAACAGCACTTCCACTTTTTGTCCTTCGAAGAACACTGAATGCCTTGTTTATTTTTTTAAAAGATCTGCTTCTTATAGTGGAACGTTCAAAGTGTCGAGCTGCAACAGCAGGAAAAAACAAATCAATACAGTTCAGCAGTCTAGAACCACAGCATTTCTGCAGCCCTCAGCATATGATGGGATATAACATCAACAGCAAGGCTGCCTGTACTTCATCTTTGCGTGAGTCCTGCTTATACTTCAAGGCTGCGCCCACCTGAATCTGGGTACAATCGTCCTACCCCAGTCCCACACCCTCGAATTGCCACCTTCCTGTCTGTATGGCCAACCACATGGAGAAATCTCCTGTGAGTGTGGTAGCCTTGGAAAGAATAATCCTCCATCAAGACAGAATCAGCAGCAATCCTGTGAAAAATACATATAAAAGGAAGAAGCACTGCCCTTCCCAAGCTGTACATGTTTGACCAAAAAAAGCTGGAAGTCATTAAAAGCTCTTCTTGAAAAAATCCCCACTACTACTACTGCCTCAAAACCTTGCAATGCTTCCAAAGCCACCAACAATTGCTAACTATTTCATGTCAAAAAATTCAAATATTATCAGGTGGAAGGGATCAAAAAATCACATATTCTGAGTCATGTAAGGCAATACAAAAGAAAAGTCCTAATACTTTCAAAACATGTCATTCTTTTCCATCCTGCTAAAGATATCTTCATGGCTGTTGCTGTTCTGTCTGTTCCAGCTCTGCATGCTAGCCAGACATTGTAATCTAATAATATAACATTCCCTCAAACCAGACAGTGGCCTCTACACTCCATAAAACTGACAGAATTTATGGAGATTCTGATGCTCTCTTGTACCCTTCCTTTCCTCGTCTCTCAAAACCCTGGCACAACAAAAGGATAGTGCTTCTCATTTCCTAGTCTTTCTCATCCCCTCATCCATTTTCCCAATGTGCAACCGGTGGCACACAAGGTGGGCTTTCCATTTTAACTTCAGAATCCTCAAATACATGCTTTGAACTCACCATTAACACTTCTGAGTCTGCCTTTGGCCAGGCCGTGTTTTTCAAATATGACACTCATCAGAGACAGGTGCAGTGTCCCAAGGTGAAAGAGCAAACCAAAGTTTCCTGATGCAGCTTGTCCCTGACTGCTGTTTTTCAGCAGGACCAGCTCCTCTGAGCTGCACCCTCCCAAGAAGCTAGCAGATGTCCCCCAAGGTCCTAAGGCAATACTTGGCAACTGCCAAACACAGTTCCCAATAGGATTTTGAGTGGGTGTCCATGTCTGTGGGGTTTACTTGGGCCACCAAGCATTAGTGAAGACACATCACCCAGATACACCATCTCCTCAGCCCATCACACATAACATTTAATCTTCCAACTGAGCTGACTTGCTTAAATAATCTCTCTAAATATTTGCAGTTTACACGTGTGCAGCGAGACCATCTTTAGCTTGATGCTGCCCCTGGCCAAGCCTTTTTTTTCCCACTTCAAATGTATTGGGTCACTGAGTGCGCAATTTGATAAACCCTGTAAAATGAAAGCTTTTGCTTCCCCCATTCCTTTTTCTTGTTTTTTTTAATCCTCCAGTGACATATATTTAACAGAAGAATGAATGTTGAAAGGGGCTACCAGGCTCTGAAGCCATCATTTTTGGCTCTTACTTCTGTTCCGGTTGCTGCGGTGCAGGTCTCCGGGGCTGCTGCCCAGCTGGCTCTCCTCTGAGGTGGGGCTGAAGGCCGGGTTCACCAGCCCTGGCTCATCTGTCATTAAGGCGATGGCCGCAGCTGCTGAGAGCTCAGGGCCCAGGGCAGCTACTGCTAAGCTGGAGCCATGGTCTGGAGAGCAGTCTTGGGAACGCCTCTTCCGTTCCTTGGTAAGGCCATAGTGGGATGCTCCTTTACATCTAAGGAGAAGGGAGGGAAAGAGAGACATGATATCAAGTTGCATTTAAATGCTGTGTACTTACGGAAATTATCTGGTTCCAAGGAATCACTTGGAGTAAAAACTGATGATCATGGTGACCAATGAAATATGGATGATTAACAAGAGGTAAAAATGTGTGTGCCCGTGTGTTCTTCAAAGGTAAGTTACCACCTTACATGGGAAGACTACTGCTGGTCAAGGAAAAACAGAGAGCTTCAGGCTTGCGTGCAGTCTTCAGTGTATAAATAGTTACTGTGGATGCAAGAGGACAAGAATAGCAGGTGGCTAATTAAGCCAGAGGCTACAGTCTGTAATTTCCTACTTGCCTCTGATTGACCAAGGAAAGCAGGGTGAGGCCTGACAGCTTCTCTGGGTCTGCTGGTGAAATAAAAGACACCTTACCCAGTCCTGCCTCCTGAAAAACTCTCGCGGTCGCCAAGGCAGTCACATGTGGACCATGGCACTGTGGTCTGTAGAGACCATAGCAATCAATAAAGGGAGGGCTGCAGGTGGGAGCTGAACACCTGTGGGCTGCAGGAATCCAGGCCCCACACAGTGCCTGTATTGACCATTTACTACTCGAACTGCATCTGATGAATTGTTTTCAAATTCAGCCACGGAGATGAAGTGGCCAACTCTGATATTCCAGCTCAGTTGAGACACAAAAATAGGCAGGTCATTGCCTCAACAGAGGAAGATGTGAAAGTGGGGGTAGGGGGTCTCCCTGACCCTGCAGCCTCACCAGAGTCAAGGAGGGAGTGCATAGCTCCCACCAAGGGACAGGGACCAGGTCCTCATGCCAAAGTCCTTGAGCCAGCTTGGGACTTCACCAGCTTGGAGGCCTCAAGGCATGTTCTAAAATACTTCTGGGGGAAAATCCTCTGTTTCTAGTGGAGAAATACATGTTCCCAAAAGAACTGAAGATACAGCATTATAAGGGGCAAATTACAAGCCTGCTTTGAAACAAACTTAGTTATGCTTCCAACTATCTGCTCTAGATTTATCCTAGACAGCAAAGGCAGGACCACGCATGGCATTTCTTTTTTAAGACTCATGAAAGAAAGTCATTTGAATGAAATTAAAGGTCGCCGTAGTCTTTGTGAGTCAGTATTCAATTAAAGATATAAAATAACTGAAAAGACAGAGTGACCAAGGACACATCACCTGTGACTTCTCCAGCACCACTTCTGCCCAGTGCCCACCCACTAGAACCACATTCAGTGCATTAAAAAAAAAAAATCTGTCTTTTAATCATAATCTAATGAGCTTGGCCTACTTTCAGTTACTATTATCTCTTTCTTCATAGCAAAGTCTAACTGATGACTTTCATGAAAGTGCCCTGTAGGACAAACTCACAGAAATAGCTGCAGAAACCCTTAGGGATAGAAAGCTCTTCGTAATATATGGCATGCACAAAAGGCAATGCATAATACATACAGTACACAACGCCAGTGGGTTAAGTGTCACGAAAAGAGGTAGTACACTGAACAGAAGGCTTAGAAGAGAAATGATTATGGAAGCAGTTCGTGAGACAGAAAGATGATATGAGGAGACGTCATATAGCTCTCTGTATCAGCTTCAGAGCAGCAGTTTAATTTCTATGATGGTATTGACTTTTGATCAGACAATTGAATTAGAACCTTTTTTTGGCATTAAATTATGTTTTGCCATCATTTACTTCATGCTGTTTCTGACAACTTTCATCTTAAAGAAGGGAAAAATACTCAAACCAAACGGTGTCCTATTGATGCGACTGCTGTGTATACGCTTTAAGGCTTGGATAGGAATGGCTGTAACAGGAGTGATTTCTGAAACCTTTCACAAGCAGATCGAGGCATCTCAGAAGAAAATGTTGTTATAGAAGAGAAGGTTGGTCAACTACTTCAAAAGACCAATGAAAAGCTATTTGAGGCACCTATTGCAAGGCAAGACTGCAACTATATTCATGTAAAACAGAAAGGAAAAGCTCTCCTGCCTCCACTGCAGCAGTTATTTTTCTTTTTCTTTCCAAGCTTTCTTACTCCCCCAGAACTCAAAACCATGGCAGGATGCTCTCCTTTAGATTTCATAGGAAGCAGAAGCACAAAGGCCTTTCCCTCTTGCTACTCACCTAAACTTCTTCAACAGAGTGTTTTGGAAACCCATCCCTGATATCTCCCTCTTGCAGTAAGGTTACATTTGCTAATCCAGCCTATGAATGCTTGACAAAATAGGTAAAAAATATACTAAAAATCCAACACAATAAAGTGAACACAAAGAAGTGGCTTTGGGGAGAACTGTTTGCTGTTCTCAGAAGACAGTCTCTGCTTTACAACAATCCTGCAAAGATTCAGAATATGATAAGAGATATTCCTACTCCTCCCCATTTTATTTCATTTGCCTATGTCTTTCTCATGTCAGTAAAGTTTCCGTGGCTGATACTAGAGCACCAGCCTTGTGAATGGGTCAGCAAATGCAGATGGTTTTTTTTATTTGGTAGGTTCTATGAAGATCAACATGAAGATCAGAAATGGCTCTGCCCAAACATTCCTAGCTATATGGATTCAATCACTGCCTGGTGCCCATCTGCACTTCACTGCTTCAGCCTTCACTTTCTGTGGAAATCCTCACTTGCTGCTGCTGGCTGCACTGCAGATGCATAGTCAACAGCTTAATTCCAACAGCAGTGAACAGAAGACAGCTACTTTGAATGTGGAGAGGACTGACACAGTTTAAGATGTGGCTTATTGGAGAAGACAAGTTGTCATGATACAAAGCACAAAGCATATCTTTCTAGCTCTGCCAGAAATAGTTAAAGAAGAACCAGAGCTCTTCAAGTATGATCACTGAAGCTATTTCTTAAATAATTGTGGCAGGCATAAATGAACACAAATCAAGCCCTCTTTCTTCAGATTAACACAGTGTCCTTGAAGAAGAAAAAAAAGTCCCAAGACCTCAAACTTGTAATAAAATTTACAACAGCATCTCTTCACTTTCATTGTTTTGCTTGTGCTGACATTGCTGTGATAACAGAAAACAGAAGAGACGACTGTCTAAGTGGAATCGTATTTATAGTGTCTAAGCTACATTTTTCCATATGGTTGGCTTTGGCTCCCAGAAAAGAGAAACATAAAACAGCTACATGCCAGTAGTAATTAGCTCTCTCATTGTGAGTATTAATTACAATGCCTGATTTGCAGCTGGAAGAGTGGGATACCTGATTAACATAGCCAGTCAGAAAGCGAACTCAACACTGTCTTGCAGGCCAAGGTGAACTACAGATTTATGTTCCTTCTCAGTTGCGCTGGACAGCGAGTACATCCGTGCAGCCGTATGATACCGAAACAATTTGAAGGCCAAACCCCAGAGAGATAAACAGACATGAATAATGTGTGCTGTACAGTTCTTGCCGTTAAAGTAGTGTCACTAGGTGCATACAGGAAACTGAGAAAATAGTTTCTTCTGTTATCTACTGTCTGAAATTCTGACCATATGAGCTAACCACTGGGTGGTGGGAGAGCAGTGGTGGCTGCTGAAATTTCACCCAGGGCTGCAATTCTGGCTGGTATCAACACTGGCAGCCACAGGGCAATCTTTGCCCTGTACCCTGTTCCACCCTCAAGGGAGACTCTGCACTCTAGGCTTCAGGAGCAGCACATCCCAAGAGCTGGAGCAAAGAGATCCAAAACCCTGTGGCTGCCTTAACTTGGTCTACCATTTGTAAAAAACAACCTTCAGTTAAACTCAAGGCCAACAGAAATATATCCACATCATTTGAAATTCAAATTAAAACAGTGGTTTGAAAAGAGAGTTCTCCTTGCAGCATCCCTGACTTGAACAGCAAAGGAGGGATTGAAAGTAAGATTGACCTCAAGGATTTCAATTACCCAGGCTGACAGAGGGAAAAATGTAAAGCCAAAACATAAGCAAGGACAACTGCATGGATTTTTTCACCTCTCTTCTAGTGATCTAAATAAAACAATTCCACAGGTAAAAAATATATGTATATGTTTGCCCATGGCAGGGGGACTGGAACTAGATGATCTTTACTGTTCCTTCCAACACAAATCATTCTATGATTCTATGATTTATAATGCATTTGTTCTTAAAAATGCCCTGCTTTCTGTGTCATTTCACAGACTCTGCCTGGGCATGAAACAGGGGAAGGAAGTGAATCTGAAGAGTCACAGCGGTTGTGAGCCAGGCCCAACACAAATAAACAGAGCAGAAACCCTCCCCTGCCCAGCTCCACTAGTGCTTTCTCAACCTCACTTCCAGCACCACTCATATTTTGGAGCTGTTTTGCTTTAGTGCAGCAGCAGCGGACACATTGTCTGAATGCAATTAAGAATAATGTATACAAAGCACTTAAGATTGCCCATCAGAAGAAAATACTGCATAACGGGTTGTCATTGCTGATCCAAAGCTAAACCCTGATCAGGGCAGACAAGTATGTTTCAGCTATGGTCTCATCCCTGCGTAATTTGGTCTTGATGCAAGCTGGGGTCCAAAGTATCAACAGAATGTATCATACCCGCTGTCACACCAACTCCCCAAATGCTCTAGCACCCATGAACTAATCCAGTGGAAAGGATGATGGAGAAACCAAAGCTGATCAACAAGGAGCATCCTGGATAACCTGGTACTGATAACCTCACTTGTGAGACCCTGATGAGAGGCTCCAGCTGTGCCTGGGAAGAAAGAAGAGATGGGGTTTAATTGGAGAGGTTGACTCACAAGAAGATGTTGACAATTCCCACCCCACAGGGACTATTCACACCCTGTGCACATTAGCAATGACAATAGTCCAAACATAACCCAAATACCAATCACACATATTTCATGCCAAACACTTAAACCCTAAAGTTTTCTGAAACTCCATCACAAGGGAATGAAGTGACTTGATCAGTTTTCAGACAGGGATAACACCAACTCTTCTGATCTCACTTTTGCCAACAGTGCACCAAGAAATGGAGTAAAATATGAAAAAGAAGCAAGGCACCTGAACTCCCACTATATCCCATGTTACAGATATAAGCTAAAATGCAGCAAATAGACAATCTCCCATTCAGTCCAATCATACTGGTGCTTAAGAGGTCAGAGACATCAGTATCTTTGGCAGTGAAGGTGACCACAACCCTGCTGTTCTTTGAACCTGATGACATTGTAACATCCTTGCTCAGAAAACTAGCTTCTGTGAATCCTGCTTCTATGTGCAAAATTTCTCTTTTTTTCTTTTTTTGCTGTACAGGGAAATCAATCCCAGAACAGAGTGCTTAACAGAAATTATTTTTCCTTGGTAATTCTGAGTTCCTGCAAGGATTAACTATTGTGTGAATGTTGCATATGGAAAAAAGCTTCATAAGTAAATACCTGATTTTTTAAAAATGCATGTGCCTTTTCTACTTTTTATAAAGAACTGTCTCATGTCAAGAACATTCCTCAAGCTACTGTAATCACCAGCTATGGCTAGGAAGGTCCTGCCTACATTAAAACTTACTCAATATTGATAAAGAAGGGAATAAGCCATGTAAAAAGCAAAGCTTAAACTTCTAGATTTCAGTTTCCAGTGAACATTTGCTGAAAGACAGGCTGCAAAACCCATTTCTAAGCAGGCAACTAGAAACAGGCTGATCTGCACCTGCACTTGAATTTCATAATGCCAGCAATATTTCCAGGTGTTTGCCACTGCTGTTCTGTGCACTCTGTACCCTGGCATTGATGCACTTAGGTATCCTCTCCCTGATGATCTCTCAGTGTCAGAGACTTGCCATCTTGTTTGGGGGGAAAAAAGCGCATATTTTTCATTTACATGGGAAATTGTCCCAGTTACTCCTGCTCTTTCATGTCAATAACCCGGTAAACAAAAGCCTTTTAGAGACAGTTTCCTGACACCTGGGGCATCAGGGCTGACTGAGAGGGCAGCACGGGCCAGCGGCGTGATCCCTGCTGCCTCTGGAGGGCTGAGGATCAGCAATTCCTTCCTACGGTTCCATAAACACTGCTCTTCTCTGTGTCAGCACAGAGATAGCTATGATAGAAGCTGAGATGAGGCAAATGGCTTCTCTGTCTAGCTGTCAGAGAGATTTTCTCGTGTTATTTGCTCTCTATTGTCAGCCAGAGGTCTTTGCTATAGTATAAACATTTAATAGATTTAGTGGTTCTATATTTCTGCCTTACTAGTCTCTAAATATTTATAAAGGTCCTCATAACATTTATTTCTTTAAGCTAAAGATATTTAGCTTAAATACTTTCCCACAAGATAGGAAAAACCTCTCACATATCTATTTTTTTTCAGTTTAAATTTGGCATATTCCTGTTATGGTTTCCTAGGGGTTTTTTCCACACTTTTTGTATTAATGAAGACATCATAATTCACTAAATTCTGGAAAACTACCTTACTAGCAAAGCCTAAAATTGTGCTTTGTCCTATCTGTAAAGATCTGACCCCAGGGAAGGGCTGTCATTTTCACGGTGCTTTTGCACTAAGGTGCTGTCAAACAAAATATATTTGTGCATTATATAAGGAACGTGCTCAGGAGTATCTGTATCCTTATATTTCCATGTCAGCTACTCTGCATGAATTCAGGTCCGCCAACAGAAAAAGGAGTTATATTTCTCATAGATTAAAAAGGCATCGTTTACTAAGCATATGAGGGAAAAAAATATTGAGCATTCTTGATAGTTACAATTTAGTCATCAGCTATAGTGACATACTCCCATTTCTGTGATTTGTTTGCTGAGAAGGAGGAGCAAGCATGGCTTGTCATCATGTTTCAGGCCCTTGAAAGTATTTTGCATTGATGAAAAATGAAATTGCAATTCAGAGTTCAGACCTCACGGCTCCGCAAACCACCAATGGACAAAGACTTGGCATCAGACACAAACTGATCAAGCATTCAATGAAAACCAAATACCTATTTCATATTTGACCGCGCGTACTGAGAAAAGGGGGGAATCTCCATATTTCCCACTAGTTTTCAGGAGAGTTGAAAGAACTTGGAACACACTTTTAATCTTAGATAGAATGTAGAGCTTAAATTTCATGTGCATGCTAGCAAAGTATCTTGTAACATGAGGTCATGTTTAAGATTTTTTCCCCCCTTCTCTTTAAAACTCAGAAAGTTGTATTTCAACCACCATCTTGAGTTTCTATTATGAAATCTTTTTAAAGGCCTATTAACACCTATCATGGGAACAGGGAGTTGGAAGAAATTGGAAAACAATACTAGCTGCCTGCAATTGCAGACAAAAATCATGGCTGGGATTATTGTGCAATGATCCCAGTTGTTGCTGGGACTAAGTACAAATTACTGGTCCAGATCATGTTCTCTTCCTCTCCTGACACTTCTTCCAGGCCATTATTCTGTCACTGATGATTTTGAAACTACAACTGTACTGATTTTTCTTCAAGGTGGGATTATCATTTCAACTTCTAGTCTTAAAGCAATCCAACAAATTTCAGCTGTCTTACATATAGGAGAATGGAGTTGTAAATTGCTAGAGAGAGCTGAGATGGGCAAGTTGGCACTCAGGCTGGAAATGTCTACTTTTTTTTACGGGTTAGCACACCTTATTTTTGCTTAACATAACTACTACTTTAGAGCAACCAATATTCACAATTGACTTTGTGACTTCACCTTCTGAGCCCCTTTCCCCCCACGTTCAAATCACGAATGCTCTGAGAACGCACAAAGCATCAGCACTGTTCCCACTGCTCACATAAGGCATAGCCTTGAGCTGCTTCTAGAGCTTTCACCGTTTCCAGTACTGCCTTTAAATGCAATGCTTGTAGAGCACAAGTAGACCTGGAGCTACAAAACTGAGGAGTCAAGCAGGGTGAAAGACTGCAGTCAGTCTATAATTCATTATTTACTCCTGGATTGCAAACAAACTAATTTGCCTACGTTACTCCTAAACAAATATCTAAATACTGCTGTTGTTTTGTATCACACAAGATCACTTTGTACTTCTGGCCAGTAACTGCTCTGCTCAGTCATCGCAGAGCAGTTACTGGCCAGAAGTACAAAGTGATCTTGTGTGATACAAAACAACAGCAGTATTTATTTATTCTGAACTTAATTAAAGACTGAAGCTCACAAAGAGTGATCTATGTATCTCATGCAATCTACTCACACCAGCTGACACAAGCAAGAAAAACAGAGGTAGCACACTATCTCTAATTCCTGGTAGGTGCTCAGGTACTGACACAGCAAGGAACCTATGAGTACTTGATTAGGAGATTCAGAGCAAAATAAGAGAGAAGAACAAGACACATGGGACTAGCAGTTTTGAGTTGGTGAGAGCCTGTAAACCTTGCTGATGGCTTGTAACACTTATGGCATTCAACATATAATACATTATTTAAACCCACCAATCCTGTTCAAGTGCTGTATTAAAGTACTGAAGTACTAAAAACTACTCTTGACTTCAGCAGAAGTGAAGGTTGATGAAAACTTTACTGGGTGCTTTCATCACCTTCCAGAATTGTATCATTACCTATAAAATATACTTAAAAGATTCAGCTTTTACCACTTTAAGAGTCAAACTTGAACATGTTTCCAAAAGAAAGTGAGAAAACACAAATCAGAAAGAGAGTTTTTTTCATGGAAAGTGTAGGTACTTAGCAATATTTGTACATTCTTTTATCTACAGAAGTTGTGCATGAGGGAGCAATCCCAAGTAATTTGTATCAGTTGGGTATTTGGAAAGCAATGTAAGACCTGCCATGAGCAGCTGTGAGCTTCCTATCTGCTTTTCAAGTCCATCCAAGACCACTCAAAGAGCTAGCACTTGGCCAGCAATCCTGACCACTGATTTTACCTCATACTAAGTACAACCTTTTACATTAGGAATTGAGATCGTACATAATGAAGCTGCAGCAGGATCACTAAAAACATTCCTCATTTAGAATATTAACTAAAAAAATGAGCCTAAGGAAAATCACAGCATATATACACAAAGGTTCAAAAAATGCTGCTAAAATCAGGTTATCTGTGACAAAAATAACAAGTGCAAAGACAAAGGAATTCTTAAGGCATTGCAATGCTCTTTTTCATAGTATCGCACAATCCAATGCACCGCATTTTTCAAATTATGTAGGTACACATATAATTAATGTTAAGAATAAGCATTCAATCTGTTGATTCATATGCTTTTCATGTTTATTGTTCAGTCTTTTGATCATCGGATTATATTCAACAGGTATAACTAGTCTCCTGGAACTTAATATCTCAGCATTGTCTTCCCCTCCTACTATCCCCACCTATGCTATAAAAACTTTATGATGCAGTGAGCAAAATATGTTTGCAATGGGACAAGGGGGGTTAGAGTTTTAACAAGACAGACAGGATCAGCTTAAACCGATTCTTGCAGCTACAGACAGAAAAGCCTGACAGACAGAAACTTTTTATTTACACATATTTAGCAGGCATTTATTTTTAAAATAAAAGGAATTGCACACACTATCTGCTATGTCACAGACTCAGCAAGCCAGCATTACTGAGAGCAGGTGTGAGGCTTCTGTTGGCAAAAAGATGTAACACATGCACATAAGTCTCTAGATATAATAAAAAGGGAACACTGTGTTCAGTTTCAAGATGTTTTCAACCCAAGGCTTGGGTTTACTACTATGTTCTCCCCTGGAATTTGAAACTATAGAAACAATGAAGCTTCATCCAGCAAATAACAAATGCTGTCTTTATACCATCTTATTCATAGAACATGCTGTGGACAGCCACCCACAGCTCTAGCTCTGGTGGCACTTGTCTCTGACCACTGTGACCCGAAAGTCACACAAGATCCCTTTTAGGTCAGCATGGATATCTAAATGATATTGCTAACACATCTTGGTACATATCATGCTCTAAACACATCTTTGTTTCCTCATAGGGAAGGTCACAGAAAAAGAGGTCTCATCACACCTCAGCAACTGAAAAGCCACAGAGATCCCTGTCAGATGCCTGTCTGAGTCTTGAGCAAACATCTCTGCCAGTACAAATAAGTGGCTTCTTAAGATGTCACAAATGTTTCCCATAATCTTATCAAATTGATGTCTAATATTCAACAAGGACCTCAAATCAGGCCTATAAGTACACTGCATTACAGTCTTCTCTTTTGCACATATGATTAGAAGAGGATGGATCACAGGGACATCACAAGCCAGTTTTCAGAAACCCAAGTCCCCCCAGATCCATTGGGCATGCAAAAACCTTCACTGCTTGTGTTTTAGGGGGTCCACCCAGTTGAATATGAGATATTTCAGTGAGATATTTCACCCGTCCATAAAATAAACACACATTGTAAAAGCATTTCAGGGCTTCAGAAAGTCCAAATCCAGCTACAGCACAAGTATGGCTGGAATGTTGTTTACAGTCTCCTGAAAGCTCACATAGTAGGAAATGCCCACTTATGAGTTAAAAATGGTGAAAATTTCTTTTTTTTTGGAACACGCTTTTACAACAGAACTATCAGAAAAACTTTTAACCTGAATACCTTTATCCAAATCTGAAAAAAGCCCAATCCACTCACCCTTCTCCCTACACAGGCACTTAGAGGCAGTGCTGTGTTCAATATCATGGAAAGCACCCAAAATGGCAGTGGTGTGGCTTCCCTCCTCTTGTGTGCAGACCACTGTCTGCTCTCACTTGGCAGGGGAGGCTGAAGGAGCTCACACCCTCACTCCTCAGTTTTCAGGAGTGTTCTAACCACTAAAGCTCAGGTTGGGATAAGGCTGATCTTTGCTCTTCCTGCTGAAGCTTATTCAGAGAGGTGAATTAAGCAAGAGGGAGACTAATGCTGCGTCCAAATGAAAAACTGGCATCTGGGAAGGGAGAAACTGAGTCCTGCTTCAGAGCCTGCTGTGGCTTTCAGTTGAATTTGGGAGAGGTTCACACTGTCCTCTCTTAGTCTAGCCAGTATCTTGGGGAAAGCCCGGCAACACCATCTAGGCACACAAGCCCATCTTCAGTCTGAAGCTGAAGAATTGGCCTTAGAGGCTTCAGATACAGGCTGAGAACCTCTCTGGAAAATTGTGTCTTGTTTTCTTAGATCACCAGTATGTAACTGGTGAATCAAGGAATAAAACACACAAATTAGGGTACGAGAAGGAATTCAACATTGAAACACCTTAAGTACAAAAGATGCCTTCAGAAGTGGGTATCGTATTAACAACAACACAAAATGTGTTGTCCCTGACAAAGAGAAGTACCATAAAATCATAGAAGAGCCTAGGCTGGAAGTGACCCCAACACATCATGTTGTCCAGCCTTTCATAGGAGAGGAAGCCTAGATGAGATTGTCTAGCATCCTCTCCAAACCTTAAGTGCTATATATTTCATCTAAAATGATTGACCTTAAGTGTTGTGAAAACCTTAAGTGATGGGAACTCTACTGTATTCTTGGGGATGTTATTCCAGTGAACGATTGTACTCACTGTGAAAAAAAGTAGGAGGAGAAAACAAGTTTTACTCTGTACCTTCCTTTAAACAAATTTTTGTCAGGCTGTTGCTCCTTCATATTCCTTAGCTTACAGATGTAAGATTTCTTTAGGTTTTCTTAGTCATTTCTATTATCTCAGATTTCATGCTATTTTTGCATTGTATAAATAAGAGAAGATCGTGAAATGGTTTAGGTTGGAATGAATCTAAAAGACCATCTAGTCCCAACTCCCCCATTCATGGACAGGGACACCTTTCACTAGACCAGGTTGGTCAAGGCTTGGGGCATCCACAACCTCCCTGGGCAAGCCATTCCAGTGTCTCACCATCCTCACAGTAAAGAATTTCTTCCTTATATCTAACCTAAGTTTTCCTTCTTTCAATTTCTACCCATTACTCCTTATCCTATCACTAGAGTCCCTGACAGAGTCTCTCTGTAGGCTTCCCTACAGGCCCCCTTCAGATACTGGATGTTTTCTCTCTGTTTTTTTTCTTTAATTATTCAATTTTTAGAAAAAACCCTTCAGGATAAGAGGCAGTCATTTCATACTGTCTTGTTAAAAACGTATTAACTTTTGTATTCATCCAACTAAAATACGGGAAACAGAATAAAAAACCACAAAATGTTCTTTAGGAAGCTGCAGTTTCCTTTCCCTTTTACAACACCACAGCCTTGGAAATTTCAATATTCAAGCTCTAATGACTGGTCTTTCTTTCAATTTTAAAATATAAACATCACGTGTACAGCTGGGCACCTAGAACTTGGTGGGAAAACCTGAGCAGCAGGTTTGGAGTACTGAACCTTGAGCATGATCTGCAATTATATTTCTCTGGGTAATACAGGACAGTGGCCTTGCTCTTGTTGTCCTAGGAGAAGGAACATCCTGCCTGACCTTGCTGCTCCCACAAAATGGGTCGGGGCTGCTGTGCGACAGCCTGTCCTGAAATGAATCCAAACCGTGAATTCTCTGTGACAGTTTGTGGCATCTGGGTGACTCAGACAGCCTCTGTGCCTGAGGCTGTTCCAGCCCAGGCTGTGATTTTGTTAACGTCACAATTTAAGTGGATTTGGGTCTTGTTAGCAGTAATGATGGACTCCCTGAAGGAAAACTAAGGTGGCATTGGAAATGATGTCATTTCATTATCAGCTCTGAGATGGGGATAATTACATCTGTCTTCTTCAAACTGAGATGACCCTGGTCCTTCAGAAGGCAGCTGGCAATCTAACTTTCAGCAGCATGCTCATGCCATGCCTCATCATCTGCTAATTTTCACATCAAAGGCATTGCTGAAGGTGACCCAAACCATCATCAAAAAACAGGATCTCCACCTGGACATGTATACTAGTGTCCAGTGGACAGCAGTGTGCTGGGGGCATTGGACATGTTTGTCCAATAAAACAAATCCTACTTGCTTCATGTAAATATAACCACAGCACGCTGTCATTGCAGATGGCTTGACAAGCCATATAACAGAGAACAGTCTTACAGATACAATGAGAAATTTCCCAATGGTTCCAAAATATCCACCTCAGCCTGACATGCAGACTGAAGATTAAAAAAAACCAAACAGTAGACAGACTAAAAAAATTTGTAGCACATTTAAATATTTATATTAGAAATTGAGACTTGGGTTTCTGTTGTAGTAATTTTTCACAACATCTTGGACCAGTGGTTGGCAGTTTACCTATTTCAGCTTTTGAGTGATGCCTTAGGTTTTAACTTTTCTATTTTCAAATTCTGTACTGCTTAGAGTGTAACTCTGAAGTTCCTTGTAGCCTGTAATTCCTGCTCTCTCATACTGGGTAGACATAACAAAGCCTCTCCAGGCTTTGCCTTCAAGGACAACCAGGCTGTTTTTAGGCCCAAAATGTGTAAACTAAAGATTCTAAGGGGGGCAAGCTGAGGGGCGTTACATCGCTAAAACTGGGGCTTTAATTGGAGAATTAACCCTGATATGCAAATGGTCCAAACCTATAAAAGTGTGAAGAACTCGTGACCTGTCGTCCATCTTGGGGTCCAATTTTTGGAAGCAGCCTCTGGCTCCCCCAGGGTGTACCTTGAAGGCCCTTCAAATAAATACCTGTCTTTATTCCCTTACTCTTGTCTAGTCTCTGTTTCTAGGTGGCTGGAGGAGGCATCATGAGGAACTTCCTCAACTGCTCTGAAACAAGTTTGCTTCCTGAAGGGCAAAGCCAGATACTCAGCACCGCGTGTTTATAAGAGTGCAACACAGAAAGGAGGAAGAAGAAAGGGAAATAAATACCTAACAATTAGTGACTGTAAACAGAACAGCCTCATGGCATATTATTTCTTTTTCTTTAAAAGCTAACTGAAGATGCTACAGCACCATGTTGCAGGGTTTTTGGAGTAATTAGATACTGGCATTAAGATGACCTTCCAAAATTGAGCACAAAGTATTCTGTAAATGTTAACCACATTCAGTTTACAGAGGTGGTGCTGCTTCCTAGAAGTTATCTGCGACAGAGAAGTACATGATTACTGTAATGGCTGTGGAATGATACCTCAGGCACACTATGTATATTATACGTGTAGACACACACATCTGAGAATAGCTTCCCTGGAGACATCCCTGTTCCAGAGTAAGAGTATTCACCAGAGAAGCTATCCTAGAGTACGAACAGTATTGTCACTTCACACCCAACTTTATAATGGATTAACTTCCCTGTGTATTCAAACCACTTTTTTGGGATAATTCCTGCCCTTTCTTCCCTGTCCTTTCTTCTGGACACCAAATGTCTCATTGCTCAAGCCCTGGGTCTCTTTGAGAGACAGGGTCTACCCCTCAGTATGCCACACCTTGAAAGCTAGTTACTAGGTTTGCTTTGTTTAATATGTAATAAAAAGCCCTTACTGCTTACTACGGTTTTTCTTTCACGCGTCTCCCATAACACAGGATTCAGCTCTTTAAACTACCATAGCACAAAAAGCAGTAAGAGTTAAAGCATTGCCACAAAGCCCTAACTGTAGGAACAGCACTTTCATTCCCTCAGCATCTCTAGCAAAAAGGAGAGAGGGGAATGAAAGTAACACCCATTTACCTTCTAAAAGCACAAAAGAGTTTTTGACTTCAAACATCCACGTGTAACTAAATATGTCACTGCATCCATGTGTTGCTAAAGATGCAGAATCATGAGTCACCTGAATTTCTGTGCTCAGCCCTGGACCTGACAACTCACCAATGGCTTGTAAGGGTGAGGACCATTTCTCTGCAATGTGACTATTTCAGAAGACCTGGAAGAAGCACTCTTTGCAAAGCAGCCAGAAGGGAGGGGAGGATAACATCAGCAACTGCTTCCCTGGCACAGGGGACCATAAGCAGCACAGCTGTTCTTTTTGGAAATGTCAGAGAGAGAAAAAAAAAAAGGTGCTGAGGGAGTTGCAATTGTCAGAAAGCACAATAGGTGATTCCAGAATAATGCTTCACACAGTCATAAGCTCTTCTTGAAAACATTGTTTAGGAAGCCCAGGCCTGACTAACTTTCCAAATAGCAAACACTGCTTGAAAAACAGAGATGTAAATTATAAAATTACTTAGCATCCAGTTTCTCTGTTTCTCTCTGACAAAGGAGAGCATAGTCATGTCTCAGTGCAGATGCTGCAGCTGAGATAGCCTTACATGAGCTCTCTCCTGCCCAGTCACAGCCACATCTACAGAATGTCCCAGGACGATTTCAGGTGATACCCATGACTCTACCTCTCTCCCTGTGTCTGCCCCCTTGGCAAGACACTTGGTCCACAAAGGGCCAGTTTTTCCACAGAAAACAGCGAAATTCTGTTTGTTCCTGGGTTCTGCAGGAAGTCACACACCTTCAGAGGGAAAACACTATCTCAAGGCTGTTTGGAAGTACTGCCAGTGCGTGCCCATGCAGCAAGGCAAAGCAGGTTCCAGATGGACACGTGCTGTCTCCTGTCCTACTTTGTGTCCATAGCCTCCCCAGGAAGGAGGATGGGGACAAACAGAGGAAGGCGTGCCATATGGTGCCAGACTTACCCCACTCTCAGGCACTGCGAGGAGATGAGACAAAAAATCACACAGATGATTTTGAATGAAGAAATCATAAGCCCAGACTTTCCCCTCAGTCAACAGAAAAAAACCACCGAACCGGAACCCCCTGCTTGCTTATGCCTGGCACACTGAGGTGAAATGGATACGTCAAAGTGATTCCTACTTCATCCCCATCACTGCTGTCAATGAGAGGTGGTGAGAGGGGACCAGGATTAATCCTTAGCCTATGGCTATGCCGTAGAGTTTCTTCAGTAATTTATAAGACAGGCAGCAAGTCTGTTCACACCTAAACCCCTCGAAGCCTTCTGCAGTGGTATGCATGGACCTTACAAGAACTTACAAGCTTCAGAGCTGGAGATAAATAGGGACCTTTCTGCACCCTGGCCCTCCAGCAGCAGATCTGACCATTCAGCAATGGGTTGCTGTTTTATCACAAGTCCTGATACTCTCCCGAAAACATGTTGCTCCAAAGAGACTTTCTGGTCAGTGTTAAAGTCATGGAATTTGTGTTTGCCAACTCAGGGAGATAAATTTCACCAAAAACAAAAGTATGAGAAAAGTCACTGTTTTTTAAGATCTGCTGTCATACAACTACCATTGTCACAAGGGACAGGAAAAGTGCAGTCTGAGGTTTTACAAAGATCCTACACAGGGGTGTGTATTTTTTGAGGGAGGGAGAGGTTGTCACAAAGATTGCAGAAGCTGGAGTCCATGACGTTTTATTCATATTGTTTCAACTCATTCACCCACATGCCCTCAAGGGATGTTCTGTATTTTAAAACTACGGTTTCTGCTAAAAACTGCATGGTGTGAATTAGTGTGGTTAGACATTCCTTTCTCAAAAATTTTTTTTTTGGATCTCTACTATTCCATCTCTCTTCTCTACAGGTGGGAAAAACAGAAGTTTTCCCATGTATGCAAAACCTTATTTTCTTCCAAATTCTTTCAAATTAAATTCAAGATAGTAATTTGTTGAAGTCAGTGGAATAATACCTGTATAGAACTAAGTTAAGTGAGGTAAAAACCAAGCATGTTGATATGGCTGTTTTCATAACTTCTTCCATAGCATCCTCTGTCTGGGTACTGGAATAGCAGCTGAGAACAACTAGAGCAAGGTTCTTGAACTAAACAAATCGACTAAGCAAGAGGAATTGAATTATACAGGGAAAGAACTTATGACCCCTATTTTTTTTCAGCTTGTTTTATTCTCACCATTTGTAGTGGGTTTCATAGGACAGTTTGCAACTCTTTTAAGAATTTCAGTCCAGATGGTAATTTAACTAGGCAGAGGATCAGTTGATAAAACCCTGATTAGACGTCAGTTCTTCAACAGAGCTATTTCCGTGGCCTGCCTTAACCTATGTTTAGTCTAACAGATAAATGTTTAGAATTCACCAAGACTGCTGAAGTGAAAGTAGTATAAAAGGACTCTTAGCAAATCTGGCCAACCCATAAAGATTTCCTTGCTTTTAGCCTTCACCTCCACATGTTTTGCTGAAATTAAGTTCTACAGCTTAAATTCACAATACATTACCAATACATTAATCCATAAATTTAAAGTAAGAAACATAATGAGCTCAGAGTTTTGCAGTGCTGCAACACTGCAAGGTGATAGAAGACACATGGCTCAGTGTGTTCAGCACCACTGGAGCCAACCACAAGGCTTGACAGATCAAGTCAACCAGTTTCTCTCTTTTCTTCTTCCTCTCCTTCAACAAGACAAGACGCTCAAGTGAATAGTCCTTTCACTGATTATTTCACTATTACACAGATGAGAGAAGGATGCAGATGGTCTTGCCACCACTACAACGAGCACCAGGCTTGTGCAGCCCCAGCAGAAGTGTCTATCAATGGATTGATTGAACCAACCAACTCCAAGTGGTTTTGAAATTACTGTTGGTGATCTCTACTCACAGTTCAACCCAAGAGCACCTAATGTTTTTAAATCAGTTCAGTTCTCCTTTACCAGACAGAAGAAACATGTAGCTGTCATGCTGTTCAGTGTTCAAAGCTACACTTCCCTGTTAACCTCAATCCTTTGGTATAGCTGAACCTAGTGGGGCAGATGTATGGGAGAGACAAGAGGCAAGAGAAGAGGTGTAAAGTCAACAGGAATTGTGAGGAAGCAAGAGAAAGACAAAGATTTAGTGTAGCCAGGAGCAGTCAGGTGGAAAATGGCTAAAGAAACCAAAACATAGCCTGGTACTGGTGATGACAGAGACTGAATGAGCTTTACAAGTCTTGTCAAAAGAACCAACAGAAGAACCTATTTAAAGACTCAAACCTGCATCTTTTCTTAAACCATAAATAGGGCAGAAGCAGCCAATTCGTACTTGGCAGGTAGCGTCCAAGTTTACATAACACTGCAAAAAAGATAAGCACCTATTTAAGAGCAAATTGTTATTTTTTTACCCAACAAGCAAACGAATCAAGATCTTTCATCATGGGCTAAACCCTTTACACCGTCAGCTGTGACTTCTCTTGGTGTTGTAAAGCACCACAGGGCACAAAATCACTATGGTATTTTTTGTGTTGGTTGTCAACCTCTGTTTGCTGGAGATTTGAAAAACAGAGGAGACATGAAGCACAGGAAGATCTGAGAAACAATTAGCAGCCCTTAACAAAAAGCAAATCTGTGAAATGCATTTTCTCTCTCAGAAAGAGACTGCTAACCTCTCTGCAAATACTGACTTAGCAAAAATATGAAGGATGTAACTTAGCATCTGCTGATGAGGAGAGGCGAGGAGAGGAGAGGACAGGACAGGACATTTTGTTGTAAGTGGAACAGGAGCAAATGTTTTTTTAAATATCTGGTATGGATTACAATTCATCAGCTCCAGAAGAGGGTTACTCAGTCTTGGCCTCCCCTCATGAATTTCTTTTGTTCACTTGGGTCACTTCACTATTATTCAAACCTAGATTATAAAAAAGGCAGATCTGCAGGACTGCATTTGTTTGCTTTCTCAGCTCAACATATTAAGTGCAAGTTTATATGTAAACAATATATCTTATTAGATGCTGTGTCCTGTTTCGGTCTGTTCTCTTCTGATTTATTTTGAACTCAAAGACCATAACTGTAAGTGCCTTCAAACTTACAGATACTTAGGCCACTGGGGAAAGAGCAGAAAAAAAGTGAAATGCAGCAACCATTACTGTCCAACTTCATTACACTCATGCCTTGGAAGAATAAAACAAAAATGTACTGGAATTAATTCTCCTCTGAGGGAAGAAACTGAAAGCAGCACGTTTGCTAGAAACTGCACACATTCAATCCACTAAAATTCATCAAGATATGCAAAATTCAAATGTCATTTAAAAGTCGACACTGAGAAAATTTACAGACATGGCACCAAGGAAAGCACATTTGTTCGGCCATATCCTTGACCCATGACAGCACAATGCAGCTGGAAAGCAGATGTTGAGAACACAGCATGTTCCCAACTCTGAGGACTGTGTGGGATGAGCAAGATTCTGCCAATTTTATGGCAGGGTCCATGCTGCAGAAGGGGGGCACAAGAATAGCATGGGTGGCAGTATATACCACTGGGCAACCACAGCAGAACCTCCTCAACATAGCTAAACTGATTTACTACTATTATTAGTATCAGTGTTGCCATCACAGTCTGGGTTGGAGCAAAGTAGCAGCAACTGGCACTTTCAATTCTGCTCATTCCCTCAACAGATCCCAATGACAACCACAGGCATAGCAGTGCCAAGAACAAAGAAAAGAAACACCAGTATATACACACTGCATTTGAAAAAGAATCTTATTCATCCTTTCTCCAGCAGTGCCATCTTCCTGTTGTAAAAGCAAACCAGGTAATAATGCTTGAAGGAGAGATGTGACAATCATTTAAATCAGAACCAGAGGTGATGCTCCTTTGGGAGCTGACACGGGCAAGCCACAATGAACTCCTGGGATTTCTGCTCCCACTGCAAAACCTGCCTGGCAAAGGGCTGAGTTGCAACATGTGCTTTTCATACAGAGCACTTATTTCTGACTGTAATTTAGCCTCTTGGCAGGAGACATTCATACATATTGTGCGAAACAGCCTTGCTCATCCATATCAACCTACACATCTTCATATAACAGCAGCAGCACAGCACACTCTGCTTCCAGTGGTCTCCCATGGATCACATGACAGATTTGGTTAATCATGCCCATCTCCTCTCCATAAAAGCCTGCTCCACAAGGGATGCTTTCTGGCCTTTCATACTGTTGAATTATAAAATCCACAAGTGAAGAGGTCTCTGTGGACGTTTCTATGAAACCATTCCACTACTCCTTTCACGTCGGAAGGAAAGTTAAAACCAGTGGAATATCACCAGTGCTAACTGGATGTTAAAAATAACATATAATAGTAATGCTTATCACATATGGGAGGAGAAAAGAAAGTACCTGAATTATGCTTTCAGAATTAGTACTGTCTGTTCTTAATAAAACACAAAAAACCCCAGGCCATGAGCCTACTAATCTTATTCCTTCACTAAGTTCTGCAGAGGAGAAAGGAGAATACAATCCTTGGAGCAGACTTCCCTTGTCTTCTATTTAAGAGTTTGCTAAATTATTGAAATTCTACATTAAAAATATATTACACACTGTCTAGTGAATGATGGGACTGCAATGCATAATATAGAGAGAGGTGTAAGCTTCCCAATACATGCACACGAAATGACGTGCTGATTAAAATGCTTGCTTCCTGCCAACATGATTTCAAGAGGAGAGAAAAACAAGTTACAAAGTAATATACTGATGACTGAATTTTGTAGCTGAAATTTATAGCTCTAAAGGCATTTTATTCACTTCTTTTACTTTATTCAGGTAAATAATATGCAGTGAGTTAGTAGAAGAGCAAATAAAAATTAAGATGGCTCCAGCAACTGAAAATATCTTGTCTTAGCCTACTTCATACCATGTGTCACAGCAATGTTATGGAGCAAGACAACTTCATTAAAACAGAGGAGTCAATGGTGATTTCTTACTCCTCACCCAGGTATCTTCTATATTCAGACCAGTGTCTTGATAAAAAGAGAGAATGAGAGCAGATACAGCCAATGGTGATGTGTCATTGTTACAAATCTGGTTGCCTGCCTGCACTGCTGAAGAGAAAAAGGCTTTATCAATAAAATCTGAGCAGAAATTCAACCAAAATGAGAAAGAAACCTCCTGAAAATATGACTTGACTTGCCCACTGTTACAGTCAGCCTACTTTCTTTCATATGGGGAGGATATGTTGTACAACATGTAGAAGTTATGGATGCCTTACAGAATTTTTTCTTTGTGCAAAAGTTGCACAGCATCTCTTGAAATCTCCAGCCATTTCACTGGGCTGCTGCTGAAGTTGCTTTGCTCAGTATTCAGAATCTGTTGTCGATTAATAAATTAAATGAATGGATAAAGCATGTTCTAGGGAGAGCCCAAGGATTCACTGGTGAAATGCAGTCTTCACCAGCTGCAACTTGGCTGAGGCCAAGGGGTTCATTCAGCTTTCTAAGATGTTACAAAAAAAGTTCACTTTCTTAATCCCAAAACAGAGTTCAGATCCAAGCCAGGAATTCTTTGGTGGTAGTTGGGGTTTAGTCATGACATGTGACATGTCACTGACTAACAGATACCTCCACTGAGGTACCAGTTCAACACAGAGAGACCAGCCTGGACCCTCCTTTTGAGACAGGAAGCCCCAAGCAGTCACGTGCATGCAGCCACCCAGGCTGTTATTAGTCCAACACTGCCCGTGATGTTACTATAAAACCTCTGGGTTTGTGTCCTGTGCTTGTTGGCATCCTTGTGCACTCAGTTACTGCACGGCTCAGGGAGGCACTCTGGACATGCTGTCACATGCCAAGAGGCAGAAAATCAGTTCTAGTTCCTGAACAATAGCTCTTACAATGGAGAAGGTCATGAAATGCGGTTGGTTACTCTGTGGACTGGGGACCTTGAAGGCAGATTCCCCCAAAAGGTCAAGAGTGTCAAAAATATCCAAGGAGACCCTCAGACTTACTAGTCTGCTTCCCTACATTGTAACAAGCTGCACTGTGGCTCATCTCAGTACCAGTATTCAGAGTAGGATTTAAGCTATGACAGGCGTAAGAGCTCTGCAAGAGCAGTGCTTATCCTCACGTTGCAGGACGGCCCAGTTCTGGCAGATTTGTCAGAGAAATAGCTCAAGGAAAAATATCCTTGTCATGCTGCCAGTGCCAGTGTTAAACTAGGTTAATTGTCAGAGAGATGCGGAGGTCGGCCAAACTTGCAGCATACGGCCTGTGTGGCTTAATGTCAGACAAGAAATGAGAGTCTGCTGCTTGTGAGTAATCATCAACCTCCTACTCCTGCAACTCTCACCACCTCATTCCTTCCTCCTACCCCACCAGACCTTCAGTTCTTTGCCCTCTTGGTCCCCATTCCAAAGTGGATTGCCTGCTGTGAAGGAGTCTCCAAGTGGGGTAAAGGTTTGACCCCTCTGTGCTCCTGTTACATGGGCCAGGCTTGTAAGCACTCTTCTTCTGAGCAGCTGACAGAAAAATCAAACATAACTGAGACATAAGTCATTCATGAAAAGAAACCTTTCTGCCAACCATAATTGTTGCATTGCCTTTCCATCTTGGCAGGGTTTTACTCTTTTTTTGGCTGGCTCAGGTTTTACTTTTGGCAACAAAACGTGTTTGTTGAGATTGACACTGGCCAATGTCAGCCTTTTCCAAAGGTGTGAGGAGCCTTGAGAAAACAATCCAGAAAAATGAAGGGTCTAATTCTGATCTTAAGTCTGTAGGTAGCTGTGAATGGAGTAAAGGTAACTTTCTCGCATGCATAGAAGGAAATGAAGCAGGATTTTTCTCAGCCTATAACTGAAATGCCAACTTTCCTTACACACAAAATTCCCAGGCAGAACCAACAAATTCTTAATGTTCTCATGGGGTTTTTGGTTTCTGAAGCTGTCCCTTCAGAAACCAAGAATAAAGACAAATTTATTTCGGCACCTAGAAACATAGCACTGTGGAAAAACTTGCTAGCCAGTAACACTTAATCAGCACTCTCTAACCTATGCTGAGAAGCCAGGAGGGATGTGCTGGTGGGGAAAGGTACCATCTCCAGGAGAGGGTGGCAGAAGGTGGAGGAGAGACCCAGACCCCATCGTGTTGGTAAGGAGTGCAATTAATCTTTGGTCAAAGAGTGACCAGCCCCAGATATCTGCAGTCAATTAAATGACTACTTTCTGCTGCACTCCTATGCTAACATAAAACACTCTTGAACACAACACAGTATATGTAGAGAATTCAATTTAGGCACTTAAATACTAAGCATTTAGAATACAATTCCTCCTGCACTTTTAACAGTAATACAGCATATTCGCAGTTCATCTACATGAGATTCTACTTTTGGCTTTCAGGCCTTATTTGTAGTAAAATTTCAAGCTTTCTTGTGCAAATCTAAAGGCTGGAAATACAAAGGAGCACAATAGAGGCAGGACCAAGGCATGAGAGAGGAGGGGAATAAACAAAGGTAAGGACCAGAAGAGGTATGAAGCAGAGGGCAGAAGTAGGAGAGCAAGTGAGAGGGCTGGTGGAGGGGGGTCAGACAAATTGTAGTGAGGGACTAGGCTGAGAAAGGGACACTAGTAGGTCTTTGCTGGAGATTTTGGGAAAGAGCTCAGAATTCGGAAGGAAAACCAACTCCAGGATTGCCCCTTTGCAAAGCTGTAGCATAGGGGTGAAGCTAACAGTAGCCCTTGATACACTCATGCTTTTGTGTTTTGATTCACCTCAGTTCTGCTTTCCGAGAAACATCCAATTCTAACATCCTGGAAAAGACCCTCTGAATTTTATCTCAGTGTATTTTGTCCCGGTATTTAATGCAAATATCCTAAACATTTCATTTATATTTTCATTCAAGAATATTTCCATTCAAGCCTTGCTTTCCAGCACTTTCAGCTTTAATTAACCTCACAGTTTAGCTTTGACACAGATTTCCACAAACACAGCTTTGCACAGAGTAAGGAGGACAACATGCAGCTTTTCCAGTGGACTAACACATGAGTCCAAAAGGAGCTTCAGGCTTATCAATTTTGTCATAAATAATGCATGTCCTGTGCTCCCCAGCCTCTGTGTGGCTAATTTCACAAGGACAGACTTGAAGCCAGACACAAGTTTCCCCACTGAGTTGAACAGAAATTAAAGAAGTTGGCTGCACAGTTAAGCTCAGTGCTGTAAGGGGGCTGGGAGAGTGCACCTCATTGTTTTTACTGTAAAAAAGATGTGCTCAATGGCACTACAAGACAGCTGGTACTTGCCTCTCTTCTTTTTAGATTGAATAAACAGAGAAACTAAATTTTACTGGTTATTCCAGCCCAAAGTGCTGTTTTGAAGTTTAAGAGAGTAGTTATCATATAAAAGTTATATGGGGAAACTCGATCCAGTTAATTTGGTAAGATTTCTTTGACTGTTTCATGTAAAACTCTAGAGGGGTAAGAAAAAAAAGTACTTTTTTACATAGGTGAAAATCGGTTGTGGATTTCCATTTAACAAACAATAGATTTTAAAAAACAATGGCTTGATTCAGATTAGTGGGGTAGATCTAGCTGATGTATTACCAGCAGGGACTAAGGCCAGGAGCTGTTTAATCTTTTGAGGGAAAGAGTGCCAGCAGGAGTGGCTGCCAAGGACTCCCCAGTGCTCGACCTGTGCTGAGCACACGCGATGCCCAGCACCATTCTGGGCACTTGCTCAGTCAGCATGGCCACGTGCTGAATTGAGATTAGGTTGAAAACCACCCCATGTGACTGATGTCCTTAGGGAGACAAGGTGAGTCTTGCAACCTAGTCTAGTCTTGCAACCTCCTTCCCCTCAATTTTATTTCTAAGTGGCTCTTTGAGCTAAAGGTGCAGAAAATCCTGCTACTGAGAAACACCCTGCTGCACAGCTCCTCCTATGAAGTGAGAGGGATAGCAATGGTGTGAGCAGTGCCACCAGGTTCTCACACTCAGGAAAGCCTCCTACAGTTACCACAGGCTGCCTCTCCATCCACATACCTTGTTTTTAACTGGAGGGAATAACACAGCCCAACTGAAAAGAATGCCGGAGCAAGTATTTCCTTTCTGAAGATACGTTAAATAAGAAAGAAAGAGAGGGGATGCCTTTCAAAGACTCTTTACAGAGATAAAAAGCAGAAGGCATGGACCCTGGGGTAGGGTCTCCTCAACACCCATGTAGACCCCTTACAATGGTGAGACATTGGGCTGGTGTGACTACATCCCACCATCTCCCAGAGATTCCTCAAGGTAGATCTCACAGGTTTCTCTTGTTCTTCTGTCAGATATTTCTGTCAGATATTTCCATGGGCTTCTCAAGAGGGAGAACGCTGGTTTACCACGAGCTACTCTTCATGATTTGGCAAAAAGCAAGGACAGGAACAACATCTGTGTCGAGATCTTTGCTAAGGGAAGGACGAGAGACAGTGGCCAGGAAAGTGGTTTTAGTGCAGGGGACAACATCAGGGGACATGTATTTGCTTCCTGGGAATACCTATGATTATCAGACTGCTAATAGAAAACTAAAAATAGTGGCACCATTCCATAAAGTGGCACTACAACATATCCACAGGCATCTCTTTCCTATCTGTGTGGCACTCCGCTGAAGTGCAGAGGTCTGGCACAGCCTTTCCCCAACATCATTTCTCCTCTTCAAATCTCCTAAAATCTCTTTATTTCTTAGCTGGATTCCAGGGCCTGCCTCTCCAGATGGATTTTGTGCTGTACTGTAATCCCTATTCCCCAAGCTGCCCGTTCCACATTTAGGAACAAAAATGCCCTGGAACTAAAGCAAACCTCAACAATGCAATACAAATAACATACCCTTGGAACAGAGTAGAAGGGAAGAGATGGATTATGTGAGAGAGAGGGCAGTGTGAATCCCAGCACCCTTATTCTTCCTCTTGTACCAGCACAAGTGATGGTAACTGAATCCCCCACTGTCCTCCAGCTCTTTCCTTATGTCTAGCAAACCTATCATTCCCCTCTCCCTCCTCAGCTGGTATCTCTGGCGGCTGACAGCCAAGAAAATGAGTCCTGACTGAGGCCAGTATTTGTACTGGCCAGCAACCAAAGACAGTGTGATAATGAAAAAAATGCTTTCTGCCTACTATGGTCTAGTTTTGAGCCATGGTACAAGCCATCAGACACACTACACATGACAGGGACTCTTCAGCTGGCTGTGGGGAAAGATTTATGAAGCTGCTTGTTTGGGGTACAAAAGTTCTGTGGCAGTTAACCTGTGCCCCCAGGTGTCAGGCTGTCCTGGACACCAGTGGCTATGCTGTTCCACTCACAAAACTTTGCATTAGAAACATCCAAGTGCCCAAGCAATTGAAGTAGCAACCTGTAGGTCATAACATTTGTATAAACTGATTAAACAGGACTAAACCCAGTATTTCTCCTTTCTTTCAATTGCTGTTGTTAGAAAGGACCTTGAATCCATTCCACAGATTAGTATATCAATGCCTTGTGCAGCATCCAGCAGCAGCAAGAGGCACTACATACACGTGGAGGAGAAGGAGAAATTCCTGAAAGGAAGTCAAACTGCCTGGTGCACTTTCGGATTGTGTCAGCCCCAGTAAATCCCACTTTCTGTTGCCCTGGCCAGAGACAGAGTTGTGTGGGAGGTCCCGAGCACTGGCTCTCGGCAGCAGGATGCCAGATAGCATCCAGGGCTGGGCACTGGAGAGGGGATGTGCACCTCCCATTGTTGACAACTGAAGATGCACGTCCAAGCCCCAGTCCACACCCACTCCACTAAGAACAACTGCTGACATGCAGCACGACTAACATCTCTGTGGGTTAGAAGGCTAAATAAATAAGAGATGAATATGTACATCAGAGCCCTTTATCCTGGGAAAATCAGTGAACCTGAATTCTCCAAGAAAAGCAAGTAGGCTGCATCTGCCTGTGCTCTGATTAATCTCACTGGTTTGTTTTCCTGGAAACTAGATGTCCCAGATGCCATTGTTTCCATTATAAGTGTTCATCTGCCCTGTTTTGAGCTTGATTGCTCCTGTAGCCTGCTTGGCTTAACTGGTTTTTGTTTGTTGTTTGTGTGTTTGTTTGGTTTTTTTTAAATTAACATTCTTAAACAAAATGCCAGTAAATTAAAATGAGGACATAGCTGCAACCCTCAACACTAGGTTTGTTATATGTTTAAAAACACCTACAGCATACAGAAATCCTAAGCTGTTGTATGCAGTGTGACTAAATTATTAATAGTTGCCATGCACATCACACAAGAATTTCAAAAAGGGACTTTGTGTTTCTGCAAAACACTGCTATTTTTGTCTGACAGTAGAGACAAAATAATTTAAAAATTAGTCCCTTTGGTACTAATCACATGTTACTAAAACATTCCCACTGTAGGCATAATACAGTAGGTTTTGATTTTTGAGAGAACTAGACATTTCATTCATTATGTCAATGAAGATCTTGAAAGTTTACAATTTGTTAAAATACAAACAACACATAATTAATGAAAACATACTGAAACAAATATCTATTTCTAGTCATAAAAGCTCCACTAACTAATACAATAACATTCCAGCACAAATTAAAGTAGTAGCATTTACAGAAGATACAATAGAATATTTGTTTTATGGGTTGGAAAGATCAGCTACGGGGTTGTTCAAGTTGGGTTTTTTAAGAACGTGAAGATATATGAATGGATTGCTACAGTTAAATTTGCTTTACAGAGAAAATAACATTCTGCTGCGGGCAAAAACAAATACAGGAAAATTCTCTTCTGTCTCAAGTGAATTATTTCTGGTGAAAGGCTGCTCAGCGTTTTGCTACAGGCATGCAGCTTTACACACAGAACATTATGCATGTACACATAGAGAGTGCTCTACTGGGGGTGTCTATCCTGCCGCCCTTCCCTATAGCTTGCTCCCCATAGGGCTATTTATGGGAAATAAAGGAAAAACACAGATGCAGAAATGGAAAAAAAAACCCAAGCCGACAAATACCTAAGACATCAGCACAGAAAAACAAGTTGATAAGGAAAAAAGCAGCTTCACTCAGTACGTCTCAGCTGCTTCCAAAGCAGAAAGCAATGGGGACGTACTGCTATTATTAGCCCTCCGGATGGGAAGCAGCACGGTGTGAAGCTGTTGGCAAGACGTTGCAGGATTTTCTTCGCACGTATGCACAGGCACAGACACACAGGCAGACAGACCCCCCAAAACGCTCACAGTGAGCCCCTTCCCGCCACTCGGGTGAGACAGACAGACAGAGAGCACAGCGCGACTGTGCGTACTCACAGCTCGGAGTACAAGAAGTGCAGGTTGCCCACATTGTCTATGTAGTTTGCAGGACTTAGCCAAGGTAGGACCAGTAACAGGAGAGCCTTCATTTTCAGTGCAGTGCTGGCACTGCTGCTAGGTTTCCTCCTTCCCACTGTCTCTCTGTGCTGGTGGGACACACAACGAGAAGCTTTCGTGCCAGCCAAGCCCCTTCTAAGCAAGCCTTTCCATTTCAATGCAATGGTAGCACATTATGAATCAAGCTTAAATCCCTTAAACGAAGCTACATTGCAAAAATCATTGACCTGTAAGAGGATTACTTGATCTGACTCTTGGATGGGTAGATGTGAGGGTTTAGGGACAGCACAGCGTGGTTGGCGAGACAGTGACTTATGCTGCAGAGGAGAGCGATGCTCGGGAAGAGACCTGCCTCCTGCAGGATTCAGAGTGGTTCTTCAGAGGCAGCTGGTATGTTTACATCACTGCCCACAAGCAGATGGGTTACGAGCTAAACTGCATCACGGAAGGGTGTAGCTGTCTGACAAGGGGGGAAAAAAATGCCCCCCGTGGAGTTCTGTGGCAGGCGATATCAGAAGACCACACCTTTTTAAAGTAAAACACCGCAAGAGATCACAGCCAACTGCTGGCTGTTTGCATCTCAGTCTGAATTCCTCAAATCCAGTCAGATGTTTTTGTACAAACATAAATCATGTAATAATCCAAGGACATGTCTCTTCTCAGGGTTTTTTTGAAGGATGCAAGAGGAAACATTTTAAATAAGGATGATTTCAGTGGACTGCTCCATGGTAACCGGTGTTTAAAAAAAAGTGTTAAAGTTCTCTCATCAATTACAAAGCATAAAACAGCAAGCTCACCTTGTCCCATCAGTGACCTCATCTCTGATCAGGGCAAACTTTCGTTTTCTCTCTGAGAACCAGGACTGGTCTGAACCAATCATGTAAGAAATTTGAGAACTGCTGACCACCCTGGTGACCCTAGCAGAGTCTACTTTAATTTATTCACTGAGAACACAATAATGTTCTGTCGAGATTTCAGGTGGACTCTGAACTGTTCTCACTGCAGGCACCAAATATTTATGATTATGACTGTATTTGTTTTATTAGCAAAGTCACACATTTCCTCTCCCCTCTACTGATTCACCAGAGTTAAAGAGAACAGCATCAGCTCAGTCTGCTTAATCTCTCCCTGGGCATGACAGAGCACAAAGTCCTTCTCTTTGCCATTAATTGGAGATGGCAAGAGAGGTTTCTGCATTTCCAACAAATAATTAGGCAGAGGCATAAGATACCTTAGGTGATAATTAATTAATGCTTGCTTAAAAAAAATAAAGGTACTGTGCAGTGCCTGCAAGCATAAAGATGTAGAAGTTCACTTTTAGGGATCACTCAATGTTCCCTCCTATTTCTTCCCTCAAGTGCAAATGCTAGTGAGTCTGCAGTACCTATCCCCTGTAAAGCTGAAACCCCCAACAGCAGAAGTTCCTGTGGTTTCCTATTCTCCTGTCTCTGCCCTTCGTCCCTAAGGTAACTCAGCCCTCCCAACCTTCTGAGGAAGGAAAATCCACGTTGTGAGTAGCAAAAAAGCTGATGTCCAGCCTATGTAGCAATGCTTTGTAGTGCACCACCTTAGAGGCTTTAGGGTAGGAAGACCCCACTCCATCTCTCCAGTCTTGTGCTCCTGGGGTTTGCAAAGCTGGGACCTGGTGCAGGGAACCTGACACAGGGAAGAGGGAACAGCAAGAGATTGTGGGAACTTGTTACCGAGACAATTCTTTCTATCCCTGCTTGGGCTCAGGCCAAGCAAGCCAGAAGCACAGGGTCTTGAAGATCCCGAGGGGAAGATCCAGGCCACTGACATTTAAAAGTAAGTGCTAGAATAAAACTTGCCAGGCTTTTACAGGACCAAATCATGGTTTATAGCACTGCAATTCTGTAAGATATGTAATGAAGGGTACCTTTACTAACACCTTAAGGAAAAGAAACTAAGACACTGGAGTGACTTGCACGTATCCACGTAGGAGAATCGACACTAGAAATCAGAAGTTGTGGTAGCTGTGTGGCTTCCATGTAAAAAACAATATTCCAATTTGCTTATTTATTGGGGGTTGGGGGTGAATTGGGAGTGGGTGTCCTGCTAATTTTATGGCCACAGCACCATCGTGTCAAAAAAAATGAAGACAAACAGGAAGGTCTAAATCACATTAAATTCAGCTCTATGTATAACAAAGGGAAAAGGCATTTGCATTAGGGGTTCAAGATTTTGTGACTGGAATCTGTAGAGAAACATAATTTCAGTGACAGCAGCTTACAGAAGACTGACAGTCCCCTTACCTGCATTACTACTGAAATTAACATTTGAGGCCTGTCAGAGAAATACAAAGACAGAAAATTATGAGTAACTTTGTTATTTTGTCCCATTAGCAGCATACAGTGAAACTCCTGGAGCACTGCTGGCATGGGCTGGAGTCCACTGCCACTGCCCCCTACACCATGAGCGAGGAGCACCCTCACAGGAACGCCAGGTCCAGAAATGCAGGGACGAGGGCACCCAAATTCACAAGCACCAAACTTCCAGTGCATGAAAAGTGGTCTCATGACCTTTGTAAGGGAACAATAAACCTGTTGTTAATGGGGCTTATGTGGGTTTTTTTAGTAATGCAAAATTGTCACATTTTTGGTTAGTTAGTACAACATAACTCCAGTGAATATCTTCAAGTGAATAAATTTGTAGTGAGAATCCAGGTGCTTCAGGAAATGAGGTCTCCAGTGCAAATGAGGACATGTTTGAACGGCAGGCAGCAGAGCCATTTCCAGTTGCGGGCTCCCAGACACTGAAGTGTGCAGTATGTGAACATACCTCCACTCTCTGGCTCAGCAGTGATGCTCTGACTCTCAGTACTGCCGTGTCTGTGCAGGAATGTGCCCCCAGCAGCAGTCTGGAGCCCTACACTGGCTGCTCAAGGCTTCCTTTGCATTGCAGATGCAGAGGTATACAACTAGCAACATGATTTACACCTGCAAACTTCAGGGGAAGTAATTTCACTGGGTAATAGATACAGCTCACAGAAAAGGGCACATCTTAGACCCCATTTCTCCTCAGACCTGAGGTGCTGTTACACAGACAATGCCAGTGTTTGCTGTCAGAAATCACAGCCCTGAATATACCTCTTTACCCTTCTGTCTTCCTTACAAAAGGCAGAACATGCAAGACAAAAGCAGCAGCACATGCTTTTACTCTGCTAAACAGAGAATCATTCAGTTCTCTCCTTGAAGAGGAACCAAACTGCTCCCTGGAGAGGTCTCTCCCAGAGGCAGGATGGAGGGTGTCCTGGCTACCAGGAGGGATAAGGCTGGAGGGGGAGTCTAGCCAGGGTGCTCTTCCGGACTGCCTCTCTGTGAGCACCGTGCTGCCCTGGGTAAGTGCTCACCTGGAAGAAAGGAGCACTCAGGTTCAAAGATCAACACCAAACTGGAATATTTTCTGCTCTACTTCTCATATAGGTCATTTGTGATTCAAAAAAGGTTTGAAGAAAGGGCGCTTATAAAACCCTTAATGTGCTATTAAAATATTTATAATAGCTCAGCTTCCCAAAACTCACAGATCTCTTTGGACTACATACACACTGCCATTATGCAGTTAACCACAAGGTATTCACCCAGAACTGCTAACGATAGCATGAAGTATGTTACATGCATTGGATTCTAAAAAAAGAGCAAAATATAGCCTATCTTGGACTATAAATAGTCTAAATCCAGCTCTAAATTAATGACACTGTAGGTGTTCATTGGGAGTGAAATCAACAACTCTTTATTTACATTAACTGTCTATTTTGATCAGTAGTAATTGAAGGTATTTTTTCCTCTACTCAAAAAAAAGAGCAAAAAAAGGTCTATCAACAACAACTTACCGGGTTTGGAAATGCTGTTCGAGGTGACCCCGCTGCACGACCTCTGAGCAGTGTTCTGTGAAAGGGCAGCTAACCATTAGCTTATCCAGGAGGTTATTCACGAGTATGCTGGACTTCCTGCACGTCTGGAGAATCACAAGCTTGCGGTCCATGGGGCAGAAGTCTTTCTCCACAAGGAAGTTTGTAAGGCAGGCTGTGCAAAAGGTGTGACCACAGAGCGTGTCTAATGGCTGAAGCAAAGGTTGCAGGCAAATGTGGCATATCAGATCATCATCTACTTCTTCGGTGTAGCTGTACAAGTGGTTTTCTTCCGGTAAATGCGCTTGGCCGCAGGTGACACAGAGTGGCGGGGAGCTATCCTCCATTTCTTCTTCTTTCTGGCTCATAATCAGAATTGATGCAATTCAAAAGGGGGCAGGTGGGAATACCCAACCCATTTTCTATTTGTGAGAGCTGTAGCAAGGCTTGTGTGCCATCAGATCTGTGGGGAGGAAAGCCAAAGGATTATGTTCTGGGTTGTGTTTTCTTACCATACTTGCAGTATGTATCTGGATACGAAGTACTATAGCAGGTAGTAGGAAAGGATTGTGTCTTTGGGATGGGAGAGTAAAGCAAAGAAGGGGGCAGAAAAAAAAGAGAGACTAAACTCCAGGGACTTATTTTCTCATAAATCTAGCTCAATTTACACAGTTACTCTCATTGTAAAGAAAGATATCAAGAGAGGGAGAAATACTACAGGCATTTAATGGTTGAAAACCTTAAACAAGCATATAATTGCGGTTCCAGTCAGCTGATTTTGTGGCCACATTACTTCAGCCAGAAAAGCAGCATTGTGTGTGGGCAAACACTGCAACACTGTATGCAGAAATACAGGTAAAAATAAAGGTTGCTGGCCAAGTTGCCTGCTCAGAACAGCAAGGGGGAGCAACACCTTGATACACACAAGCATACAAACACTGTACATGTAGCCAGAGAGAGGATAATTCTCACAAGAATTTAGAGCTTGGGACCCTGTAGACCATTCTCATACCACAGCTTGGGACCCTGTAGACCATTCTCATACCACAGCAACAATGGACCTGGACCCCTGCATTCAAAGTTTGTCTGCCTGAAGTCAAGCAGTTATAACCATCTGCACCAGCATAATCAGTTCAAAACTTCATTTGCTCTGCAAAGCACCAAACACCTCACATACTGAACCAAAATCCACAGCACAATGCTAAGCACTGTATCGCTCAAAAGGAGGCCTATTCCCTTTATGATTTGTAATACAGAAACCCAGTATTTCCATAACTACAAACCCAATTAGCTCTGGCCACACCACCTGCCTGCCGGTATTTTAAAGATGTAAACTCTGTGGGTGGCAGCGAAACTGAAGAGTAATTTGTAGTTTTCACTTGATGAACCCAAACTGCTTGTTGGAGCACTTATGTCTCATTATTTCTGTGCTTATTTTGATATACCACTCTGAAAATAAACATGAAGATATAAAATATGCAACGGCCTAATTATTGCTCTTGCTTGAAAATGTAAATCTTATCTGCTGCTCTGCCGTAGCACTGTACCCTTGCTTTCAGCTTGACTTAATTTGCTGAGACAATGTGTCAGCTTCAGACACCCATGTCTGAGGGCAAATGAGGGAAAGAATAATAAGAAAAATCTGACTATGACAGAGCATATTTTCATATAAATAAAACCTTATTTTTATGCAAAGCTCATGGGCTCTAAACCTGAGGAATTAAATTTTAACATGGCAAGGTTTTTCTGACATGAAGGTAAAATAATAGCCCCAGTAACTCTAACCAGATGTTTAAATGTCAAACATTCTCTTCAATGCTTTGCTAGACCCTATTCTTATGAAGCAACTATGTTAAGTGCCCGTTTCTGCTTGCAAGAGAGAGTTCTGCATAAGCTCTGTCTCCTGATTAGCAGTAGCTTCAATGGAATTAAAATCATTGCCTGTTAGAACCCTTGCAAATATTTAAAATACGCCAAACTAGGTCAAATGTTTCCTTTTGTAAAAATATTCACCAGAGCTTTATGAAAAACTCTTTGTGAAGGAACAAACATCTCTCCACAGCACAGGCAGCAGCTATACCTGTTATCTTAATATAGGAATTATTATTTAGTTCTACTAAGATGACACACAGCAAAATGAAACCAGATAAAAAATTATCAGAGGCTGTGATGGAGACTATTTGAGCACTGTGAGTGGTTCCTGTAGGAAGCTCTTGGATAACTTCTCAATGAATTGGGTGGCTGTGAATGGGTGTCCAGCTGCTCTCTGCATCCCTTGCTCATGGAGGGAGCTCATCTCAAGTCAACAGGACTGTTTGCAGTAATGGCAACATATGGTTTGGGAACTTGTATGATTTTTAAAATAGATGTAAAATGAATTAGAAACCAATAAAGCATGACAAAAATAGCACTGTGTTGTAAATTTTGTTTTCTCTTACATTTTCAGAATGCTTTGCACCTGGGGCAACCAGGGATGTGGGCAATATCACACTGTTTCTCCATTCCCCTGCCATGTCCTCTTCTACCATCACACACAGGTACATCCACGTGGGTGCTCTCCCCATGCACCACACACCAGAATACAGCCAACTCCAACATTTTGTTGCCTCATGGATGCTCTCAAGGACAGAATTCTTGCTTCTTGCTGGCAGGAGACGCAAAAGACAGCTCCCATCAGCAAACCTGAAAGCTAGAGCCAAAGCCCTGCTCTGAGGAAAGAGCAGCCCCCAGGAACAGGAACATGGGCATCTGAGCCACCTCTTCCCAACCTCGTGCCCTTACCCTAAAAGTACCTCTTCTCCACTTCCACATGTACAACACAGCAAGACCCCTGATACAAATTAGGTACAGCTGGAAACAGGACTACAGCTCCAAAGCTACTGCAATTCTTTTCGCAATGACAGCAGAGAAAGAGAGGCATCACTGCCCTAAGGCCATATTCTGCTGCAGCAAAAATGATGAGAGAAGCCCCAGAGGAGGCAAAGTCTGACTGTCCTGGCCACGTTACAGATACTCTTTATCAATGTGACATACTAATAATGCACTGCTAGTGGAAAAGGGCAGGTGCGGGGAGCTGTACCCGAATTTTACAATGTTTACACAAATTACAAATGCTTGCTACAGCAGAGGGAAACAAAACTGTCCATATTTATTAGTAACAGGCACTGAATTTTTAGGAGAACTTAATTCAAGTCCTATGACCTCTATTATTTAGAAAATTTTGACTACCTAGTAATATAAATTCTGGAAAAACCCCAAAACCTCAGCCCCTTCTGGCTAACCTGGTCCACATTCACCCATGAACCTTCATAAACTGCTGGATATATCAAGCAATGGAATGATTGCCACCTTTGGGAGGTTATTATACCTCCGAAAGAGTTAGCATGGAGCGCATGTGATGGAGCTATCACACAAATTCAGTCAGAGACAGATGTTCTTTGCAACGTTTGCAGTCATTTATATTTATAACATCTACGTGTTGTCATACAATAGCTACATAATTAGTATCATATCCTTTTCAGAAGCTTAAATTCTTAATTCCTCTTGGACATTGTAGAAGAGAGGGGAGAAGGAATTTAAATTTGACCTATTGATTACTAGTGCATATTTCTACTTCTTCTACTACCTATGAATAAAAACCAAAAATACACTTTGAGCAAGAAAACCTGTACAGGTAGATGTACAGTGAAATAGAAAAGGTAATTATTTCCTGGCTGAACCTCTATTCTTCAAGCCCCGCCCTTGGGGGAGGAAGAGAGGGGAAAAGAGAGGGGAGGAATCCTATGTTCATCCGAGTTGGTGTCAGTCACCACTGGCAGCCTCAGCGGGACATGGATGTCACCTTGACAGTCTCATGCTTCTTGTAGTCAGAGCCATATTGACAGAGACTGGTTCTTGCAAGGATGACTGGCAGGAGAAGCTTTCAGAGGAGGTGGTGGTGCCATGCCAAAGCAGACATCACCAGCATTTGCCACTTCCCTGCTGTGCAGGAAGTTTTCAACAACTCAGGTCCCAGATTTGGCATAGTTTTGTAGCACCTAGCACAGATTGGCTTGGATAAAGAAAATCAAGTACTGATTTGTAAGAATGCCACAGTGTTGTGACACTGCAGTGAACCAAGCTTCATTCCAAAGCAGAGACCTGAAGCACAAGAATACAAATGATGACGGAAGAGCATTGTTATCTGGATATCCATATTGCCAAGTTTTCAGCCACAAGCTGTAATGACAATGGTCACATAAAGGCATAAAATAACCCCAGGGCTATGACCACAGTGAAAACCACTATCATGATAACACATTTGTTAAAAAGTTACCCAACAGGCTGCACTGATTTGAAGAAGTTTGCATCTTACTGGTCTTCACTGCTTAAGAATTTGCAGCCACAAGAAGCGTTAAGAGAATAACAGACCAAACCCACACAGAAAGCCTGGACAATAAACATGGAGAGTAGGTAGAGAGAATGCCTTTCATCTCCTTGCAATAACAAGCCCATAGTTGTCCCATCCCAGTGAAGCATTTAACCAATCTTAAGCTTAAATAGTGACTTACCACCACAGTTACACTGGCAGCAGTGTAGCGAGAAGAGGGCTCACCAAGCAGAGTGGCAGAACCCCACTGCCTCTGCCCAGCCACCGTCAAATATTAACCCAGCAGTTCAGGAGGCTGCACTTGGAAGTAGCATGACACAAAATGGAAGAAACTTCAGGTAGCAAAGAATGAGTAACAAAACCTAAAAGAAAAACAATTAGATGATGAAAGACATTGAGGGAGTGGCTATCACAGAAATTAAAAACCAGATGCCTAAAGGCGAGAGAAACCATGATATGGAGCCTGGAGGTGCAGCTACCGGCCTAAATCACAAATGGTGAAAGATAAGCCAGTGAGCAGGCATCACTGGAAAACAGAGCAGCAAAACAGATGAGCTGCAGAACAGTAAGAGGAAGTTAGCTCCAGTAGTTCTGAAGTAGTATGGCTTGGTGTTAATGAAATCTTCAGTCAATGGTAAGGGTGGCCAGGATATGTAAAGAAAATGGATTCTAAATAGTACAGTAAGATTGACAAATATTACTTGGGTTTGGTTGAGCTTGGTTTTCTCTCTGTGTTTAAGCGACACATTTTATTAAAGCTCCTGTTTTATATGCACTCTAAGCATGTGTATAACAAATCCCATATCTGCTGATTAAAAGAGATGCCTTTTCACACCGTTTCTCTGCTGTACAACCTGTAGGAGACGGAGGTTCTACCCGACAGAGCTGTTGTACTCTTCTTTGCTAACTTGTGATAGCAAAAATCATTCTGCATCCTTCCCCCAGTCCCAGCATGGGTCGTTATCTCCTACGAATGTGCTTCTCTGAGTGAGTCACAGCCATCCATTTACGTGGATCAGCAAGGCACTGTATGGCCAAAGGGGCCGATGTGCAGGCATGGAAGGAAACTGCTCTGCCACAGCAGCATTCACAGCTGCCAGGTGAGGGTAGGAGCTCCTTATTCTTCCAGAGATGCTTTTACCTGGCCTTCCTTTCACCACACTAGCTGTGGGCATGCTTCAGCCGATATCTGCCTTTCTTGATAATCAGCTTCTTTGCTGAGGGCTTGGAGACTGCCATCTTGCCTGTTCATGTTAAGAAGTACCCACATCAAATTGCTAGGAGGCTTGACAGCTTTCCCAGTTACAGAATTAGCTCTTTAAGGAAGCCTCAGTCCAGCTGCCACTGGTTAGATGTGGGCAGGTTAGGAGATGTGGGCATTGTCCCCATCTAGTGGCTTACCCACACTGGGGAGAAGAGTGGATCATGGCTAGGAGGGAGCAGAGGTCCTCCTTCACCCTCTCAGCAAAAGCACACAGCCCTCCAGTTATGCAGGGTTAGCTGTGACCTTACAGCTCCTGCCAGAATCTGGGTTGCAAGATCACATCACTTATTTCATATTCAGGGTTTTATAATGAAGTATCAGGTTGACTGCCTTTAGAAAACTATTTGCCATTAGTAAAATGTTAACTGTTTTAACTTCCTATCTTTCATCAAACTGTCTTCCCTGGAAACAGCCTCCCAGGTTTCCTGTTACCGTGGTTTGTACCAACTGCTTCTCTCCAACTGAAGTTTTTTATAGATTACACTGACTTTACTGTTCAAGATGGTACTATACAACAGTTGTAGAAAGCATTATAGAGTGACCCATACTTCAGTATTACGTATTATACAGTATTTTAGATTCAAAAAGACAGTGATTCACATTTTGAAGACCTGGCTATAAAATATCATGTAATAATTTGCACCAATCTTGGCATACCTGCACTAAAGGCCAAAGAGGTGAGTCAGTTTGCCTAGACTTGAAACTTTGTCCAAAGGAAGGTTATAAAACTAAGGTGCCCAAAATCTTATCATCATGCCTTCTGACCAGAATTCCTCCTACGTATACCCTACTCCCTCTTTTTTTCCCCCCTTTCTACTTATTTTTAAATCTATTCTGACTAAAGAAGAATCCCAACATTTTCTTTCTGCCTGTTGTGTAATTAGATGGAGATCTGTTATGGGCAGAGGCAAGATGCATACCTCCAGCTAAAAAGCCAGTAGCTGGAGGAGAGTTGGGGACCCCAGAGATATCGATTTTGCAGGTAAGAATTCAGCTTGACTTTTAAGATGACAGGAAAGACTGTTAGAACTGGGTCTTAGAGGAAAATAATTGTATTTAAAAGTTCAGCACATCAGTACAGAATGTCTCTGAGACAACAAACAGGAGCTCCAAAACCCCTCCTCTGCCTGGCCCCAGTTTTAAGACAGCTGTTTTTTCAAAGTTATTATTAGTCAAAAAAGTCCCTCTCAGAGCTTATAACAATCAAAGTACTTTGCAGAGCCTTTAGTGATGAAAGGCATTTCCAACTGAATAGAAAAATCCCATGGTACAGTACAGTAGGTGAATAACCCCAACTTTTTAAGTTGTAGCTCAAGCTGTGAGACCCAACAGCAATGTCATACCGTGCCTGCACGCAAAATAACTTCTAAAACCAGAACCAGACTGTTTGAAAAAACTTATTTTCTCTGTGGCTCATGCTGGAATTTACAGAATAAACCAATACTGGAAAAAGTTTTTTGTTGTGGAATTATGTAGCTGAAATGCCCGTTAGGAGTGTATGGAAATATATTCTGCTTTTTCGTCTGTCTGTCCCTCACAGGCCCACACAAAACTGGATTGCTCTTTCTGATGATTTCATGGATACAAAACTTTGCTCAGCATGTTAAAATGAAAAAAAAATCAGCCCACAAGTACTGACAATATTAGGAACAGCTGGACAAGATCTGAGTATAGAGAAGATCTGAATAAGATAGTACATATCCAGTAGGTTAAGTATTCCTTACTATAAGGAGCATATCCTAAAAGTGAACTCACCTTAGTAGAAAGTAGTACTTCTGAGAAGACTTCTTGTTGGCATGTCTCTGGTTGGCAAATACCGTGATGGTTAAGGGAGTAACTCCTGTTTCTTGCTTTTTTCAAAGCTCAGTAAACCCAGACTCAGACCAACAGCTTATTCCAGAACTACAAGCACAGACTCCAAGTGCAAAGACGAGTTGTAGCAAAATGGGCAGGCTGTGGGTAACTGCTTCCCAAAGGCACACAGTCTACCTGCTCAAAGGAAGTCAATCATGTGGTCGAAGCAAGGTTATGTGAGCAATTATGATTGACTCCTCAAGGGCTTCCTAAACATATGCTCATCCTAATTGACACAATAAATGCCATCGGCATTTCACATACTAAATTATAAAATTGCATGGCTAGTTATGTAACAAAAGGTGCACTACCACTCCAGTTTGGCTGATTGCTCTGACTTTGCCAAGACTGGCAGCCTTACAAATACCACAAGCTTGTTTTCAGCCATTTGAGCAGATGACAGAACTGTGTTTTTGTGGCTGGACAACCATGTGCTCCAGCTGCCTTCTAAGATGCTGGTAAGCCAGGAACAGGTACAACAGTCCATGCAAACTGCATGAAGGAGAGCATCCCCAGTCCCTGCTGCAGGTGTGTCTGTGCTGTGTCTCTGCGACGGGGACCGCAGACCACAAGCTCTCTGTGCAGGCTGTCCTACTTAACTTTAAAATAACAATACAATAGGCAGAGTAAATTGCATGAGATTGTGAAAATCTTAACTTAATACAGCTTCACGGTAAATCTTAATCTGCCTTTGCAATCCTCTCCCAGGGCCCCAAGTGGGTCAGCAGGGAAGATGGGTGATGCTACTTCTCTGCCCTCCCAGTGCCAGGGGATGGAAGAGCTGAGGAAGAGGGAGCAAAAGAGAAGTGGAGGATTTCCTCCCCTCAGGACACTGAAATCTTACACCTCAACGTGCCCTCCCATGGCCATGGTGCCTGCCACCCTCAGACCACACAGCATCTTCTCACGTGACCACGAGATAACATTTAATAACTACAAAGTGCAGAACATGTGATGGATAACCCTGCTAATAACACATAATAAAGTAAGCTGTGCTTTAATTACACTGTGCCTTTACAACTGTTTCTCTGATCCAGGAGTTTCTTAATACTCGGCAAACTACTTAATGAGTTCTCACAACACCCTGTGGGGACCTTTTTTCAGAAGCAACCCACATGGTTAGAAGCACCTACTTGGTTAGGTGAGCAGGGGAAGGGGCAGCTGGCTGCTCCCACGCTGTGGGGCCAGTGCCCAGATTCTGTCACAGGAATCCTTGTGCAGCAATGTGACCACAGAGATGCTCTCAGACCTAATCTGAGGGAAACTCACAAACTCATGACTTCTAGGATTGCATCCTCTGCTTTATGGACTTGCACCTGTGGGGGGGACAGCAGCAACTTGCCGCAGTTGCCTCCCGAGAGTAACTTGTCTAAATAAGAGAAGCAAATGCTTGAGTTAAAACCTCTGGTCCACTGCACTCAAAGGAAAAGTTAAGCAAATTCAGTGGAGCAAGGATTTCATCATCTGTATCTCAAGTCTGCTTATGTTGCACCTAAATCCCATACTATGATTTAGATTATATGATTTATAATTATTATTATATTATGCATAATAAAATAATTTAAATTATTATTAAATATTATATACTATATACAATTAAAATTATAGGTCTATAAATGTCTAAAACATAAATTATATCTGTATCTTACTCTTTCCTCCTCCTGCTACTTGGATCCACAAAAATGACTGAATAAACAAATACTAATAAAAAAAACCAGTCCCTATTGAAGAACTGCACAGTATAGTGACACTCCGCTGTTTGAAACAGCACAATCTGAAAGCATTCCCTGCCACTCAATCCCAGGGTCACAGCTGCTGGGGCCCAGTCCCACTCAGAAACCTGGAAGAAGGAGGGCACAAGCCCTGCTAAGGTAGTCAGCAGGTAAATTTCAACAACTTAGGGGAGTGGCACAGCCCAGGGACAGCCTCCAAAAAAATGGGCAAACACATAATATGCAGCACACAATAAACAGAAATTTCAGTGGGCAAGGAGAAGAAGTTTTGTCGAGCTTACAAATTTTTTGCCATGCTGAGTGCTGAATTTCACATTTAAGAAAAATGCACTCTTGGAAAGAGGGAGATATACTGGCCACTGAAGAGGCTGAACCCCGCAGCCCAGTTACTGTGGTCTGACTATCAGTTTTCTGGGGCTAACACAAGTTACACTTTGGCTCTTGAACAGACCTCTCTTATGAAGTAGTGCTGACAGTGCCCATTTATATCTGCTGATAATCCCTATTGCTCATTTGGGAGTTAGGTGTACAGTAGAGCTTATAACTCTCTTGAAAATGGAAGACTGAGTAAACCTGAAGTATTCAAGCAGGAGTGGAAGCATATCTCTCTAGATGAGGCTGTGCAATAGTTTCTGTTCCAGGGCACCTTTTTTTTTGTAGCAGGATAATGACTAAGATCCCTGACCAAGAAAAGTCTCAGCAAGTAAATTTTGTTTATTATAGTGACCAAGCTCTCAGCCACCAAAACACATCCTGTAGAGCCTGGTTCTGCCTTCATCTGCTCAGTGCTGGGAAACAACATCTCTGAGTATGGTACTACTCACTGGACTTGATTCATCACTCCTTTAATTGGAGCTTTGTGGGAACTCCCCCAAAGCCCATTGCTAATTAACATGCATGTGTTGCTGATGGCCTTGTAATATTCCCCTTAAAAACAAGAGGCTTACTAAGGTTTTGTCAGCCAAGACACGCGAGTGACACCAGCCTGGGAAAGATAGTTAAGTCTGTGGCTCAATTAATATCTGCTTCCAGAACCGGTTCTGTGGGTGTGAAGACCAATTGTGTGCTGTTTACTCCTGTGATGAGAAACCAATTAGGAATTACATGCTCAAACTGTCCTGCTTCCTGCACCCTTTCTCATGATCAGATGTGATCTGCTGTGTGCAGGCAGGCCAGGGGATTTTTTAATTCTTCGAAATTGCTCCTACAAGTCATATTTATTTCAGTGCCTCAAACCCTTTTTGACTGGATCTAAACTGAGATATTCCTTTAAACAGCAGCAGTGTGATTAGATGAGTTCTCAGACTGAAACTATGAGAACCCAAAGATATACTTTCCAGCACTGGGTTCTACTGGTAAAATCCTGTGAGAACTGATGCTGTTAAATACATAATACAAAATCAGATTTGTAGTAGAAAATAAAATAAAATAATACCATCACCTATACTTTTTTAGCATTTCAACACAATTTATACCATGTAGCTGTAAGCAAGGAAAGCAAAAGACTAGGGAAAAGACAAGCAAAAAGTAGACAGGAATTCTAACTAAAATCAATCAAAATTTATCTGCTTTCAAACAAGCCATTTGCTGAAAGATTTACCAATACAGACAGAGAAATAGGAAGCATTCCTTAACAAGAAATTACTGGCACATAAAACCCATTTATTTTATTAAGACTCTTTGTTTCAGTAAGAGTGTTGTGGGTGTATTGAAGTGAAACTGGAGGACCAATGAGAGGGTTACCAGGAGCATCTAGACAGGTAGGACGTTTGAGTGCTTAGCTCCTTGTAAAGGAGCAATTGATTTTTTCTCAAAAGGATGGGAACAGCACACAGTGGGAAGCAGTTGTACACAACAGGAGCTGCCAACTAACCGTTCCCTGAACATGTATTGAAGGTGAAAGTTTGTCTTCTGTGCTGAATCCCTTTGAATACCATGATTCAGGTAATGATTGCTTTTGCAGACTCAAGTCGAGCCTTTAGGGAAAGCCTTGGAACGATCAACTGCATATTTTTCCATCACAGCTCCTTATTTCCATGAAAGAACTGGACATGCACAGCAAACAAGTGCTAAGTCAGGCAGCATTGCAAGACACCAAGGTATGGCCATTTTAACAAGAGGGGTCTCATTACCTCCTCAAAAGGCTCTGGCCACGGAGTCCCTCTGAATCAGCCACAGGCCTCCATCTGCCCTGACAGAGAGAGAAGCCAGGTGGCAGCACCCAGCCCTGCAGACAGGGCTGCCATCTCCAGAAATACCAGACTGCTTCCCTCCAGCAGCCAGCCTGGAAGAGACTCTCAACATTTGAAAGCCTGTACTAATTTACCTTCCTTCTGGAAACAATGCTGCTTGATTTCCTGGTTTGCAGTGAAATGAAGCTAATCTACATCTCATCCTGCGTGCAAAATTTATTCCCATTTTACTAAAGAAAAGCTATGCTAGGGGAAGATGCCAGCACCTTCAAACTTCTTCCAAAAGACAATTCAATTTTCTCTTCTAGTAGATGATCACAACTCAGAGCCAGGAACATTCCTCTTTCCAACTCTATGCTACAATGAAGTCCTGATGCAGTTAATATTCAAACACATGGGCTTGGAATACCCTTACGAAAGCAGAACCTCTGTGAGCAAAGGGGAGGACACTTCTACAGAACCACAAGTAAGAGAAATTAGCAGTGGGAGAATATTTTCAGGGGGCAAGGATAAGATAACCATGAGACAAGCTTTCCCAGATTGATTCAATTTATATCTTTGGAAAATACACATAGGCTCGGAGGTTTGGGGTAGAAGAATAAAATAGCAAATTAGTAACAGATTACTTCCTTAAGAGGAATTTTCAGTCTTAGGAAAGTAGACGGGAGTATTGAGGATACAACTCCTCACACAGCAGCAGCTTTCCAAACTCCTGACAGTGATTTCTGGCTTTTATTTGAACATCAGCATTTGTGCTTTTCCAACAACAGCAGATAAGAGACACTGCTGTTTCAATGAAGTGATGGAGCTGCCTTGATGTTGTTCTGCAAGAAACTGAATGAACAAATCTAAATAATTTTGGGCAGTGGGAGCTCCATTTCTACAGAAGGCTGTGGGAAAACAAGTACCTTGCATAGTGCTCAGTACAGTCACCTAAGGTTATCTTGCTTTTCCTGCTCTTGAAGGAACCCTTTCCTAATCATCAGGCAGCATAAAAAAGCATGACAGACAAGTCTAATATGCACCTTTTCTGGGTTTTGTGCTTTTCCCTGGCAGATGTAAAAGTGGCTGAGAGCTTGATATAAGCAGCACATCCCTGGTCATTAAAAACAACCCAAAACATTAAGAAGTTTAAACATATGAACAGGTCCTTCTGATTTATGTACTTGAACCTCTTGTCTACTGAGTACTCTGAGTACACATTTTGGTGAGTGAGGATGTCCACATATCCTCATTGCTGTTCCGGGTCCTGTGCTGGCACTGTGAACATACGAACAATCAGTCTTATGGGTAGAAATAAAATTTATAAGAAGTTATGCCTGTTCATATATATTCACAGGTTTGCAGCTGCTGCATATACCTGTACTGAATTACAAGATGTTTTGAGTAAAGAACTGAGTGTAAGTTCAAGTAAATGAGAAGAACATGAGCTAAAAATAAAAACTAAACAAAGTTCTCTTTCTTTCCTCACCTCAGCTGCAGTTATATGCATAAAATCAAGCAGCAAGATACAGCAGTGGTGAATGTAGCCTCAATTTACCTCCTAAAGCTGCAGTGAGACTTTGTGGGTTTTAACCTGGGGGAGGGGAAGAAATGGATTTCCAGAGGATTAATAAAGCAATGGGCTAAAGCAGCTGCAGTAAAAATGGCACCTCTCCACAAATAATCACTTGGATTTCAACACACTTTACTGAAGAAATAGACCTTCTTAGCAATGGGGAAGACAGAAACCCAAGTGCATCTAGCTAACAAAAGGGTTGTTAACTAAGCACAGTGTTTTTGCATATCAGCATGTATGTATGTAAGTAGTATTTTAACACTGCCTACCAAGAAGCGCAGCAACCTACAGGTACGTTATATGGCCTTTTCTGTTAGATCATGAAAACAATCCCTATATTAGGTTATGGGGAAGCTGAATCACTAATGACAGACACAGTAGATATTTATCATTGCCTGGCTGCATGGCACTCCGGAGTGTGCAGGCTGAGGTTCGGGCCCACTCCCCCTGCCACTAAACAGGGCTGGTTTGCTTTCCAGAGCATTTTCTTCCACCTTTGCTCCTCTGGATCAACTCATGCCCAGCTCAAGGAGAAAAGTAGGAACAGCACAAAGAAAGATTCAAGTCTTTCAACTCACGTGTGTGGCTTTGCCGTGTCTCTCATCCACTGCTGGCAGAGTCGTGCAGGTGTAAAATCACCAGGCCCGGGCCGGCACGGCTGGGCAGGGCCTGCACTCACCCCTCAGCCCCGCTGCAGGCAGAGAGCGGCTGGTGCCCGCGTCAGATGGCGAAGCCTATGGCATGACAGAAGGCACAGAAAAGCTGAATTGCATAAACCTGAGCAATTTAAGGTTTAAAAGACCACACCCTCCCAGTCATGTCTCCCGCAGGCAGATAAGCATGTGCAGGCTGCTCATACAATAGTGTAATTTGAAGCTTTTACTTTTCTTTCCGGCATATACCAAAGTTCATTTTCAGTCAGGTTCTTCCTTGCATTTCTTTTCTTCTTTTAACCTGACAATCAACATGGTTCAAATTTAACAAATACAAGTGGATCATCTTAAAATTTGCTTCAAGACAGGAGATTCATGTTGGCTTTCCCCCTTGAAAAGGAAGATGGGGTCCGCAAGATCTAACACAGAATCAATAGTTTGGAAGCTGAATCTTCACCTTGTTCCTGTATACTTGGTGGTGAACACTTGAACCACAGAAGAGCAATTTGTAAATTCCAGAATCAGCTGTCTGAAAATACAAGCTCTGTTAATTTTCTGAATGTTGCAAAATTAAGACTGCAGTAAACCGTCTTACCCAGTAATTTTAAGTTTAAAAAGCACCCAAGAAGGGGATAAAATGTTGTACTGTAGATAAGGAGTTATGCTGCTGCACTGAGATGCAACAGCTGAGTGTGAATGTTAATAGCAAAAGCAGCAGCAGCAGCAAAAAAGATCTTTTCTTCCGAAAATATTTTCAATAGAGGAAAAGAAACCCTCATCTTCCAACTATGTGAATCACTAATAAATGCAATGACTTCAGCCATCTTAAGCATTTGCTCCTAAGGAAGGAACTGTTATTCAGGAAGCAGGGCAGCTTTGGAGATGGACTCGAATCAAGCAACTGCAGTATACACTGAAAACAGGCGGGAGGAAATCCCCAGTCTTTGATGTAAACATCTATGGCTACCAGGTCTTGGCCTCCAATTCATTCTTACGCAAGTTTGTTTCCCTTCAAACATTTTAAAAGCATGCTTGCTACTTGTGATTATAAAATCCCTTGTTAAATATTTATTTTAAGAAATCATCAACCGACATGTCAAGTCCTACCAGCAAGTGTGACAGTCATACCCTTAGCTGGATGGATGCTTCTTTGCAGTAGTATTTGTTGTTTCTGCCCTGACAGCATAGCACCTCTGCTCCAAGTTGCTCAAGGAAACCTGCTGTGGGTCCCTGCCAAGCCAGCCTGCCAGTGCTCAGTGTACAGTTGTCCAAAACCCAGGCAGTGCCGTGCTGGATCTCGGGCACTGTGCAGCTGCTACTCTTTCCCCAAGATGGGTGCAGTACGGAGACACAGCCTGCACAGGACCAGATGTCCATGGCAGTCACAAGGCCAGATATGCAAGCCTCATGCGTCAGTCATCTGCAAAATTGAACTATGCATATGAAATGTACTTTTAAAAACATGCTTAAGCTACAGAAGCTTAAACATTAGCAAATATATCCCCACCGAGCAAAGCCTGTGTTTAAATCCTTCCTCGCATGGGAGGTCTCTCTGAGGCTGCTCGCCCTAGATCAGGAAGCCCAGAGCCCTGTAGTCACAGGTGACCACATCAGACGCTCAGTTACTGACTTAATTTCCATCTTAGAAACTAGCCAAGTTTGCCCTCCCTCCCACTGCTGGGAGGCTTTTCTAAGTTTCCAGACTAAGGGCCAGCTCAAACTCATTTGTTCTCACGCTTATGTTACTGGATTGCTTAAATAGCCTTTCCTATCTCATCGTTTGCTTTCCTGTTTTCCTTTCCACTCACACTTTTTAAGTCTCTGTTCAGACAAAAGGCTCTCTGCTCTCCTGCTCACCCAAATAGCCCTCTTGGGCACTCATTCCTGTCCAAATTTTTCACTCTGGAATGGCATGTATACTTCTTTATACATACCAGGCAAATTATTTTCCTAGAAGGTGAGTTATTTATTGGCTCTGAACCAAATTGCTGGTGAGCTCTTTGGCACCTGTTGATGGAAGATTCTAGCTGAACCTGTCTTTCATCTGCTAGGAAGGAACATAGAAGAACCACCTTTGAACTACAGCCTGTGTACTGTGTTATTTACCAGTTCCCTCCTTTGCCTGCATCTGGCGAAAGGCTCTGGTAGATTTTCTTCACCAACATCACAAAAAAAAGGTGAGAGCATTTTCCTACTACAATTCATTAATTTGCACCAACATGACAGCAGGGTATCATAGATCTGACTGGTGCGTTGACACCTGTTTGATAAACTTCTAATTTCCTGGTATAGATTCATACATTGGAGGCAAAAAAATTTACATATTTAGCTGTTTAATTTTAAAATAAATTTGTACATGTATCTCAAGCTATACAAATACAGGTATAATGACAGACATTTCAAGTTGCAGATATACTGCTGAAATTATTTCCAGGAGGACAACATGCCATAAGCTCTATTGTATTAGACTTACTCATTTATTTACTTCAACTAAATTATTTCAGCACACATTGAAAGCATTGGCAGTACACACTGTGCAAGCCAAGTTAAAAGATTAATCAACTCATATTAGGGGAAATTGTAATAATCAAATGTTAGTTGATAATATTGTAACGGATGCCATCTGTGTTGGGTTGAAAAGATCACTGTGTCCTGCAAACACAGAGTCCTGTGCATCCTCCTGTGAAGCTCCATGAAACCAGAGCAGAAGAGGCAGGGGTCAGATCAGCTCTTTGCCTGCTGCTGACCACTCTCTCCCAGCCCCTGGTCCAGGCCAGGCAGCAGACTGCTTACAAAAAAGGAAATAAAAGAGCTTTCTCCAGTGCATGTTACATTCCTGTCCACACAGCTCTGGCAGGGGACTGAGCCATGCTGTCTCTTTCAAGTACTCAACAGCACTGGAGATTCCTTGTGGATTTCTGTGGCGTACCCACAATGGTAAACCACACCCTTGTCCCCGACCCCCATGGATGGACAGTAGGATGGGGACCAGGAGGAAGGGGACAGATAGACCTCGCTCACCATCTGTTTCAGTGGAGGAGCAGCGAGGAGTAATGCCAGGAAAGGAGCATCAAGGGCTGGGGTCACAGCTCGGAGTGGTGGGGACAGACCAGACAGGAGGAGTTTGGAGTCCTCCAGACCTCCTCAGTGGCAGGCTACATGCGCATCTGGCATGAACATTCAGTGTTCTCCTGTGGGATTGCAACTCAGCTTGTAGAGGCATACTGGAGAACAGGAACAAACTCTAGGTGGGGAATAATCAGGTTTAGAAACAACTCCAGCACGCAGGCCAGCATTTTCATATCAGTTCCCTCTCTTGTTTCCTCTTTGTGGAAAATGAGCAACCTGAATTGGATCACAAAACATAAAAGGATTGCCAAGCACTTGTACTTTGGACTCTCTGCTGACTACTGAGTGCCACTGACAGTCTGCTTGGAAATTACACCGGAGTCTGCAGTCGTTAATCACCTATTGGTGTAAATAGCAATTCTGTACAGTGTGACAGTTTAAATAAGATGTTGACTTCCAAAATTGACCTACTTGATGTAATTTACAGTTGGCAAAGCTCTTACAAAGTGTATGTTACTCTGGGAAGTCATGTTTCGTTTGTCATAAGCATTTACTGGATCTTCTGTATCCAGTATCTTTACATTTTCTGGATGACTCCTGAGAAGGAGAACAGAAGCATAATGAAGAAATTAAAATCCCAAGATTAAAATAATCTCTTGTCCTCAATTAATGAACCAACAACAGTACCAGACTACTATTTTTCTGAAGTGGACAGCTTTCATGGACTAACAGAGCACAGGATCAAATATGGCCCTACTCGGAAAAATCCCATACCGGCAACTTGTGCCATACCAGAAACTAAAATCATCCCACCAAAGAGCCCGTATGGCATCCCTCAGAAATGACCCTGACTTGGAAAGCCCACAGACCCAGCTGTAAAAGCTCAAGTGAAGCTTGGGGTCCTTCCACGTCCTCCAGGAAAAAATCTGTGAACACATGAGCTTTACATACATAAGCAAAACAAACATTCAAGGGGCCAAATCACTCTGGCTGTAGGGAGGGGATAATATTACAGATAGGCAGGCACTATATGTTTTCCATTGGGAGAAATTCTTGAAGTTAAAAGATTAATCTGGTCTCTCAACACATTCATTAGTTAAATTGCAAAGCAAGCTTGTTACATAACCAATCCTAGGACAATAATATTTATCTCGTCAAGGTTCACAGTACAGATGGATTGCTGACCAAGGTAACATGAGTACCTTCCACAGGGTGAAAGCTCTCTGATCTATTTGAAACATAAGTCCTGTGCCCCTCCCGAGTTTTCAGATTATTTGTGCCTTTTTGGAAGAATACGTTTGTGTAGTTCCTCCCAAGAGGTATCTCCAGCATGAAGAGAGGAGCTGAGAAAAGCTGGGATTCATTTCCTAGAAATGGGCAAATCAAGGCATAGAAATTAAGTGATTTGCTCCTAATTACCAAAGAAGTCTCTACCATAAGGAGCAGCTCACTAATTCTCCCATACTTTGCTAGACATGGTAAAGGAACTGTTTTAAAGTGGAGTGAAATTTCTGTACTTAAAGCATGTACAAATACATAGTATGCTCAGTCCACTCTTGAATTAACTTTTACATCCAGGTTTATACCTGGAAATGATTCATAGAGTTCAAGATTTGTTGAGAGATGGAGGTCATCTTGTCTGACTCCTTGCGTGTCACAAGCTGCACATTGCCTGCTCTATCCCTTTATGGAACCCACTGCCTGCGTTTAACCCTATCAGGAATCTTTCTAGAAAAGCATTCCACTCTGGTCTGAAGAACCAAAAGGTGGGGAGTCCACTTGTCTCCTTGGTATTTCATTCAGGGAATTAATTGTGCATACATGGAAAAACACATGGATAATTTATTGCTAATTTGATGACACCACCTGAGATTATTGCCATCAATTAATGTTATGCATTTCCTGGTAAGATAAAAGAGCTGGTATCTGTATCTTGTACCTCTACATGTGTTATATTTGTACTAACATCCTCATCTATTTTTCATGTGGAACAAAAAGGCTGTGGTAGAGACCTGCCCTTATGTAAGATTTTTGCTATTCCCTGCATTCTCATCCAATTTTAAATCCTCTTTTAAAATGCTGGCTGTGATGTGATTGATGTTACTCCATGAGTCTCTCCGTATGCATACATACTATAAACACAGACAAAATCAGACCTTTGCCCCGACTTGACTTCTGTGCATGTACTCAAGGATCACACCAGATATTTTGCTCTGCCACTGAGCTGTGACTACATTCTAAGGTTGCCCATTAAGGTCTCCAAAGTCTTTCCAAAGTCTCTATTCTTTTTTCTGAAGCTGTCTCCCCCATATGGTATACGTTCCCAGTCTCCAGGTTTATAATTTTGCCCTTGATCATGTTAAAGCACACTTTTTTCAGTCTAAAGTCCACTTTTTAGGTGACTCAGATGCCCTTTTCTCTAGTGCCATGCACAATCAATGAGTAGTTCAGTATTTTTCCTGCAAGAATAAGTATTGAACATTGCTGGGAGAGGGCTGAGTCCTGATCTGGCTCTGGAATCTCACTAAAAAAATTCTTTTTGGTGTGATTTTGCAACAACTCCTTTGATCCACCAGCTCTTAGCCACTTGGCATGTTCTTAAACAAGAATGCAAAATGCTACATTTTTGATCAAATTATGGTAGGATATCAAAGGAAAGACTTTCAGTTTCTATTAGGCCTATAGTAACTTTTTTTACCAAGTGGGTAATCTTACATTAAAAAAGCAAGCCAAGCTTACCTGGCAAGGCCTGAGTTCAAGGAAAACATCATTGGCTTCCATTAATAATATTTCTGTTCTTTATATTTGAATTCCCATATCAGCTTCCCTACTATTTTGCTGGAAGTGAGGTCAGGCTGACTGCCATGCTGTTATCAGAATTATCCTGTTTGTGCTGTTAGGGCACTGGCAAACAAAGAGCATGCTTTCAGTCTTGGCAGATTTCTTCAACGTTCCCAAATTTATCAAAAGTTCTTATCAGTGGGCCAGAAAATTTCTCAGCCAATTAAAAAAAAAAATTAAAATGCATAGCTGCTGGCAATACACGGGCTACTGCTTTAAAGCTGATTCCTCAAAGTAGGAGTTGCCTAACATTCTTTTAGTTGCAGATGGGCTGGAAAAGAATTCATCCTCCTCACGTGATATATATATACACCATCTTCTTTCTTTCCATACATAAACCAGAAATATTTTCTGAACATTTCAGCCATATATGCATTTCTTATTAACAGTTTCAGTACCTACAATCCTTGCTTGGCTCACATCATTGCTACTTTTTTTTCTTGTGTAAATTTAAAACTCTTTCAGAACACCACTTGCTTGCCAAGAGTAGATTTTGGTTTAGGTGTTACTAGTTTCCATACTTAATAACATATAAATATCAATGGATATTTGTCTCCCTTTTATAGCCTATTTTTCCAATATACAGCCACACAGTTTGTTTAAATATGTAAGTACTGTGTGTTTGCATGCCCACACAAGTGTCCATGGATATGTATACATATGCAGTCCCACAGATATGTGCGGACAAATTTATACCTGTTTAAACACATGTATACAGATGCCTAAGTCCATTTATACTTTCTGTCTTCTTTTGCCATACATGTTGTCTTAACAATGTTTTGCCCATTTAGTAAGCTCTTGAAAAACTTTCAGTTTTGTTCATGCCGCCATGCCTCTCCTTATTCAGTCTTATTAAGGGCTGTCCTTTTTGGGAAATTGGCCTTTTCAAACTAGCATGTGTGAATATTATGGTTTGAGACTTTATTCTTTTCCAGCATATTAAATGTAACCAGGTCATGATCAGTTCTTCCTGAGACAACACCTGATTTCCAGTCTGGTGGATAAGTTCACTTTTATCTATCAGGCTACCTAAAAGCAGAATTCTTCCACTCTAGGTCTAACCATTTTTTTTTTTTTTGCAGAACTATCATCCAGTATTTAAGCTACTCTATTGATGTTTCACCAGTAGTTAAATGAAATCTTCAGCAAGTATGCCAATTAAAGTTCCCCATAATTACACAGTTGCCTCCCCCCATGCAATACTAGCTCATACTGTCTTCAGATTCTTTTCAGTGACTTATAATGTCACCTCTGCCCACCCCTGCTCATGGCTGAGCCTTGATAATCAGCATATTTATTGTGCTGCTTTTCCTAAGATCCTGCACTTCCCAGGTCTAAGCTAGGCAGATATATGTCACCAGGTCGTAGACAAAGTCATTCCTCTCACACGGTTCCTTTTATTGCCTTTGGCCTGCTTAAACAACTTACATAATATTCTAACATATTGATCCCTCTAGCACTGTAACCTGATGAGACAATTAAGTTGCATTTTCTTGATTATTGATAAATTCTAATTCCTCTTACTTATTACCCAAATTCCCAGCTTCAGCATATAAGCGTTTCCAAATGTATTTCTCCTTGGATCCTCTACCATGCTGTTTTAATTTGTTCCTGACAAGGAGAATTTGAACCACATTTACTTTCTTAACCCCCTTCTGCATGCAGTTGCTTTAAATACAGTTGTGGCAATTCCCAAGAGCCAAGATATTTTGTCCCAGCCGCCTATTCAATCTCTCCATCTTTTAGTACTGTATATATTACAAGCCAGTACAGGGTTTAGCTCCATGGTGTGCAGTCAGTCCAAAACCAACATGGATATTTTGTGCTGACCTGTGGAATGCTGACATAGGCTGGCTGGAATACAATCTCTGCAGCACTGTTTAAAAAAATGGCATTTGGCATCATTCTTTCTGCATCAAAGTGTCATGTTTTTGCAGGTGGCTTTACAAAATAATTCAGAAAATAAAATTATTAATATCAGTGTAAGTACTCCACGTAGGCCACACAGGCACAATTTATCAAGGAACTGCAGTCTTCTTCAATACTTGCAACATCTTGCAGCCGAAAGGCTCAGTGCTGGCCTGAGCCAGTCATGGAAACTCTCTGAAGAGACCGAGATGTGTTCCACATAGGAGAAAAAAATGCATTAATTGCTGTGCATGTCTCACAGTTACCCACTTATGACTGTCCTTTTTTTCCACACAGCACAAACTAGGAAGTTCTGCAGAACCTTTTTGGGAACATGCAGGGCACCACGGACATCTCAGATCTGCCTGGTTACTTCACTGGTACCTTCCTTCTTGTAAGAGGACAAAACTCAGCACTGAGCCCTGGATTGTCCCTTGAAGTCTTTAAAGCCTGTGCAATCTAGCTAAGAAAAACAGAGCACGTTTCATGAAGTGTGTCACTTCCACAGACACGATAAGAACTTGCAAAGACATAAATTTGAGTCAGGATGCTATGGGCACCGTGGCCACTCTGCTCTTACCTCCAAGAGGTAAGGGATCTTCTCCATATGTGGAAAAGTTGTATCTTTTACTGGACTAATTGGTACAACTGGAGGAATGGTGTGCCTTTAGGAATGCAGATCTTCCTTTGGTCACACACACTGCAAGTTCTAGTGCATTCACACAGCAAACCACAAAAGGTAGCTGCTGGGAAAGAGCACACAGAAAGGGGCCACCTTGAAGGCAGTAAGAATTTTTCAACCCACTGGTTCCTGAGCAGCCCAGCACATTCAGTCTGAACACATTGTTGCCTGGAGATTGAGGCAGTATGTGCTGATGCAGCAATCTCAGCAAACAGGGAATAGTGCACGTCTTGCAGATAACCTCTCTTTCACTAAATGAGTTAAGCATCAGTCTAAGCACACCCCTTTTACATGCCAACCGCTAAATTGCTGATTTCTTTAGTGAAGGGAGAGTGCAATGCATACAGTATAGATTACACCAGAAACAAAAGTTGTAAGGACACAAAAACATAATTACACACAGGCCAATGAAGAGTATAACAAGTTATACATACAGAGAACTTCCTTAGTAATGCCTGTTGCAAACTGAGATGGTGATAATTGAAGGTATTTAGCTCAGAGATGTAACCTAAAGCTCAAATGAGCAAGTGCTACTCTGTCCTAAACTGCTCTACTTACAAAGCCAAAGGTCTGAAAACAGTGGATAGAGGAGCAGCTGGGTTGCTGACCTTTCCCGTGTAGAGCAAGCCCTGCCTCCTTTCATGGGCTTCTGCCCTCCCATGATACAGAAAATGCATTTTAAGCAGCTCATGTAACTGTGCTTGTGTACCTGTCAGTCTCCAAGAACCCATAATGACTTTTGGATTCAAGGAACAATTTCAACCACTTCTTGCAGATGACAGGGGCTTTCAACAGCAATTAAACAAGTTTGGTGAAAGCAGGTAAGCTTTCACATGGAGATGAAAAACTGGTAGCATTACACTGGAAGAAACCTCTCTCTGAAAATGTCTCACTAGAAAGCAGAGCTCCTGTTCCTGTCGTGATAAAGTGGTCTTAAATATCCAAACAGCAGGAAAATCTTCTCCTGCCGCTCACAGCAGTCGTGAATTCAGAGCAAGATTCCTTGACTTTGGTGGTTATGGATCTGTTGGTTTAACTATAGTTGTTTTCTACACTGTATATTCAGGTGTTGCATACTTTCAAAAACCATAACAAATGAATATGTAACTGTGTAATACATTATACGTAATGCATACATATATAAAATTCAATAGAAGATTGAATGACATTTGAGCAGTTCAGAAACAAAATAGTAGTAGTAGTAGTAGTGAATTTGTCTCTGGTCTACAACGTGAATGCTTAAGTATCGTTTCAAATGAGGCCTCCTTGAGAAAACATTTATTTTTATACACTGTAGCATGAAATACCTCAGAAGTGGCAACAGAACTGTTTAAAAGAAATTTAGAAAGTCCATTTAGCTGACTTACTTATTAGCTCAGGTCAGAGCATGGCACTAATTGCAGTTGCAAGGTTGTGGGTTAAATACCTGCATGAGCCATTCACATAAGGGTTGGATTTGATAATCCTTGTGCGCCTCTTCCAACTCAGAATACTCTGTGATTCTAGAAATCTCCTATTATTGGGTCACTGTCATAGTGCACTTCCCCTTTCAGTGTGTTCTGGGCTGCAGCAAGACCACAGAAAGCTCTTCAGCAAAATAGAGAAAATAAGACTTCTTTTCTAACCCATTACAAAACTATAAACTCATCTTTCAGTGTCTGGTGATGTTTTGAATATTTTGTGTGGTTTTTTCTAGCATAATTATTTCTGAAGAATCTTTTTGAATGTGTTAACTTCTGAAAATGTGAAAATTAAGGTCTAACCCAGGCATACAAAGCAGAAGTTTTTGAAAAAACACTTGTACCACAGCTCATCTATTTGAATCTCTGTTGATAATGTTGACATAATATTTGCTGTTGTAGTTTTAGGCCTCTGAAGACCAAGTATGCTGAAATATTCCAGATGTGGGACAGCAAAGGCATCAAACTATTTCTATGTACGATATGATGGCAGGAGTTGAACCCAAATCTCCACAAGTACAACGATGACATGCCTGTGCTTCATGCTACTGACATCTCTTGCTGCTTTGCCAGGGAACTGGTACTGACACTTTACGTTGTATGAGATACTTGCTAAGGGTAAATGAATGGCATTACTATTATCTGTCGAAGGCTTCAGACTGAGGCGGTTGTTCAGAGCATCTCTGGTGCTGACAGAACAAGTCTATATTCATGCCCTGCGGACAAAATCGCCATTCGTATTTAGATTTGCACCACATTCACAAAGTTCCTTGGAAGATCTGTTCGCTTTGTATGTGGGGAAATGGATCAGAAAATACTGACAATTTTCAAAGTGCTTGCTTTGAATTTCAATGTCTCCTTCTTGTACTGTCTAACAGTGAGCTACTGTTGGTACACACTAAGTCCCTCACACTGCACGTAAAGTAAGTTGACTTGACGAGTGTGTAGAGACTGCAAACTCCCTTGCCTACCCCTCCCTTCCCAAAACACCAGCAATGGACCATTATCTTTGATTTTGACATCTGAAGAGAAAATGCAAATGCCAGGAAGGAAGTTTTTAGAATCTGTAAAAAAATACTTTCTAAAAGACCTTCCAAAGGGAATATTACAACAGGATACAGTAAAGAAAAACAGGAGAAGAATTTGAGGGGGAGATGCTCACATTATAAATGAAAAATACTTCTGAGAATAAACACAAACAAAAGCACATCCAAACTTACCTCTGCTTAACAGAAAATTACTGATTTTTCTGCTTAAAATAGACTCAGTACATTAATGAAATACTTGAATATGTCTAATTTATACCTTCTGGACTGTGCAGTGTAATACAAGGAAGATGTAAGTACACTCAGAATTGATGTCGGGGCTGCCCCCGCTGGACCACCAAGGAGAAGGGGAAATCCAGAGGTTACAAGCTGAGTACTAGGATGCAAGTTCTCTGAAAAATTTCATTTACAGCACCAGGGTATCTCCTTAAGAATCAGGAAAAAATTATCTCTAAAGTCATTGAACTGAAGATTAGGAAACCCCAGTCTTTCTGAGCATCTTGGTAATAGATGGTCGCTATAAAATTGCCATTACTTATTATGTTTTGGGGACAGTGACTAGATTAAGGCTATCTATACACTATGACAACATGCAATATAGTAGCAAACATTACCCTAATTGCAGCCCTTCTCCTCTGCCAGTTTCTCCTACTAAAACTGTTAGAGTAGACTGTGCTGTGCAAGCCACACAGACAGTCTGCACATCAAAGACTTTGAAAGCTAAGCAGCTGAGATCAGGAGACTAGATCTGCACAAGAAATTCCAGAACAACTCAACATTACATGGATCTGTACAGGACTTTGTCCATTACATGAAAGACATTCTGAAAAGACTGACTTTCAAAAAAGATAAGGGATGGTGACTTGCTGAAGAAAGCTAAAAATATTTGAACAGTTGTGAAGCACGGCTGACTTTCAAACAAATTCCTGAGCAGCTGAGAAGCTGTCCTAGAAAAGAATAGGACAGAGCACAACAAGGCAGCAACACTGACTTTGTGGTTTCTCCTGTGTTATCAAACAGCAGGTTTTTGTCAGAATGCTTTCCAGGCCTAAGGACTTTATGAAAATGCCTGAACAGACTCTTACTGGTCTACATGAGAACACACAGCTTCATTGCAAAATAAAATTCACTGGTTTGAACTGAAATTGCAATGAATGATCATGAAAGAATGAATTAAGGGAAAAGTATTAAACTTCTGGCTGAAGGGAAGCTGCAGTCTGAAACAAAAAATGTGGAGCCTCCTTTGCTGGTGTTTTTGTAAGCTAGGGGGAATTGCACTGGTCTGTAGGTGCTGAGCACAGGGAGCAGAGCTTGAATGGCCCTCACAAGGCTCTGAATGAGTGACAGGACTGTGCTCTGTAACCCAGTTGGTCAAAAGTTATCTTGGAAAGAAAAAGGTGTCATGTTGAGAGGAAAGGGTATAGAGAAGTACAATTCGTACAAGAGGAAATTTTCTGCCTGTCTACCTTTAATTAAGAAACTAGAAAATGCTCACAATCACAGCTTTAAATTTATCTTCTCCCTAATTAATAATTTATCCTTAACCCAATTTCTTAGGGAAACAAACTTGAGGCAATCACACCTTTGTGTCTGCGTCTGTCTATGTGTCTTCCCCCTATATCTTCCAGTGGCCTTTTCCACTACCTTAATTTTGACAAATGGTAGTGATTTCAAAGATATTATGTGCCCATACATGTAAAGAAAATAAGGTAGAGTAACAGAGGACAGAGACCCCACTAAGCATTCATATGCAGAGAAAGACTGAACCATAAATACACTGAGGAATCAACAAAAATCTTGAAATTCCTGAATACCTCATGGGAAACAATTAAACTCACACCTTTCTAAACATCAGGAAATACAGCTACCAAATACAAAACCGTATGAAACTAGGCTTCACTGGCTCAGCTGCTCACCCAGCAACTTCACTTCAGCAAGCAAACCCATTACTACAATTGGAAAATACCTGTATTTCGTCGGATGGAAAGCGCAGCAAGCAGTCTCTTGATGAATAATCTAGGCATGAAAAATGTCAAGGAAGCAGTTTCCAATTAGCAGTCCTCACCAAAAGAAAGCTTCCACTCTACCCCCCTCCAGGGCAGCATTTTTGGGAGCCCATGGGAAGGGGCCCTCGGTGGCCCGGGGCACACAGGGCTGGGGCTGCTGCACGGGGAGGGCTCCCTCGCTCAAGGGGAAGCGCAGTCGCGAACCCAAGAACAACAAAACAGCATTACACTTAATCCACTGCCATCTGGCTTCATTTTGACAATCCACAAAATCAGACACAACATTCTTCTGCAAAATCCCTGAAAAACAACACAGAACTAGTGTCAAACCCAGTGTCCCCTCCCTCCCTGGCCCCTCTGAGGGCTTGAAAGAGAGGTTTCTCATAAAATGAAGAGCGATTCCCCCAAGTGACATTTCGGCAGGAGCATTCAAGCTGCAGATGTTTCCACTGTGGAAGAAGAGTTTGGATAATGCAGCACTGCTTGTCATATTTATGGAGGCAGGGAGGGGGAAGGGGGTGAGAAACAGAAAACAGGAGAGGCTGCAAGCAGTGGTGTTGATCCATAGGTGATAAACTGCCTGAGGCTATCAGCTCTGTGCATTTGCTCAGCTCTTGACCTGACCAAGGGAGAGCAAGAACCATCCATTTTCCCCGGCAGAAACCAAGCAGCTGTTCCTGAAGGGACAAGGCAAACCACACAGCCTTTAAACTAGCTGGGAGCAGAGTATCTCTGCAATACAGCAAGACAAATCAATTATTCTTATTATTACTTTTATTGTTTCAAAAATGTGTTGTAGGAAGCCTTGGTTTGCAACATTTGCATTGTTACTGAGGCATTAAGGTAGTGTGCATGGCCTGCTCACTGAGCTCAAATATCACCTTGTAGCTGATAGCTTTCATAACTTCTAACAGAGGTGTTTCTTTCCACAACAGAAGGCTGAAACACAACCAAAAATATTGAAATAATGCCTGTTTCATGCTGAATTGTGTTCCCATTGACAGACACTGATTATCTAGAGAAAACAACTTGTTAAGGACTGAATCATGTTTTTATTGACACCTCCTGACTTAGGGTTGCAACTCAACTATTGGGCTTCTCATGTCCTTTCAGACACACAAATGCTGAAGATGCCTGGCCTCCGTCATTACATGGACCTTCCGTAGTTCCTGTGATATTGCTACCAGCTCAATGTGGATATATCAGATATTCTGGGATCTCTCTTCTAACACTAGATGCCTAAATTCAGGCATCTGCATGTTTAAGAGTTACCCCACAGAAGCTATATCCTCTTACAGCATCCTCATGTAGTCTACGTAGTGATACATCTGCTTGCATTTTCTGGATGCTACCTATGATAGGAGCAAGTGTGTATGTCTCCTCAGTTACCAAAATTAGTGGACTAGCAAGCAAAGCATCCACTCACTAAAAATAGTTCACTCGCTAATGATACTTTGCTCAGTTCCCATATAAAAGTCATCAGGACAGAAAACAAGGCAGACTCTATTTGCATATCTGTCTTAGGGCTGAACACCACAGGAATGTCCCCAGGCATGGTCTGTGCTCTGCTTCTTAGCATAGCTGAGCATCCTGTCTTCCAGAAAGCACATTACTGACAGCAGCATCAATGTTAACAGGCACATCTCTGTGGAGCACTGCATGTGCACATGCATTAATCAGGCACCTTAATGTTCAAGATTATGCCAGGGAACAGCCTTGCCTGGCCTTCACACAGAGTTTGGAAGATGTGAGGGGAAATGGAAAGAGTAAGCTCCCTGTGCAACAGCAGTGTCACCTGCAAGGAACAAGTAACTTCATAAAAATTCATCCTATTGAAACTCCCAAATGTTTTCAGTTGTAGCATATAAAAGACCACATTCATATCACAGCCTGAGAGGAGGAAATGGCACACTTGTGTTAAATACTGGGGGACTGGTTTTACAGCAACGACAGTATCTGCATGAGCTTCAGCATTGTAGGTAGAAAAGCTATGCTGTCACACACCAGCAGCTCAAGCAAGTACACACTGAGAAGGAGGGGAAGGGAGAACATAATCTCCTGTAAAACCAGAATTGTAAGCAGCACAAAAGAAACAGTTATATTGAGGAAGGCAGTGAAGAAACAACAAGCAAATAAGATACTTGTATCCCTAATATTAAAAAAAAAATGTTAGCAAGAGAACTTGCTTATTGACCCAGACTAAAAGAACTGAGGAACCTGCACTATGATGAATAATACTGATTCATGATTTCTGATGTTAACAGATTTTTAGGGTGCTTAGGGAAATAGTATAACTAACAACAGGCTTCATGCTGAAATTACTAGCTGCTGAGATGTTGCTGTTTACTTAGCTATATGTTTTGTGAAATAGTGTATTTTTCAGGTTCAATTTGTGGGTTTGAAAATTTCAAGCTGCACTTGAAAGCGCATTTCTGTCACTTCTCACAATGTTCATCTTTCAAGGATGCTACAGCAGCATCCTCACTACAGATGGAAAGTTACACGTACAGCTTTGCTTCACAGCTGGCGAACCTCTAAAAGGACAGTGGAATTTGAATTACAGGTTTTTACTGATAGCAGCAGACTCCAGGTTACAATTTCTTTTTGCACACATGTGCCTGGTACCTCCCTTTCTTTCTCTCTGTCCTTTAAGTCCTTCCTGTACACCATGACTAAGCAGTCACTCACCTTAGAGGTAGGCTGAGTTCCTGATGACATTAGAAAGATTTTTCTCAGGGACTGAGAACGAACATATATGAGGCCAAGATGATGGAATTGCTGGATTTTGGAAGGGTATTTCTCTTTGGTTTTTTTGAAAGAATAAACTCCATTTTGTTCCACTTTCACACAGAGTCTGTTCAAAGCTTTATAGTGATCACAAGAGGATTTGACTTGGCTCTTTGCCAAAACTATGTCCTCTGTATAATCAAGTGAGAGATCTGCTTGTCAAATGTATACCGGGCTTTATTCTTCATGAAAGCAGCAGAGTTCTGCACTACCCATTCCAAAGAAGTCCCTTTTTCTACTCCAGGAGGTTATGAGGACTTCAAAAAAAACAGGTTTACATCCTCTTTTGCTCATTTAGCAACACCTGGGGTAGCAGTTACCTGCTCAACAACGCTGTTAAAATGAAAACAGCAGAAATCTGACAATCTTTTATACGCCTGCAGTGGGAAGAAGGACTTTTCTCTGTGTATTTTTGAACATCTTAACTGTACCTGTTGAGAAAATGAAGGCTGAACACTACAACATTCCAATAACTTTTTACAATAGAAAAAAACCCAAAAGAAACCACCACTGAAACAATGCCTCTCTATATTCAGGTCACTACTATATGATTTATTTACACCTTTCCTTCATCTTGTTAGACTTACACTGTGATGAGTTTCCTTGTGCCACTGGTATTATCACAAGCCTACCAGTGGTTTGTTGAAAGAGGTTGGAAGTATCAGTCTGGAGTTACTAAACTCACAGGTTCAGAACCAGGTACTTTGAGTACTTGAGTACATCCTGCTTCCCTTTCCTCTTGCTGAGCTCTGCCTTCTCACTTGCTGAACTAGAGCTTCTCCAGGCAATTTGAACCAATAAGTATTTTCAGTTGATGCTGATTGATACCTGACAGGAGTCTGCAACATTAATCATGCCCAAAACTGTATCACTTCAAAATTGTCTCAGTGTACCCTAACTTCATTCCTTTACTGGAGTACAGTCAGACTTTTAAGTGGAAAGAGGGGCTTTGTTTTAAAGATGATGCTTTTGCTTAAGTATTCTCTTTCCCTGTATTGCAAATTGGCAATAATCTTGGAAATCTTTGCTGAGTGAGAGTATCCTATAGTAATTAAGGTGTCTCACAGAGCTGCATAAAACACTTGAGGAAAATTGAGTAAAAATTGTGAAGGACTGAAATATTCATCTCTTGTCATCTGCTACACAAGTTATATGCTATTTTAATTTGTTTCAATGCCTGTAATCTCTCTATGTATAGCAGTTTAAAGCTTTGTTCTGTTTTAAAATAGAAAGGTAAAGCTTTTTGTCACACTTCATTTACTGGCCAGCTGGAACTGCACTGCCTATTCCTGCTCATTTATGAGAGTTCAGAGGAGAGGGTTGTGGGCAGCACCCCAGTTCAGCTTCTCTATGAAAAAAAATTGACAGGAAACAAGGGGGAAACTGACTATAAAGGTCTTCCTTAAAAGGCAAGAGAGGTCTTACGAACGAGAATTGCACTCCTTTACTTTGTCTCACAAATAACTTTCTCAAGGCCAAATCACTCATTCACAAAGGAGCTCAGAGACCAACCAGAATATGCTTCATGGCCTCACAGTGTCTGCTGTTGCAGACTCAAAACTTGTGCCAAAATATTAGAATGCAATTGTAGGTCACAGCACAACAATTGTGGAAAAGGAAAGTGCATAACAGCAGAAAATAAATCATAACTAATTGAAACATCATTTTAGAAACTATTGTGGCTCTCATATGAAAATACACATAAAAATTATTCTTGCTCTTTTTTAATGGAAAGGGGGTTTTGTTTTCATTTTAAAAGGGTACACATAATAATCTCTTTGCTTTGCACTGTGCAGTGTTATTTTTTTATCTGTTTGTTTCATCTTCCTTCCACCACTCTCTTTCAGTAACTTCACAGAGTGCTAGCTCAATACCAACAAGAAGTAAGTTGAGCAGATATTAAATATTTCTGGCAGATTACCATTAGCATTGCCAAAATCCTGTTCAAAATAGTCCCTCTTAGTGCCCCCANTCATTTGTCAGTCAGAATAGTATCTTAGCAGACACTCTTATCTGGATAGCAATTTCTATAACCAACTTTCTGGTTTAGTTTTCTTGCTCTTCTCTCTCAGATCATGTTAAGACCTGTTCTAGTCTGATGCATGCAACAACCCTTTTTAAATAAGAAAATATTCTCTTTAGGTCTTTTCCAGCCTTTTCCAGCCTTCTCTTTAGGTCTTTCTCCAGTCAGCACGGCTGCAGTTGACAAGAGGTCTCACACTCTGGTCTCGGTCCTGGAGCTGCTCAAACAGGACTGCTGGCCTATTACTTCAACAGAGAAGATACCTTCCTGTAGAAGAGGTTCAGTAGTAACCTTGTCATCTTTTCTCTCTTCCAGCTGGTGGAACTTCAGCTGTGTCTTGGTTGAACCACGGCCAGAGGCTCTGCTCTCCGCATGGTGGGATGGAGAGCTATCTCCATCTTAGCAAATTGTATTCATGAAAACGTAGGTACATGGACAACCATTGCTGAAATATTGCTGACTGTGAAATCCGTGGCACCTCAAATTGTTCTAGCTTACATATCAGAGAGAAAAAATATACAAAACTGAAACCTCCCAATGAAAAAGCTTTTGTAAAAGAGTGGGAAGTTGCTTTACATTAACCTTGTAGAGGGAGGAAGGACAGGATTTGCCACAGTGCTCTCCCATCTGCTCTGCAGCTTTGGTGAGCTGGAGCACAAGTGCTCAGGCAGTGGTGTCTGCCAGTGTCCTTTGCATCTATGAGAGCTGCCTGGGATGCAATGAGTGTGGGGCATGGACAGACTCCAAACTACCCTTGCTGTCTGCAGAAGTACACCCATGCAGAATAAGAAACAAAGTGGTGACCAGCACTTCCTTCATCTGACAGGAAAAATACAGTTGATGAAACAGCTTTGCTATTGCTATTCTTCAGAGAAGAAAGTCTATAAAGTGACAGTCTTTTCCTCTAAGAGGTGTCTGATGTGCTTCAAACCCAGTGTTTTGATTTACCTGTTCACTGCTGTCATGAAACATGGGGAAAATTCTTTTCAGAATACCTTGATGTGCTGAAGATAACCTTTTAAAAACAAGTTACTACATGTCCAGAAGGGGAAGGAAAGTACTTGTGGAACATGTTCCACAAGCTCATAAAAATATGGCCTTTAACAAAGATAAAATAAAAGTTAAAGTGTGACAGTTACAATAGGAAAGAAAATGCAAACACCTGCTCAGATCTGGAAAATGAGAAAAGAGCGCTTAAGAGTAGAAAGAAAATGAAGAATATTTCTTTCAACTTTCTGCTGAAAAATATTAAGATATCTGCTACTTGAAAAGACTAGGAAGTATCCTGAAAGCAGCTGCAAATTATGCATCCACCGTACTCCTGTGAGCTGGTGTAGAGCAGCCTCCTTTCCAAGCCCCTGGCGCACAGATCTTCAGAGGAGAGCCCAAATGAGTCACAGCTGTATCTTACTAATTGCATTTCAACTATTGAAAGGGAAGGCTTGACTTTGACCTATGCATAAAACCACCAGCTTCCCAGAATGTTTTCCCCATTGGATGTTGTTGTTTGGAGTTTTTTTAAAAAACCCATATTCTAAGGCTCTAATGAAAAATGGAGATTTAATACCCTGCTGGTAGCATAATCATTTCAGTTTGCCTGGATCTGTTAGGATCCAAAAGGAGATGGTATTATTAGGGAAAGAGAGGACAAGACTTCTGTAAAGACACAAAAAAAGACAGCAGAGTTCTGGTGAAGGCAGAGATGCTTCATGAGTTAAATCAGTTGGAAGTTGCAGGCTCCACAGCCCAACCCCACCACTCGAGAAGGACCTGCATTTCAACTCGATATCCAAACTGCCAGCTGCATCACACACAGAGGCATGCTGTGAGGCTAGCACTGGGACACAGCCTGTGCATCTCTGCTCCCAAAACACTCCCAAGTCAGCCAAGCAGCAGTAGGGACCAGATGTGCGAAATCTGCAGGTGGAGTGTGTTTTTCACAGACCAAATGAAGGCCAGCAAGGCAGTACAGCAGGGGTTTACATGAGAAAATCATCAGAGCTTGTTTCAGTTTGGTCATTCTGTCTGTGCTTCTCAGAGTGAACATCACCTCTCCAACGAGGGTGATGCAGCTCAGATATCTGTTTCCCTGGCTGGGAGCTACTATGCTGTAATTTCCCTATCCCAAGGTGGCACTGCTTGGCTTTTCTTACAGCATAATCTCTGAACAACCACTACACCTAGGAGAGACTTAATCCACACTTGGAATAAAAGCTCCCAGGTTCTTTGGTGTCTTTGGCACCTTTACAAAGCAACTAATAAAAGCATTGGCAAAACAGAAGGCAAATGACAGCTGGCAAGTTTTGGAGGGAACACTGGCTATGCTTTTCAAAAGCAGAATGACTTTTCCTTCTTACTGCATATCCTCTGAGATCCTGCCCTTTAACCTGTCACTAAATCTCAATGTAATTGCATCATTAATTTTCTCTCCCTATCATGGCAAAACTTAGCCTAAGCTGGCTTGGATAGCATAACCTGAATTAGTTCTCCATTGCCCAAGTTACCTCAAATGCTATTTGGGATAAGAAAAAGCCATATGCAATAGTGGAAACCATGTTAAGGTGATACAGATTTTCATGTAAGAGGGAGTTTATTCAGAGAGCTGGGAACTAGAGCTCATACTCGGGGGCAGACACAGCAACAAAACTGAGAAAACATGTTAAGGACACAATAATTGTCCTCTAAAAAACCACCAGAAGTCTAGAGTTAAAGGTCAATTTGCAAAGCCATACACATTTTGAATCACAAAATCAGCTTGCTTCACACGAAGAATAGTCGATATCATGAAAACCCTTTTTACCAAGTTGACTCAAAGCAGGTGATGCAACTGATCTGAGATTTGATTGTAGGTGCTGGTGTCACTCACATTCCTTTCCCACAACCACACAGTGGGCAACTGGAATTTGTAATTTACAACCAGCAGACTGCAGATATGTTCTCCCAATATGTTAACTGTTGTCTTGATTTGTTTTGTTTATTCCTAACATCACAACTCCTTTGTTGTGGACAAGGTTATGTACATGGCAAAACTTCCCATATGGAACGGTTTAATGGCTCTGGGATATCAATGCAATTGCTGTGGTTTGCAACAGATGGGGCTTGGTTAGCCAAGGAGCCAGTTACCATGGGAGTTTTTACAACTGTTTTACACAGCTCTCCTATCACCACTCGGAGGTGAAGCAGACGAGACATCTTCAGGGATGGCGACAGGGGATAGAAGAGACCTGTTGGCCAAAAGACGGAACCAAGGAAAGCAGAAGTTCAACGAATAATGTTCATGGCTGTGTCTACAGTTCAATCAGCTACCAGTCCTGTAAGTGCCACTTAGCCACTGATCTTACTATCAGCCACGAAGTGGCCTTTAATTCTCCTCTGGGTTGTGACTGATCCAACCTGTCAGGGAACAGCCAGTGCAGAGACAACAACCTTGTCTCCTCCAGCTGTTTCACCCCTACTTTCACTCTCTCCATCCACCTCCACCCCCAGAGAACAGGACATGTTGTGCAACAACATGCATATTAATGTCACCTTGTGGGCAGAGGAATGTATCTACAACCTCAACACAAAAACCCAGGCTGAAACACCACAGCCCAAGTAACACATCACAGTCCCAGAAAGTAGATGTTTTTCATGTGAATCCAGGTTAGGTTCAGGTTCAGGCTGGGGCTGTATTCCACAGAATAAAGGTGATGTATGTGTCCTCAGCTTGGGATTTCCCTCTGGGGTTCTCCATTTGCAAAGCAATGCAGCATGACCCCACTGCTTGCACATGCTGGTTACCACTTGTAGTTCGTGTTTCTCCTTCAAAACCATCCTGAGAGAGGCAGAAGGAGGGCAGTGGTGAAAATGAGTCTGATGAGGACTGAATGCACCCTTGCACATCTGCTAGTTTCTGAAACAGGCTGCTGAGAAGTGCCAAGCACCTACAGGCTCATCAACGGCATGTGGAGCAGGTGAGGGGCAATATGTTCCAAATGCCTTAGGAGGCAGGTGGAGATGGGAAAACTTTAGCCCTCCCCAGCTTGGTTTTGAGGAAAACCTACCTTTGGCCCTTCCACAGGCTCAGCTCAAATATAATGGAGGCACAGATCTCCTTCTCTCAGGGTCAAGGAGCAAAGGAGAGGGCAGGGTCTGAGCAAGCAATGAAACAAAAATCAACTGAAACAAAGAAGGGCATTTAGATGAGGAGAAGAAGGAGGAGTTGTGTAAAAGCAATGACATTTCTAATGGAACAAAAAGCATATTAGCTGAAAGCCAAGTGTTGGATCCAGGGAGAAGATTTGAATCATCCCCTTGGAACCGTTCCACCCTTAATAAAACATTAACTATTCATTGAGAGAGAACACACGTGTGTGCATGAATCAGTAGCCTGGCAGGTCTTCTTTTGAGAGGTTAGACTTCCTGAGCACCAGTCCCTCTTCTAGTAAATGTTAATTGTTCATCCAAAGTCAAACAACTTCAAAAGTATTGAACAGGTCCTCCTGACTGCCTCTGCCTTGGGCAAGGTAGTGACAGGAGAAGTGGACGAATTCCTTAATTGCTTCACCATTCAGTAAAGGTGACATTCAAAAACCTCTTTGTTTGTTTCACAACAAACAGAAGTATTTTGAGGTTTGGTTGGAAAAAACCCTGGAAACCAGAATCCCTCTCAGCGCTGCCTGACTTGGATTTACCCTTGCGTTTTGTCAGCTGCAGAGCAGCCCCAGTGTCGACCCAGGGGAAAGAGCCCTTTCCAGCCCCAACTGTGACTGTCGTCTCCAGTCTTGTAACTGCAACCACAGACCTGCCAGAAGATTTGTGCTCTCATCCAAAAATAAGCTGACTAGATACCACACAGAGGCAACACAATTTCTACAAGCACTGCTGAAAGCAGCCCTTCTGATAGTAGTTAGGAATGGCTCCTCTGTAACAGCCAGCCACCTGCCTTGGGCTTTAGCAGTAGTAAGTCTGTTTTAATTAAACAGTATTTAAAAACATAAATCAGCTAGCCTCACTTACCGATATTTGCTGGTCACAATCAGCTCTTGGCCAGTATGTTTTCAAAACTTATTTATGCTTGACATTGACTGTTTCCCAGAGGATCAATTCCTGCTAGCAGGCAGAATGCTTGAAAGCAGTGTTTTCCAGCCATTTTGAAATCAAAGAGTAATCTACCACTGTGGGGGAAGAGAAGCCACTACCCTTGTATCTATTTTTGTTGTAAGTTGCACTCTTTCTCTTGGGCATTGCCAGTGAGAAAAGTTATGTTCCCATTGCTATGATCAGAAGGTAGGGTGTTTTGTAGCCACCATGTCTCCTTTCATCTTCCTATGTGTAATGAATCAGCCATGGACTGCAAATCACAGGCTGTGCAGGACTGCTGTATGGCAGATATTGCCAGCCTGTCATTGTTTACTTTTTCTTCTGTCTGGGAAAAGCAGATATTTTACTCAGTCTGCAGTGGGACTGCACTGCTCATCCTGATTTACACCTCAAGGTGCAATGTACATGTGTGGTAAGAGAGATCTGCCCTAAGTCATGCACGTACTGAAGTGGCAGAAGCCCCAGTGCTGAGGCATTTTCAAGCCAGGGGGAATGCAGCAGAGCAGAGAGACAAGAAGGAAGCAAGAGTGACAGCCCCAGGAGCAAAGGACCTAGACCTGAGAGGCGCAGACCACTGCCAGAGCTCCCACAAGATACTTGGCTTCCCGCGCATAGGATGGTCTCGGAGCCCTGTTTCCTCCTACAGAGATCCCTTGTTGCCTCCTGGTACTGGGATGAGAAGGAAACTAGTTCTCTTAGCACATCAAGAAAATTCCTCTACACTAGGACATTACTAGTTGCTTTGTAGCTCAAACTTCTATATAGAACTCAAAGGGGAAAATTTCACTGGAACAGTTGGGATAAGAGTGTGAGGATCACAGGTTCTAAGGAAAAGGCATGGGCAATTTGACCACACAAATTGTTTGCAGATCAAGATGAAAAGCACCAGATGGATTGTTTTTCTGACACAGTGGAGCTCTTCCCTTCTCACTGTGCAGTGCCAATGTCGTCTGGGTGCTTTGCATTCCTTTCCAATTCAGAAAACTCAACTTTGTGAGCCATCCAAGGGGATGGTTGAGCTAGATCAAATACAGGGCATGCTTTGCTAAGTTAATTTAGAAGTTAGTAGAAAAAAGATTACACCAAGCCCTAGGAATTGCCTGGCACGTCTCTGCTAGACAGAAAGCAGCAGGAACTTCCACATGAATAATCCTCTTGTTAGAAGGCCTGCCATTAGCCCTGAGCAAATCTAGGTGGCAGAAGCACAGACATACCAGACTGAAGTATCTTGAGACTTCATATCTTCCTAGAAAAACATTTCTTTCCTTTAGTTACTTCTTCTTAGGGGTATGATAGATGGGCTTAAAACGCAGGGGGAGTTTTTTTAAGTCTTGCTAAACATGAACAGCTGCAAAACAACTCCAACATGCAGCAGAATCACAGAACCACAGAATACTTGAGGTTGAAAGGGGCCTCTGGAACCCTCCTGCTCAAGCAGAGCCACCTGGAGCTAGCAATCCATGACCATGTACAGATGACTTTTGAGTATCTCCGAGGATGGAGACTCCACATCTCTAGGCAACCTGTGCCAGTGTTTGGTCAAGAAAAACCTAAAAAACCTTGTTTCATGATGTTCAAGGAACATTCTTCTGAGGTTTATTTGGTACCTAAAAATGGCAGCAGTAACAACAACCCATCATTTTGGATTTCCTTGAATAGCCCTAGATTTCTGAGCTAATCTTGAACACTTGCAAGAGCTGCCTAGAAAGCACCAGTCTGGCCACAACACCAAGTGCAGGCTGGGCCTGTATGGTGTAGCAGACACTTGAACATATCTACTATAAACACATACAACCTGTCAACAAATCATATGAATGAGAACAGAAATTTTACCTATGCTCCAAATATGCATCATTATACCCATGTTCTATTATCATGTATACAGAAAAGCACATTTTACATCGAGTCATGGGTATATGGGACATACACACATTGACATGCATTTTCCCCCACCTTTCTCAACCACATTGGAAACAGAAGTGGTTAGTTTCACCAAAGCAAGAAACCTCTCTTAGAGGAAATGCAGCAGACTTAGCATTCCGGCTTTCAGGCACTTGTATAAAATTACACACAAATTACACTAAAAATCTCTAATTGTTAAGACAAAGAGTTATATTTGTAATCAAGCAAGAGATCACACTGGTGTAAAAAAAGAAGGAGATCAAATCAAATCTAAAGCATCACAGCAAAGTGAATATAATGTATTCATGGCACCCCAGGAAACCTGTTATTACAGTGCAGAAAAATAAAAAAATTCCAGGTTCCTTGCAAGCCAACTGCTAAAATCATTAAGTCTTACTGCAATAACAGTATATTCCCTTATGCCTTAGCTAGACCTGTCAACAACAGGAGCCCTGAGGAATCTGCCATGTTTGCTGGTTAGTGCTCTCCTCCTTGTGGTCTTTCAATCACGTCATGATGTTCATCTCAAGGGCAGAGCATACATACAGCTGTCTAACTTCCTCTGGAGCCTACCAGGACTGTTCCTGAAATGACCCCACAGCTGCAGAGGGGCAAACCAGCCGCTGTGCTGCGTGAGATATCTACCTTTGACATCTGGGGGGTTCTCCATGGGACATGATCATCCCACTCTGCCTCCTTCTCCTCCTCTTGGGACACATCCATTTCTTCTCTCCCTTAACATAACCTCTTCCCTCTTCTGAAGCATCCTTTGCATTTATTTATTGTCACTGCACACATAGCCTGCATCTCCTTTATCTCCTGCTCATCTGTAGCCATCCAATCACCTCACCCAGAGAGGAGCAGCTCTGCTCAGAGGGAATGGAGCAGCACAAGCAAACTACTGGGCACAGCTGGCTCATGTCCAGCTGCTATCAACCAGCATCCCCTGGTCCTTCTCAGCCAGGCAGCTTTCCAGCCACTCTGCCTCCAGCCTGTAGCACTGCCTGAGGTTGTTTTGACCCAAGGGCAGGACCCAGCACTTCACCTTATTGAACCTCCTACAATTGTCCTCATTGATCCAGCCTGTCCAATTCCCTCTGCAGAGCCTTCTTGCCCTCCAGCAGATCAGCACTCCTGCTCAACTTCGTGTCATTTGTGAACTGACTGAGGGGGCACTTGATCCCCTCTTCTCTCAACCAGTCTCCTAAACAGGTCTTCTAGAAGTCCAAGGCAACTGATGTGCTGAATCCCTCCTTACTTCTTCGTGAATCAAAACTCCATCATTTTGTGACCACTGTGCCCAAGAGGCCTCCAAACACCACCACTTCTTATCTGTTCACAAACACTCCTTATCTGTCCAGTGGTGGGCCTGGCTCATTCCCCAGCGGTGTCAGGCCGTTGTCTGCCGCACACTCCAGGAACCTCCTAGGCTGTGTCCTCTGCTGTGTTGTATTTCCAGCGGAAAACTGGTGAGCTGAAGTCTCCCTCAAGGGCCAGCAACTATGAGACTTCTCCCAGCTGCTTATAAAATATTTCAGTTGCCTCTTTGCCCTGGTTGGGTGGTTGGTAACAGACTCCCACCAGGATACCTGCCTTGTTGGCCTTCCCCCAAATTCTTACCCGTAAACACTCAACTCTATCATCACCACCATTAAGTTCTAGACAATCAAAACTCTCCCTAGCATATACGGCTACTGCACCACCTCTCCTTCTTTGCCTGTTCCTTCTGAAGTGTTTATAGCCCTCCATTGCAGCATTCCACTTGGGGGAGTCTTCCCCTCATGTCTTTGATGGTAACTGAGTCAGTTTTCCTGCTCCTCCTGTTTGTTTCCATTGCTGTGTGTACTGGTGTAGATCCTCCTCAGTTGGGCTTTTGGTCCCACCACCTTTTTGGAGGGAAGGAGACCTAATTCCTACATGACCTACATTATAGTTGTTAGTAAACAATCAAGCACATGGATAGTACATTGCTTTTGGGATGATGATACTCCCTGTATTTTTTTTTTCTCTAATCAGATTTCTAAGGCAGAAAAAAATCATAACAACCCTTTCCATAGGCCTCATGATTATTTAGCTGATACTAAGCAGATGAGGACACAGTGGTGATGCCTTACTCTTCTGAAGGACAAACCATGGGTGAAGCTATGAAAGAATGGTGATTCCAACCTTGCAAACACTATTTGGGATAGCTTGGATCCACAGCTAAATTTAAGCTTAAAAGACTACTCTTACCTCTACAATGAGCTAAATCGTACAAAGACAAGGGAATCTTTATTCTTGAGTATATCTGAAACAATGATTGGTGAAGCAGGCTAAGACACTCAGAGGCAAAATGTTCTCATCAGCATAACTTTTTGCTTTTGAAAGCAGATTTCCTTCCACATCATCTGGTTCCAGAGAATAAAAAAGGGTATCCTGCATCCAACTTTGCCTGTCCATAGTGGAACAATGAAAAGGTCATAGAAATGAGTGTTCTTGTCCAATGGTTTCAAGTCTAGCAGCAAAGTCTGAGCAAATTTGTCATATAATCCATTTCAGAGGGTTTGGCTTTGCTTAAATAATTTTGGCTTGTAAGTACAAAGAATAAGTACCAATTTTTGGGTTACATTTTTTAACTTTACAAATCAAGTAGTGACATAAAGGTAGAGTGAACAAAAGACTAGAAATTATGTGCCATTTGAGAATTTACAGATCTTTAGCTTTCCTCTTAGGATAGCATCATATTTTCATGAAAGCTCTTCACAGTCTAGGTACTTAGATTATATATGTAATTAAACCTGTAGTATGTCTGTATTGACCATAAACAAGCACAACCTGCAAGAAAGTGCAAACACATGGTAAGACAAAGAATAGAAAAGGAAAGAAAGTCTCTTGCTACAAATAATAAACTTGCTACATGGAAAGTACTTTACTTGTCCACAAACAAAGCCTTTTAGAAAGATATGTGCTACCCACAGAACCTTATCAAACCAGAAAGTACAAGCACACACTTCCCTTCAAAGGCGGATATAAAATGCTTTACTTGTTACTTCCAGGCGGGTTTCAGACATTGGCAGGCAAAGCACCATTGGGTTGTTTGAATACCTAAAAGAAGAGCACATCGCTGTCACCTGAGTGTCTCAGTTCAGCTCTGCTCACTCAGGCAGCCCAGGAGAGAGCAGCTCCTTCCTTCTCACATTCAGAAATCTCTACTCAAAATTTCTGCAACACACAAAGAACTATGACCCAACCTACAAAAACAGGAGCAAAAAGAAACTGTTTCCATGAAGCTTTAGCAGGATCTACAGTCACAGCTGGCAAAGACTTTTGCTAATGGAAAACAGCAGAGGGAACTGATTTAACAAGTAAATTAAGTATTTTCTACACCTTGTATATGCAAGTCTCTTACCCTCGGGCATACTGTCAATGAATGCAACTGCAGCTCTCTCATGACAGCCCTGCATTCAATACCACTTTTGTCAGGGGAAAAATGTCAGGGCTTTCAGGCAAACTGTAATAGCAGGTCATTGCTTGCAGGCCCTCAGTCTAATTATTGGCAAAACAGCATTTGAAGATTTAGCTTCAGTTTGCGCTGTGCTTGTTCTCTGGCCATTAGCAAGTATTTAAATAGAATTAATTGGCTACTTGCAAGGTCATTTCAATAATTTTTGAAACAAAGCCTGGTGAGTTCTCACACATGCAGGGTAAGTGGCACACAGAGCTCAGGCTGCCAGGAAGGAAGTGTGCAACACACAGCCTCAGTGACAGAGCTATTTCGGTCCTCGTGTTAGTGACCTTTTTGTCTATGCAGAGCTACACACAAGCAGATCCTGCATATAGTTATCCTAATCGCTCTGTATTTAGGGCTCAAACCATTGCAAGAAATAGTAACAGAATGAGTAAGGTGGAGGAAGGCTGGAGAGAAAGGAATTTAATTTTGCTGATAGCTACAAACTGCTCTTTCCCCCCCTCCACCCAAAACCATGCATTTACCTTTGAAGGGAAGCATGGTTCAGCAATAATGCCATGTCCTAAGAGATTCCTTTTTTAAAAAGCTCAAATATTCCCATTCTAAAGGCAGCATTTCTCTCAGGTGCACACTTCTTTTTCAGGAGAGAATTTAAACTCTATGCTCCTTTTGTGGTTAACAGCTGCATTAAAAAATTCAATTAGCAACATACATTATACAATTAGGAACCTATTGTGCTTGAGCCAGTCCTAAATTAATAGCCAATGAGCAGCTTGTTTGCATAGCTTGCATAATTAAAACAACACATATTTAAATCCTATCTTTGCTCATGAAGTTGCAACAACCTGCAAATCAATAGCTATCTACTGTAGATCATGAACTTCTCAAATCCATTTATTAAACTGTTGGCAGAAAATTCATCAAAAAATGACAGGAAAAAAGATCAGAAAAAAACCCCAAGAATTGGCATGGAAGTCCTATAAATGTTCACACAGTTCAAATAATACTACAGCAAAATGAAAGGTGTGACATATTCAAGTATTTGTGAACAGTGTATTGTATTTGTGCCCTGGGAGATAAGTTGCAGCTTGTAACAGCTGACTCAAAATGGATAATCAGAGTTATGACATATTGACAATTAAAACTAAGAAAAAAAAGCCATGCCTTACTGTGGACTTACACTTTTTTTTCAGATCTAGCATAGGCATGAGGGTTTTGATTATGTAACTTTCTCATGTTACAACTGGATTGACACATTAAAAGTAGTGTACTATGGAAAAATTACCCTAACTTTACCTGTAGCAGGCTCTAAAATAGCCATTACCATGCAGAAAACAGATGTCAGTATCACTGGGAAAATGCCAACAGGCTGCTCTGGAGACACTGTATGAAATATCGAAAATGATTTAAAGAAGAAAATGTTTTCTCACTGCATTCATCTGTGGATATATTCAGAGGTTTTTGGTTTTTTTCCCTGAAGGCAATAGTAGAACTGCAAGAGATCAAGACAGCACAGGAAATGCAATGAAGAGCTATTAAATCATGAAAGACACAGGGCAAATAAACGGGATGATTATTCCCTTTTCCTTAACACAGAGAAAATAGGCAGCAATCAATCAGGTTATCAAGCAACAGGCTTAAAACCAACACAAGGAAATACATTTCCAACCTCTGCAAAAGGTCCAAAGCACATCTTGATCAAAACCTAAACTGATCAGAGCTACAGAGCATTATTCTACTATCTATTTTAAACATAATAGCTTATATTCAAATTATGGCTTAGGATTTCCAAACCTGTAAATGTTTCTGAAGGTGCCTTCAAGCACTCCGCATAAATTTCTTTTATCTCTTCCACTGATTTTTGTTATTGCCCATTTCTGAATAGAGAGTACCTGGCTATATTGACCATTATGGAGAGTTCTTGTGCAGTAATTAGCCCTGGTGTAGGCACAGCTATAAACAATGCTCTTAGCAGTAGAACTTACCCTGGTTTGGAGAAGGAAAAGAAGCCAAGTTAATGCAAGGACCCTGAAGCTGCATCTTCAGCAGAGTGCTTCTCATAACAGTGCTGGTGAAAGTCTTTCATAAGCTATTTCATAAGCTTTGTCTATGTTTCCATGATCATGGAGAATATGAGAAAGCCACAAATTAATATGTGCTGGCACCAGGACATTCAGAGACCTACAAGTCTGTCCTTGGCTTAATGCAGAGTTCACCCAAAATAAGAACAGAGACAGCATTATGTATTTCTAATTGGTCATAAGCAACATTTTGTATGTGGAACTCAACATTCCCAAACTATTTGATCAGACTTTAAAAAGAGATTAGACTAAAATAAAAATCCACCGAGTCCATTTGTTCTGCAGAAAAAGGCAGTAAATTATCTGAATTAGTGTTGCCATTGTGAGCTCTTTGCTGAAGTCCCTTAAATAAATAAGCAATTTAGCTAGATCCCAAAACCAGGGATGATGCCACGTAGGAAACAGAACTGAAAAGTTCCACGACCAAAACCTGTGCTGTCATAACCTCCTGTCACAGTCTGGTTTTGTCTGCAAGCTCCCTGTGCAACTGCATGTTTGTACATGAGAGAAATGACTGAGCTCAAGCTTGCACGTGTGCCTTGTTTTCCAGGCAATTTACATCAAAACAGGAGACTTTACTGGTGAACTCTCCAGGATTATTTGAAAGGAGAATAAAGAGCCTCTCTCAAGACTTTTTATGAAGTCCTTCATTTAAAATATCTTATCCGGTTATCTACTTAAAGACCTTTTAAGATTATATTAGTTCATCTGAAAGGGCTTGGTAATCAAAGGAAGAAAACAGTTTTTTCACTTAACTCCTTCTGTCAACTGCAAACAGATTCCACAATTGGTTGGTTTTTAAAAACAAACAGCAACAAAATGCAAAAAACAATATACCAATTAAAAAATACCTCAGAAACAAGGTAAGCAGCCCTTGAGTACTAAACACTGCCATGTCCAATACTGTGTGGTGGTTTACAGAGATTTACATGGCATCTGCTGATCTCAGGGTTCCAATATCAAGGAAAAGTTGTCTGAGTGCTGCCTGGTACAGTAGGGCAGCAGCCAGAGGCCATGTTCTCAGGCATTCCCATCACTACTGCCCTGACCTCATTCTTTTGGCTTTCTTAATTCTATGAGGTTTTGCATTTGGTGGGCTAGCAGAAAGCAAATACCATTGAAAATTCTTGTGAAACCAAATGTACCAGAGGTGCTTTGGCATGCTGGAGAACAGGACCTGGGCTCTGAAGGAGAAAGGAAGCTTGAGCTGCTTTCCAATAAATTAGAGTCCAAGAAGGAAAAATACATGCCTTTTTTTAGGTAGACCTTTCTCTTTCAAATGTTTTATTTCTAAAAAAAAGATCTTCCCACCTTCCTCCTTATACTGGAGGAAGGAAAAAAATGACAGTACAATTTCCATATAGACAATGAGAAAAATGCAGTAGTGCTGCTTTATTTAGGGTGAGTGGAGGAGATATCCCACACTCCAAGCCCAACAGAAGAAGACACCACCATGTGCACCAGAGAGAAATGGTAAACACAGTAATGGTGAGGTGGAATTGGATACAAGCTGCTGCCTCCTAGAGGTATCACTCAAACATCCCCTTCCCCAGTGCAAACTCCTGGCCTGGCCTAGCCCAGCCCTTACTCAGGACTTTTTCCCTGAGGTCCACAGGTTTCATCTTTCTACTACACTGCACAGAGCCCAAGAGCAGCAAGGATACTTTGCTGTTTGTACCATGCCAGTGCAGTTCATTTCCTGACCTCTTGCTTAATATAACTCTTCCCATCAACCTTAAACAAGACTGTTTCTGCTTTCAGTGCTTAGTTGTGGAGAGCAAAACTTCCATATCTTCTGAATTACCACATTTATATGGGAAGCAGGAGATCTTGGCTGGTGGCTAGAATTACCAGCCTATGCAGAGTTCCTTTTGAGTATGAATTACTTGCAATGAGCACCAGAAAAATGTCATAGCAAGCAGTAGAATGACTGTGTCATTGACACTGACAGGTACTGTTTATTCCTAAACTGGTTTTCTTTTTCTGGCTCCAGGCTGGATTTTTGTCCTGTTTTTTTCCCATCCAGCAGGATGTACTGATCCTTCTGACAGTGGTTAAGCCCATGCATAGAAAAAGAGTTGCACCAAGCTAAAGAGAGGCAGCACTTCTCTAGCACTCGCTTACATAGACTTTGCTTGTATATTTGGCCTGAATTTCCACTTTAAATGGTGCACAATTTTCTTCTTTGCTAGAAAGGACAGAATGAAGTGGAAACTCAGTCTGACTACTCTACCACAAAGCAACTGACAGGAGCTTCCTGCATTCTTGGTTTAGCTCATGGAATAACAACCTCTACAACCACCACCTCATCCCTTTCAAAGAGCCTCATGGTCAGCTTGCCAGGCATCTGATTTTTCATGTTTTCTACTTTTCTTTTTTGAAGGATAATCATCTGTCCACTCCACTTCAGAATGCCATGCCTACACACCCTCCAACTGCTCAGCAGACACCTGAGAGCCTCAGCAGAGTGTAGCTCTACAGCACTCTGCTGGGACTTTCCATGCTACTGCAACTCAGCTTTTAAAGTTTTTAAAGAAAGACAGAGGATGACCAAAAAAATGCTCCAGAAGCCAGTAAAATTATCAGGCCCTCAAAGAAAGTGTCCTGTAAAGAGGAGCACCTGTTTACTCTGTGGGTAACTGCATGGGAAAGTTAGGGGGAGATTTCTGAAGGAAGGAGGACCCTGATGGTACAAGTAAATGCCAGACTGGGTATTTAGAAGTTTGTGGTTTCTGTCCTTAACTTTAGTGTCTTCACGTATCTTAAAGTGTGGCTGTCTGTCAGCTCAAGGAACAGCAAAGCAGGGGTCAAAATCAAGCTGCAGCTCTAACAAGATGACAAACGTGGCTGCCATAAGCCTGAAAGACAGGTCCTATTATTTTAGCTAATAATTCATGGCTGGTTGATATAAACCCATAAATAAATAAATCTGTAGGCTTTCCTAGCAGAGGTTGTTAGGAGTGGGCTGCCCTGGCTTTGGGACTGTGTGAACAGTGATGCTGCTGCTGCACCAGGGTCTGGGTATCAGCACTGCTGCAGTTGTCACTGACTGGGTGGCCAGGAGCCAGGCACGGCCAGTGCCTGTGGACTTGCCACAGGAACGTGCCTCTGAGTTCCTGGGAGGTTGCACAGAGGAGAGGACTATGTTTTATTACACACACTGGCTTAAGCTAAGATTCAATTACCTGTGCGTTCTCTAAGCAGGTGTTTAAGTTAGCTTAAAGCTATCCCAGCCATGTGCACAAATCCCAGGCAGAGAGCCACCAGCACAGTGCTGTCCTGCCATTTGCAGACTGCTGCAGCTAGAGCTGCAATTTTGCAATTTGCCTTGCATGTGATTTCTTCCATGAGTTAAGCAAGGCTGAATCAATGGAATTTTTTTCTTTTCTATTTCAAGGATTATTTACATAACCAAAAGAAAATAAATCTCATAAGGAGGAATCTTATTGCAAAGGGGGAAATCTTTAACTTGTTCAAAGCAGTAAATTTCATGGAACTAAGCCAGTGTAGGTCAGCTGAGTTTCTGTCCCTTAATGTTTAATGATGGAGGTAAAGACCTGGTGCAGAGCTTAATGATACAAAAATGCTTTATAATGCAAAACAGACCAATTCCATAAAAATGTTCCCAATATTGAACTTGTTTTCATAGCAGATTTTAGGAGAGAGCAGCACAATATCGTGACTTGAGAAACTTTTACTAGAATTAGACCAAGAAAAAAAAAATCAGAAAACAACCATTAATGTCCAGGGCAATTTTCAAAACCTCTTTCACAGTTTCCTCTTCCCTCCTTTTACAACTATGGGAACAGTTAACCACTCAGGAAGAACACTTCGTAAATTCAGAAACCTAAAAAATTCCTCTGTTAGACTTAGCCCACATTAAAACAAAGAGTTTAGATTTTTTTTTATCTAGCAAAGAATAAACATAGTATTTTGTGCGACAAAATGCAAAACAGGCTTTCTCCCCCACATTTCCGTCTGCTGAGATTTTAAATAGCCCTTAAAAAGTGTCATGTAACAACAAGACTAGCAGTACTGCAGTGCAAAAGGGAAATCTTTCTGACTTTTTACACAGCACAACAAGAAAAGAAACAGAGCCCACCAGAGACCAGATCTTACATCCCCTCTGTGGGATGAAAGGACTTTGTTACAGCTACGAGAAGTCTGCACAGTAGTGATCTTGTCAGATGGAGTAAGACTAATCAGAAATGTCTTCTCCCTTCCAGCCAGCAAGACTCCTCATTTAGCCAAGGAGACTTTGCATGGCTCACAGGGTGAGCCCTGCTGCCTGCTGTCCTGATGGGAAAGAATGTCTATGAAACTTGGAGGCAGCCTCGTCAGAAAATTGTCACTCAGCTCCATTTCTCAGCTTTCCTAGGAGCTTGGATAATCCCTTCCCTCCTTCTCCATCTCCCTGTGGTACCCACCTCCAGACCTCTGACACCGGGCCCTTCTGGTCAGGTTTTTTTGGGCACGTTTCAAAACGGTTCTACTTCTTGACAGAGTGACACACTCACCATTATAATATCTTCAGGGGATAAAGCAAGCCCAGGTTCAAAGAGCCCAGCTTTGACCGTAAACAGCTGGCCTTTCCTGCGGTACGTGCAGTAAGAACACAGATACCGGGCAGTCTCCAAGTATTTTTAAAGGTGCCAAGAAAAGCAGAAGAGATCAGCATCTTCCTCCTAGAGAAGGCATCTGGTGGCTCAGACAGCAGGTGTCTTAGACTTTTGTGGAAATATGTTTGTGGATAAAGAGGCAACAAGCTGCCTGCCATGCTACATGCACTATCTGTAATGTTGTCTACACCTGAGAAGCCCTTTAGACTCTTCAGAAATAAAAATCTCTGCAAGGTTTGAGAAATACAGGGCTTCTCAAAACCAACAGACATTTTGCCTAGTGTAGTGTTTGCCTAGTATAGGGTTAATAAGGGCGGGGATTTTTGTGACTATTATTTAAGTTGATCATGTTAGAATGTGTTGGGCTGATAAAGGCAACAGAAGAGCAGAGGAACAAAAAGAACTTTTAAAATTACCAAAACAAAACAAAAAGAAAATATTGAAAAGCATCTCTGTCTCTGAACTGCACAAATTTTTTTCTGCCTAAACAGAGCATGGAATAATTTTTTGTTCACATGTCTGCACATCTTCTTAACAACCAGAAGAATGTTGCATGTGGATGAAAAGATCTTTTTTTGACCAGTTATATCTATGTGTAACATAATCTCAATAGCTAGCAATTTCATGCTGTCTTGTATGCTCACACATACTATTTTGCTCTTACCTGTACATCAGTGGTATGTTGGGGAGCTCAAAAAACCAGACCCATGGTCTGGATGTAAATCAAACAATTTTACTGCATACAAACCCAAGCACTCTGTCCCTATTAAAATTCAACAGGAGTGATATATGAAAAGCTTTGCAGATTGCTGTGAAAATTTAGCTTCAGGGAAGCTGACCTCTTTTATAGCCACAAGGAAGATTTTCTGCTAAAAGCTAACTTGAATATTATTATTACAACTGAAAATCTTTCCATATTCCCATGAGATGACTGCATTGCATGTTATCCCAGAGACAAAGATTGCAGGACAGACTTGACAAATCCAGACAACATTAAAAGTAAGCGGATGACGATTTTTCTGCTGGGAGAAATCCAGCAAGTTCTAGACTTGTTTACTAGCCCCAGACCAGAACAGCTCATCAAACTGAAGTACTTAAAACCAGAATTGAAGCTCTAGTATTTAAAAGTGTGTTTTGGAAACAGTCTGAGTACACTGAAAACCTTGGACTGGATTCAAAAGTAGCATTTGAAACTGCCATCTCCTAATTAAAACAATGTACTCCTAGATGCTTGTTTCAATTGATACCTTAAGCATATCTTGTTGATTGAATTTGTTTAGTGAATGGAGATAGAAAATTTTCTTCACAATTAATTTTCACTTATTTGTATGTATAAACAATTTTACAGTCTCTTGTTTCCTCCTGATTAAACTGACTTGCGAATGCTGAAGATTGGGGTACAGTTTAGTCAATGTCTTCCAGATTTTTGGCTGCATGATTCTATGAATTCTGTGCTGATACTGAATGAAAATTTCAGTGTTTGAACCACTTTAATTTGGTCAAAGCTTTAATAAAAGCTTGTGAAGAGAAAAAGAAATATCCACATCTTATTTAAAGGGGTTGAAAATTTTTGTAATGAATTTCCTTTAAAAAACAAACATCCCAGTTTCCTATAGAAAATGAAGAGTTTCAGAACTTTTAAAGGAAATTCGTAAAGGAATATCCAATGGCTTTTGTTGAACATAAACTTGTTAAGAATATTCTCCTAGTAAGGAAAATATAATTCAAAATAAAATTAAATGCCAAGTTATATGTTCATGAAGTCTACATGCAATGGTTCTAAAGACACTGATGACCATCTGGCACCATGTATGTAGGACCTCAGGCAAGCCACCACTTTTTTTCACTGTTGCAGACTAACTGAAGGCCAGTGTATTACAGAAAGTGAACAGATTTACTCCAAAAGATTATTACATTGTCCTCAGTGCTGTCTTATAAGCGGTTCATCAGTGATGTAATTTTTATCTCTCATGTATGATACAATGTCTTTTGTTCACTTCTTTTCTATTTCAGGGTGTTTATGGGCTCTGTTGAAAAGAAGTACCATGGCATTTTACTTCAGTAGAAGTAAATAAAAAATAATTATCAGTTAAAACTAATTTGACTAAGGGTCTCTTGCTCTGCTGAGACCACTGTGGCTAAATGGAGTGATCGGGATAACTCCATACACTATTCCAGAGACTGTGTCCCAAGCCGAGCATGGCCGTGTTGTCAGAAACAGCCTCTGTCTGCAGAACTGGGTAGGCACCACATTAGAAATCATCAGCTACAAGGTCTAGCTGGGGTTTGTGACAGGTAAGCAACATTCACCTTTCAAAGCTACAGCAAGAAAAGCTGGAAGGTTTCGATGGAAGGAGAAAGTAAGGGTGTGAATAAGACACTGTTAAAATCAGTAACAGTTTTCTATATACAGTCTGGTACTCATAATTTAGGTTTTGAAAAATTTGGAGAGGGTAAAAGGGAAAGACAAGAAGACACAGAGGACTTGAGAGCAGAAGAAAATGTAATTTTACTGAAAAGCTTAATAAGTGAAAACCAATTAATTTTATTTTAAAAAAGTAAAATGTTCTATGAACAGCAAAATTCCTGCTGCATGAATTCGTATCAAATTTTGGTGTAAAGGGGTTTGATGTGAACAAAACTTGAGGAAAACTCTCCCTAGTTTGGTGTCTCTTATGACTCCACTAATGTGTGATGCAGGTGGCCTGTAAATACCTTCCCACTGACTGGCTGGCCGTGTGCTGCCAAAGAGCGTGTGACAGCTGAGGTCTACCTTCTCTTGAGTCTCTCTCCTCTACCCAGGCCAATTTTTCATCAAGCCAGCAAGAAGTCTCTTCTTTGAGACTTCTACACTCTTCCAAACTTGTTTAAAATCAGCAAAGTATTCCAAAAATGTTAGATAAGAGAAGGTGGTGGACAGAAAAGATCACAGATCTTGTCATTGCGGGATCCAGACACAAAACAAGGCTGACTTGATGACTGTGTGGACATGTGTGTACCTTCACTAAGAAAAGGTACTAGGAGTCCTCTTTAATCTGAAAAAAGCACAACACCTTTTTAACCTGAAAATCTTTGCCAAATTCAAGGCATAAAGGTTGACTTAATAAGTGAAGACAATAATTTGCCATGTGAACAAGTCCATGAAGAGGTGGTTCTACATCTGTTATGTGTTCAACACTAGATACTGATATGAAAAAAACATATTTTACCCAAAGTGGATGAAGTATGATGGTATGATAAAGGTAGGGCAGACAGAGGACCCTAAGGTCTTAAGCTCTGTGACCCGTTCTGCATTAGCTATGGATGCTGTCATGCAATACGTTGGTGTTAGCAAGAATTCTGCTAGTCCCAAAAGCTGGGCTGAACGGGCCTGCTGTGAACATGGACCTTCAATCAGCAGAGACTGCAAACTCTTCAAAACAATCTTCTTTGCAGCAGCAGCCCAAGCACCACCCTGCATGGGCTCTTTGTCTAAAAAACCCCTATAATCCACCAATTCACACAAGTAAGCACAGCTCACAGTATGCCACTGGAAGAGATTGCTATTCCTACCCATAAATGCTGCCTTGCACTTTTTGTTCGGGAGTGCTGCAGCACTTCACAACTGCTCAGCACAGTGGTGAGGCAGGTTAGGGCTGCAAGGACTAGACACAGTAAAGCTCTGCGTATGGCAGCCTGTGCCAGCCATGGTGCGGGATCACCCTGCGTCCTCAAACAAGTGCTACCTTAGCAGTACGAGAGTGAGCACTTAGTCCAGTTGGAGTGATCTGGCTATTTCAGACAACACTTGGCCCTTTTTAAGCAGCTACGAGACTGCAAAGTGTTCAAGACCTCGTCCTGTGTTGTTGTTAGACAAGGTGCCTGATTCCCGTCACTCACATTCCCTGTGAACACTTCTGCAATTCCAACTCAGACGGACAAGCTCCAACTTCCAAAACTCCATCTTTTCTACCACATGCTTTCTTAAGGATCCAACAAATGCCTGACCTTACTTGGCTTGGGAGCATTTACTTCAGCAGACACAAACAGAGCTGTCTGTAAGTGGAACACTTCCTCTGGGATTGCGTCCTCCCTCCATGCTGAATCTCCCAGGCCAGACTCAGTCACTGCCTGCTTGGGCAGGCTGACAGCAAGGAGTGTCCCATCATAACCATTTACAGAACAAGGCTGGTGGAACCCCATGCTCTGTAGTGAGAGTATTGCAGCAAAATGCATCTGGCAGAAGGAGGTAACTTGCAAAAAAACTAGGGTGAGAAGAGTTGAGTGTTGGCAACCTTAACAAGCTGGATTCCCAAAATGAACTTGAAGGATTTGGCAGAACTCAAATTACATTTTTAAACAGTTACTGTAAGTGTAAATGTTATTTTATCCACCCCCTTGAACTGGATCATCCTGGCCAGCCACCAGGCAACCACACCCACGCTGTTACTTTTACAGCTGCAGAGATGGGGTCAAGATTGTCTATATTCTGTGTAATCAAAACCTATTATTAAAGTAATTCATTTGCAAATAAATCATCCTTGTTATGAAGCTCCAAGTAAAAGGAACAAAATAAGAGCTTGTGAGTTTGAGCTCATTTGCTGAGTGCAAATCCTCCTCCTTTCCCCGAACACATTTAAATCGTTAACAAGAATTTGGTCACCAAGGGAGCTCCTTATTTCATTCAAATCTCAGCAAGTTGACACAGGAATCATTGAAGAAAAATAAACAACAACAAAAATACCCCAAAAAACCCCACTAGATTTATCAGGTAATGGCTCTTCACAGGAAAACAGAAAAGGCATTGCAGCACTCAAAGGTCTAACACTGAGCCAGAACATGACTGAGAATACGATTTTTAATTAATTTCAGCATTACTTTTATCAGATCATGAGAATGTAAGCCTGGTCCCAGCTGAGTCAGTATAAAGCCCCACTTACTTCGATGGAGGCAGGATCTCACCTACTGTGGAAGGGTCGAAAACTGTCACATGATTCCTGAGAGGAAACAAGTAGCCTTGTTTTCTGCAGCCCTTTACACGATCCAGCTCTAAATACTTAGAGGTCCAGTTCTAAATACTCTAAATGCTTAGGGGTCCAGTTCTGCATTTGTTCAGCACCTCACACCAGCCTGCTCATAAGTTGTCTTTTTCTGGTGGTGTTTTTTGGTTTTTTAAATTGTCCCCTTTCATCCTCTTACTGGGCCAAGTTTGAAAGTTTTTTCTGTCTTTATAGGAATGCCACCAAGTCTTTTGAATGATATGCCAGGGGTATAACATATTTTCTTTTAGTCTCCAGGTAAAAATTTTAGGTTTGTTTTCTTCTGCAAGTCTGCACCTGGTTATTCTTCCAGTACTTTCTTCCCTGATTCTGTAAGATACTGGATACGCATGAGAACCACAAACAAATTTATTGTTAATCAAACTGACCTTCAAGATTCATCGTATCTTTAAACAAAACAAACAAAGGAATAAGTTGTTATTAAGCATAATGTTATTCTGTGCCTGCTAAAATATCCACAAATATACATAAAGATTAGTTAGCTTTCATGTGACGAATTAAAGCCACAGGATGAGCTTTAAAGTGATACCACATCCATAAAAATACTATGCTGAAACAGCCAGAGCCAAACTTTTGTCTTACATTATGGTATAGAGAATTCTGAAAGGAATTTCCACAGGATATATTCCACGATCTTAAATAGACATTCCTTATGTAGTGTACCTTCTCTGACCCCGTATTTTATGGCCTCTGATGATCTAGCCACCCACTTTCTGCTGTGGCTGTAGACCAGACCTTGACCAGTACCTAAGCTGAAATAATTTTTATAATTTATTTTTATTTCCATAAAGACTATATATTTATATTTAGACACACTTCTGTGATAACTACTTGAAAAAATTGAATTAAGTTTGCTTATGTTCTTTACTGTCTACAAAAGCATGAAGTTCGTTATGGATGTTTCTAAAGATGCTGTGCTTCTCCTCAATATGTAGTCATATGGCTTATAAACTTGAATTGACTTTTTCTACAGGAAGATTGTATTTTCAGTATTTTTTTCCATTCCTTTCAACTAACGCTTTAACACAAAGAAAGAAATGTTTTCATATATTAATATTGGCGATATCTGGAAGCCATTATGTTTTCTGAATCCCAGACTAAAATCAAAGATGATCTAGTACAAGCAGCAAATGTGTTTTTGAATGCCGCATGTTAAGCCCCACCACTTTTTTCCTGCCTGTGGTCTACATGACTTAGACCTTGGGTACCTTACGGACAGAGCCCAGATCTTGCAAAGTGCCTTTCCAAAAGGAACACTGTGAGTTTCTGCTCAGAAATTTTTTAGTAGCTTACAGGAGAGAAATAATAAGCCATCTGTCATGCAAAGTCTGTGCTGGTACAACCAAAGGGAGAACCGAATGAAAAAAATACATACACACAGAGCAGATTGTCAGTAACTCACTGTTTTCCTCCGCCTTCCCTTCTCTTTCCCTCTGTGGGACCTACCTCAGACATCTATGGAGCACAGTTGTGGTAGCAACCTGTGAGGAGACCATTCCCACCACCAGCTGTCCTCCCACGGTTACTCTTGCAGCACTGTCCAACCTTCATCTGGAAATTACCTCATCCTCCATCAGTACGTGTCCAGTTGTTAGAGACTTGGGAACCCAGCAGTGATGCCCCCTGGTTTTGCCAGGGAAAAGCCTCATTTTATGAGTCTCAGGATAAAATTATCCGTTAGTACCTGCAAAGTTGGTACTCACTGCTCCTCCCCCATTTTTAGGTCTTCAAATATATAAAAATCAAAGTGGCACACTATTTTAATGCTTCAGAGAGCAACATGCCAGGCAAAGGACACACATGAGATTTTGTGGGGGGAAAAATATCAATGGTCTCTTATTCACTCATCTTCCAAAAAACAGCACCACCAAAACAAGGGCTCAACTGTTCCCACAGGATAAAGGGAGCATTGATAGTGTTCCTAAAAACAAGCTAGTGCACTCTTGACATTCCCGTCTTGTTGAATCTTCACTAAACTGTTACAACTGCTCGATTTCAATTTGTCATGATCACCAACAACTAAAATTGCCATAAGAGCAAAGGAAATGCATGCTTGGGCAGTCTCCATGCACAGGCAAAGGTACCTAATGAGTACTAGAAGAACAGGAGGGCATATATAAAGCAGAAATTCCAAGAAAATTATCTATTCCATCCAACTAATACTTATTCAATAATATTACTTTTTTGGTCTTAACAAAAGTCAATAGCTCTGTGTCCAACTTTTTAATTACTGATGCACACGCAAAGGCAGCAGTGTCACCAGAAGTCACATGGGAGCAAGCATCAGACAGGACAAACCCCACCCAGGCAAAATTGGAAAAAAAGTGAAAAAATATTTTAAAAATATTTTCAATTATATACGTTCCTGTAATTTTGACATGGCTATAAATATGAAGCCAAGGGGTGATGCATGTGACTGATTATCTGGGTGATTACAGTTCTACTAAAAAAACCTATAGTCATTTTTCAAAGTTTTCAGTAAACCAAAAGAAATCATTTCAGTTAGGAAGATGAAATATTTGTGTTCAAATTTGCAAAGCATTTTGACACAAAGTAATATTTAGTTAAAAATACTTTATGATATTTTAAAGCTGATACAGAGGTTTCTAAAACTAAGGCCTGTCTTCCCCAAATAGAAATAATTTGCTGTAGTAAACCCTTTTTTTCCAAAAGATATTAAATTTCTGCCTAAGTTCATTAAGGAACTCTGAACTAAAACATTTCACTCAACCCTTACTCTCTCGATCTTGTTTAGACTGAGATTTGTTAATCTAAGGGAAGTGCACTGGTGTAGTTTTGTTGTGTTATCAGCCAACATTGTACAGAAAAATGCATGCTGTTTTCCAAAAAATAACTGTAACAAGCACTCAGGGAAAGCACTATCACTGTATGAAATATGAAGGGTGAAAAAAGAGAGATAGTTTATTCCTAATCTACAAAAATGCTGCAAACTGAGACGTATAGGGATGCTTTCCAAGTACTCAGAGCATGAACACTGCCAAGTTTATCCCATGGAGCTGAAACACCCCAGCTTGATAAATATGACAGTAATTTTGTTGTCTTTATTGAGAGGACTGCCTGTGAGCTTATAGAAAAATTTGTATAGACCAAGATCTATGAAGCTGTTCATCCTGCCTGCTGTTCTTAAAGCAAAACGAATTGGTTTCTCTTTTTCACTAACTTAGAAGCAGTATCTTTCCAATTTTAACTTTCAGGGCCCTGAATAATTTTCCACACTGTTACACTGAAGCTGCTCTGCATGAAAAATGTGAACAGAAGGGAAGTATGTGTTCCTCTGAACAGATATTGGGCCCAAAGAAGGGTCTAAAGTATAAAACAGCAATAAAACATTTTGAAAAAAAAAATTTCTAAAATATGAAATTTGAGTTGATATTTAAAAACACAGCAGCAAGCTTCAACAGAGGTGAAAAATTGCAATTGATTTCAGACACTGAAAGCTAATAATAGCATTACACATCGACACGGGTCACAGTCACAAGACAAACAGTGGTGATGATTGTCGAAAGAGATGCAGAATATTAAACATCAATGTTTATTATTAGTAAATAATATTTAGTGATTTGCCTTTTTTATTAATGAACTCCGGAATATGCCTCCAAATGGCCCTTTTTATTTCACATGTGCATCACCTTCTACTACCTATAATAGTTTGTACTTATAACATTTCTTTTTAATGAATTAGAAAAAAAAAGGACAGCTGTTTCTTATTTTCCTCTATATGCATGACAACATAGAAATGTATTGCAGAATCTGGCACTGACTCTTTCTTGAAGTAGATTTACCACATGTCCCCGTCACAAAACAGCAACACATAGCATAATGTTTCTGGAAAGAATCTTGCTGCAATAAAGTGGATCACAGAAAGTTTGCAATCTACGAATTCTGCCAGAATATAAAACACCAAAAATTCCCCTGATTAAGTATTTGAAATTGGAACCAATTCACAAGCCAGGGTGGAGGCGAAGAGGAGGGGGTGGAAGTTAGTTGTAATTTACAGGAAAATGCATTCCTGTTCAAAAATCACTGCAAACTGCTGACCACAACAAGTTTTTACAATCATGCATAACATCTTTTGCAATCTGTGAAATATATCCAGTGAACATACTATTTGAAGAAAATGTTAATGAATTCATAAATCAGAAAGACTAGCACAAGTATCCAATTTGATATGCCTTACTACACAGGTGAGAAGGCTTCCCTGAATTAATGCCAGTTTGAACTAAACACATCCATTTTAGTTAAAAATCAAGTCATGGTTTCCAAAACTCCCATTGATGAGGAATGTACTATAAAACTTGGTAGGTCACCTAGTTAACAGCTTGCTATACGCCTTGGGATGTGTGTCCAGGCTTGAGGGTTTTATTTTCCAGGGAAGTGCTTATAATCTTCAGCTTCCCTTCATCAGCCTTATCAGAAGCTGAGCAGCTTGGTCAGAATTTTTCAGGACACACACACACACACCTTCATTCCCAGACTAAAATTTCTCTCACACCGGTGGCATCCTCGCCCCGGATGAAACCCCCAGAGCATTCCCTGAATCCACATTCAAAAAACTCCATTAGTGCTCCTGTCCACACAGCCACTTTGGGAGCTCATGAGTAAATAAATAAAACAGAAGTGTCTCTTGCCTCTTTTCCAGTGGTTTTTCATAAGGTCCAGTATGTTTCCTGAACAATCACAGACCACTTTTCCCAAGAAACAAGGAGCTGAGGAGCACACCAGCCTGTCCAGGGCAGCAAGTGTGCTGACAAAACACATCTTGCTTGACCAAATGACCCATTAAGGCACCCTGGGCAAGTCACTCTAAGCCTTGGAAACTTATTTTATCTCACTTTAAAGATAAAACTTGGGGATCCACAGCAGGAACAAGGACAGTGGAGTGACTCATGTGGACAAGCTCAGGAAGCTGAGGGCAAATTCCAACCCGTCCCTCTCTCCAATTAAGTGACCAAGTCATGGCAGTGTGAAGTGTTCAGGATGCCACTGCCTGGAGGAGTGGCTGGGTAACAGCTGGCACTGACTAGCAGTGTACTGTCCCACCTGTCAGGCTTCAAGGAATTGCTTCTGGTTCTTCCTTCAGGGCAAAACCTGGCAACTCAGGAGTGGGGCACTACCTCCTGTGGTTGCTCCAAGCACAGCTCTACCCCAAGAAGGAAGCTTCACCGAGTTTCACAGGCTGCTGGGAAGTTTCAAATGTTGTGTCACTAAATAGGAACTTTCTTCTGAAACTGATTTTACTCTCAACCCAACAACAAGACTTTCAGGAAACTAATGTTAGGAATGTGAAAGAAACTATCAAACAGTTTTAAAAAAATCAGAAATATAGAGAAACAAAATAGTGACAGAGGGAGAGGAAGACACACTATTTTAGCATGGTTTCTGGATGATGGATCTACCCCAGGGCAGCTGCCAAGCATGTTTAATTTTCCCTTTTTTTAACATGTCTTTCCTTTTGTCTTTCCTATGTAGAGTGACAGCTTTTTGGTAATTTGTAATTATATATATATATATATTCTGTAATTATATATGTTTTTGTAATTTGTTTCATATAAAGCTATTTTACATATGACAGCCAAAGTCCACCAAGATACAAATGAATAGAAGAACTTTAGACACACTTCAAACCCCCCAGGCTTTTACTACAAAAATAAAGGCAATAAATGGTATCAAAACCCACAACAAATCTATAACAGGATGTAGGACGACATTTCCTAAAAGTCAACAGTCATCCTCAGGGTCAGTGCAACACTTTGTCCACTCCTCATCTGTGACATGCTCCAGAGGAGATGGTGAGAGCAAATGCATGTCCATGGGGCTGTTCATTATCAAACATCTGGAATGGTAATGTAAACACCTTGCATTCATTCATTCTTTGCCTTGAAAGACTTTTGCCATCATTAATAATAATGCTTCTACTCATAGAGCTTTTGTAAGGATTAATTTGCTGTGGTCGTTAGAATCCACTGCTCTTTACCACAGTCATGTAATAACATACTTGCTGTACTCACCAAAACAAACAAACAAAAAAACAAAACAAGAAAAGAAGCCAGCTTCAGTACATTAACATCTGCTTACGGGAATCCAGTGATTTTTTTCTCTACATGTTCTGGGGATGATATGTAGCCACATACTACAGACTCTTGAATACTCTAATCTTCTTACGCCCATCATCACAACACCTGCCAATCTACCATTTCTTCTCTTTCATAAGGGCACTTTCAGTGTAAGCTGATGTACCAAGCAGGATTGCTACTGGCAACCCTGTGAACACTTCTTTCCCCTGAGTATGGTTCACCCCACCCGCCAAGCCTCTTCCAGAGGTCTGTGGAAAGACAGCAGCTTGCCTGTCACTTTGTTTTCTAATTATAACAGAGAATCCAAGCTTTGGGCTGACAAGCCCAGAAGGAAAGGCTAGCATTGTTCAAATCCTCGTTGAGTTACTTGGTGCGCAGCACTGGTGCATGAAGAAACAGGCTGGGGTTGGTCTCTAAATTAAAGTTCCCTGCCCTTCTCCCCATTACTGTCTCATCAACATGCCTCACTATGCTCCACATATTCCTCCTCCTCATCCTTTTTTTGACATAAAGACCATTTCTCCTACTTCAGAGATGAAAATTGATGGCTTTTACCTGAGGGTTAGTCCTTCACTTCAGTGCCTGGTAGTAGTCCCTCTTCTTTTCCAGTCTCTTTATATTTTTCCAGCCCTTCCCCAATCTCCTCAGCCCCCTCCCCAGCTTCTGAGAAATACAAGGCACAGAGAGACCACAGCCCAGCATCATCCCTGGCTCCTCCGGAAAGGAAGCAAAGCTCCTACTTCAGACAGTTCCTAAATTTAGCTGGGATGAATCTGGGATTAGACCATCAAAGAAGGGAATAAAACCAAGGCGTCTCAAGTATTAGGCTGGAGTCTTAACACCATCCTCTACATCGTGCTGGGGATCGCTGCTATTCAGCGATCCAAGTGTACAACATTAAAAAGGACACTGATAAAGACCAGCATTGAAATCAAAGCAAGTAGAGATCAGGCCTTTTTAAGGGACAGTATTTAGCATACATCATCAATTCCACTCTACTTTTTAGTTTTCTAACTTTTAAATTTTTTTTTAATTATTTTTTTTAGGTTTTTAGGGAGAGCACCAGGCTTTGCATTAAGCCTGATGTTGTCAGTATAATGCTGGAGCAACATCTAGCTTCCCACATGCACATGCAGGGGGGTGCCATCCCTCTCCCCCCACGGTCCTGACCTGGCACCTTTACAAGGTAACTTCATGCACCAGGCTGCCATGGCATGCTGCAGTGCAAATGGACCCTGTGTTTTGCTCCATGACGCTGTCTAATCGAGTCTGTGAGCAGCTGGACAGGTAGACAGCCCTCCATGAGTCATGGATGCCTGTGCTTAGGAAGCTATGCCTAATGGAGGCAATTGCATAACTTTGGAAAGAGCAGAGGAGCCAGGGCACACCCCTGGGTAAATGGTGCCTGATGATTTGCTTAATTATAGGTAACATGCCTGGTGTGTCATGTATGGTCTCAGATATCAGAGATGGAAAAGACCTGCTACATAACCTAACCACGACCGTGGTGAAGTATGTCTCCCTTCCTGTTGGAGGCAGCGAGCCTTTCACTGCTTTCCTTCTCAGGAACAGTCCACGTTATTTACCACGCTCCTACTTCTTGCTGTCTCTTGTTATTATCTTCCATTATTTTTTGAGTCAGCCCATGTCCAGCAGTTAAGGGCTCCTTACAGACTCCACCTCCCACCTGCTTAGGGCTTTACTGAGCACACTGACTCGCACCCATCCTTCAAAACAGGGAGTGGAGGCATCTGCAGAGAACCCTGACCTCCCCACAGCCACAGGAGGTTCCTGCCCCCCACAACAGGTTTGGGGTGCTCATCCACAAGGCCATGGCCCAGGACAGGAGGCTTAACCCTGGCACCACGGACATTCAAATTCTTTCCCTCTTCCTGCTGCCTGTGCTGCTCTTGTCTACCCATCTAAGGCACCTTCCACTTGTTTGCTGATTTCTGTCTGCTCTGCTTGCTGTGTGACAGATATCCTGAAGGAGAAGTATAGGAAATATATAAGGATTGCTTTGCTTCAATTTTTCTTTTTCTTCTCACTGATGTTTACACATTTTGGTGGTGCTTGCTCTGGGCCCCTTAAATTTTTGCAGCATCACTGGTGCAGCAAGTCCCACTAAAACAGGACCCCGCATGCACAGTGCTAATCCCAAGTCACAGCCTTCTTCCCTGTTATTATCTGCTGAGCTCTGGTGTGAGATGCGTCACCACAGGAAGTTCTTCCAAAATTTTCCGTCTGGTAAGTGAGGAAACACCTTATGCATACAACAGGGAGTTAAGATGTGCATTTCTCCACACCAGAGTCAACAGATTCTGCTATTTATTTATTTATTTTGTTTTTAACCCTGAGATGGTTTCTGTGCACTTTTGACCTGCTCGCAGTTTGAGCAGCAATTATCTTTTCACAAAATGGAAGTACAGACAGCATCAAAGATACATTTATTTAAGTATGAAATACCAGCAATTGCAGTGATTTATCTCCCCTTCTATGCGTTCAGCACTGGAGATAAACAACAGTGAAAAGAAAGGAATGGGTCTGAAACTCAGATAAGAGCCTCCTGTGCTCTGGTGACAGATTACTAAGCAAGCTGAGGCTCCCAGCCAGCTCAGGAACAATGCAAGTTTCCAGACTTGTAGCCATAGTCTTTTAGTGGAGCTCTTCAGGCATTTGTCAGGAATGCAACATTTTTACAAAGAGGTTAAAAAAAAGAAAACAACCTAATTTTTGTTGTCAAACACAGAAAAACTCTAGATAAAGTATTTGAGTGAAGCCTAAACTTCTGTACAACACTGCAGAAAAGTCTTGGTGCTATGATTTGGGACCAACTGGTTGCTCTCTGACACGGTTCCTTGGAAGTGATGCTGGAGGAGAGCTGCCTGTGTCACCCTATCACATTTGCTCATTACTTATTGCTATTTTGTGGTTGTTGACACAAAATGTGCTGAGAGGCGCCTGGTTTCCTGAAGAAGGGCTTGGTGTACCCTGGTGGAACATATCACTGGCTGCCAGGCTGGAGCAACACAAAATAGGGTCTGGGGGGCTCCAGGGACAGTAACAGGATGTTAATGAACTAAATGAGAGCCTGATTTTCCCAGAAGTCCTGACATCTAAAACATAACACCTTAAGTTTTGAACAAAATGAAAACAACCTATTCTCCCAAAGAGTAGCTCAGGAGAAAAAAAAAGGCAGATGTAGGAAGGCAACATAATCCAGAACAAGTCAGAGACATCCAAAGATCCAAAGTAAAGCCTTAATAAAAGGAAAAATCACTGCATTATTTAGACCAATTAGTCTCATTGCATTATTTTTATTCTGTGGCCTGAAACAAGCTCCTGGCTGCCTAACGAGAAATAGCTATTTTGCTTCCAAAATTCATGGTCCTTTCTGAATTTAATAGAAACTGAAATTTTATAAATTAAACAAAGGCATGTTTGGGCAAAAATTATCTGAGGATCTTCTATGTCACTGTGATATGACTGTTCCTTCCAAGGGACAAAATGTGATGCAAAAAAACCCCTGAATGATGCTTCAGGAAGTCAGTAAGAAGCAAACTTGTGAGCATCTGCTCTGGACTGACACCAAAGAAGCAGCAGCAGCTAAATAAAATATTTATTAAATGTGGTTCAAAAATTTTTTTCAAAACTCAACAGGAAAAGGTTATTCATCCCTTCTGCTCTTGAAAAAATTTCGCCTAAAACGGCCTAAGTTTTTGCAGCTGAAGAAATAAGAAGTATTTTTTATCTGAACTGAATGAGAAGAGGGATGTTGTCATTCTTGCACATTACTTAGGTTTCAGAGGAAAGCCACAGTCCTCACACAACAGTGTGTTTTCTTCTCTTTGTGAAGAAGAGATGGTAATTCCTCACGGCAGTCGTGCTTGCAGTGCATCACATGAACCACAGATCTTCTGGAGATCCTCTTTTCCAGGGAAACACAAATCTCAGGTACCCAAAGAGAAATTTCCACAAATGTTTGTGGCATCTTTACAGCCAAAATATTTATGCTTGGGTCAAATGCTTTAGCCTTTGGATGGATTAATAAATAAACAGAACTTCTCAATATGAGATGAACATTCACGTTTTTCTAAAAGAAAAAAAATCGACACAAATAACATACTCTTACAAAGTAAGCAAACTCTTAAACTAGCAAACTTGAAAACATATTTATCAAAGAAGTTTTGGTGTGAAAATACGTTCTCCAGAAAAAATTAATCTCTGAGTGGCAGACCAGTTCTTTCTAAAATGTTGCTCAGATGACACAAACCTGTGCTTGGAAGTGCTGCTCTGACTTAGGACATCAGAAAACAAAGTGGCTTCCACTCTTGGGAAAAGAAACTTCCTCAGAGGGAGCTTCGGCAAACTGATGCAAGATTTCTGCCATCCTCCTGTGTCCCCCAGTTTGCTGGGAGGTGCAGATAGCAGCCTGTGCTTTATTCTGATAAACAGCTTTGAGCTTCATTTCCCAATATTGAACTTCTGGGGATTGTGCTTACATTTAATAAAACCCCATTCATTTAGATATGAAAAGCTACTGCAGCTGCTCTTCAACCATCCACTTCACAGGGGTATCTAAAATTTCCATGTAAAACTTTTTTTCTCCAAAGCCAAGGAATTCCCATTATGAGTTATCCAATGCCAGAGTCAGTCTAAACGGAAACTGTAACTATCAAATGCAGTTGAAAAAAAAAGATAAAAGGAAAATGTTTTGTGCTGATGCTCTTTCCAGGATCCTCAAGAAAAATGAATGAAATTCATAGTCTTCTGGCACTTGTAGCAGGTCTAACCTGAAACCATCATGCTTATTAGAGCCTTGCCAAGAATATTTTTAGGTTTTAACTGAGCAGTTCACCTGAAACAAATACTGAATTCTCCCTGACACTGACTCCAGTGCTTTACCATTTCTATGTGCTGTGAACACATACATTATATTCTGACCCAGGGCTGCATCTTGACATATGGAAGTTCTTAACTTCCCAAGCTCTAAAGTAGATGAACATAGTTTATGCTTCTACAAAATTCTTTTAAGTGACACATTTTAACATTTTTGTGTTTCTGAACAAAAACCAAAACACACTTAACAAAAACAAAAATTGGGTTATTAACTGGAGTCATTAAAATGCCAGGCATAATACACCTCAAAGGGGAAAAAGAAACAATATGGAATTGCAACACTGACATTAATTTGTTTTGAATGCTTGTAATGCCCAGCATTGCCCAAGAATAAATCTGCAATTAAATTATAAGAAGTTTCCCTTGTAGATAAAATGTAATACGTAACTCCTTCAGGAAGAGCAAAATCTGCTCTGGAAAGTTGAGATGAGTACAAATAGAAGTGGAATGGCTGCTTTCTGTGGTGAGCTGCTTGGTGCAGTTGATGGGGCTGTCCTAGGTGGGCAGGGAGGTGCCTGGCAAGCATCCTGTGCCCTGGGGAACAGGAGGGCAGGGAAGAGTGGCCAGGGTCCCTGCTGCCTCCCTGTCCTCCCAAGATGGAGATCAATGTTGGCACTCAGCTGGTGACTTTGCAGCCTTGTCACAGAATTTATACCTGGGAGCCATTTCCCTCCTCCCCAAAGAGAAAGTTTTTCCCAGCATTTAACCTGGATTTTATTGGCTGAAATTAAATTCATTCATTTATATCCTTTCTACAAATGCCAAGGAGGACAGAGTAGCCCCAGTAACATTCATGCATTCTTTAAGACTGCAGTCTGGTCCTGTACCACTGCCCTTTTAAGGACAACAGTAGGTTTAATTCATCCATCCTCCCTTCAATGATCACAGGCCTCAGAAACATGACCTCTCCCACTGCTGCCCTCTGGACTAACTCCAGTTTCTCCAGACCCTCTGGAAATGCATCATCTGTTGTACTCCAGCTGAGGCACTCTCCATGTGGAGTGGGACGGAAGGATTACTTCACATTCCTTGCAGGCTGTGTGCCTGTTTATAAAGGCAGTGGATGTCTGCTTTTTTTGTGGCAATGCAACTCTACTGACACCCTGCAGCCTCCAGAGCCCACTCCCTGGCTGCACCACCCCTCACGCAGCTACCCCTCACCCCACATCTGAATGATCCTGCCTCTATTGACTGCTGCCATGGGCAATTCTTTCCTCATCACTATCACACTAAATGAAAGAGTCTTGGGGTACTCCTGAAAATCTATTTAACAGCACTTCATTAAACTATTTTTATTTTAAAAGGCGTAATTGTCAGCAGATGGCAGCCCAGCAGATGGCATGGGCATGGTTCAGAGCCCATGCCACCAAGGTGTCCATCTTCTCTGTCTGCTTTTTAGGGAGGGCAGAATGTTGATCCAGAGATGGTTTCCTGGGTGAGCTGCTGCAGAACAGAGGACAACTCTGGGACAGAGCTTTGTAGAGAGTGGCTCACCGGCTCACACCTCCTCTTCTTCCCTGATTCCAGCTGGGAGACTGGGCTCAGCATGCCTGCAGCAAGGCTACCCAAGCAGAAAGTCCATTTCTAGTATCACCCCCTTTGCAAACAGTCTTTCCTCTGTAGCTGTCTCTGCTCATCTGGAATCAATCTAAGGCCATGATGAAATACATGCCCTCCACATGGGGAGGTGGGAATTTTGCTTGAGGGTCCTTGCACACACACAGACACACACACCCCCCTCAGCCGTGGGAGTCACTGGCTGGGGTCAGGCTCCCAGCTGACCCCAGGACCACGGTGCAGAGAGGGCAGCAGCACAACCCCCTCCACAGACTTCCCATCCTTTCCAGCCCTACAGGGATGATGAGAGTTGGGGAGCAGTAAGCCTCCTTTCTCAGAGTGGTGTTGCTCAAACAAACACCACACAGAATGGGACTTTCTGTTCTATTTGCTACATCCTTTCACAGAACATGGGAGATGATCGTGCAGTAAATCTCATTCAATCAGGTATTTGTTTATCATACACTCCAGAAGGAGCCTAGGCTCTTGAATAAACATGCATTGGTCTAACAGGGGCTGTTTTTTCAAAATGCCTCTATAGCTTTTCTTTCCCTGTGATCTGTGCAAAAACTCATGTTTATAAACAAAGTGCTAGGTCTATTTATACTATAGCTCAAGACATTTAGACAGTAGCATCTCACAGACTTTTGATGGAGGCAGTAAATGGGGCTGGAAGTTGATCTGACAGGAAATAAAAGCTAAAACTGTTTTTCTAAAAACCAGAAGATAACATTAACAAGCTGGAATGAATAAGAGCATGGAATCCAGATCAAGCCGCTGGATGTAGCAATCTGTGTGTTACAGAATCCTCTGTCAACTGAAAGAGATTCACATTTATAGAAGAAAAACAACAGCATATTTCAATCATACAAGAACAGAAGTGGAGCAGAGCTACCAAAATCCCCAGCAGGATCTCATGTTTAGCAAGAGAAAATTTCATGGTGAGCAGTATACAAAATAATAAAATAAAAGCCAAGACTAATAAATTACTCAAATCCATAGACATATTTTCTGGATGACTGGTTGGGAAGGTCAGCATGATCTCCATAGTTTGTTCTAGAAGAAATCTTGATTAGATCTGTTCATACAGATCTTTATCACACATGTGAACTTCAAGTTTTACCATGACTCTGAAAGTAAAAAGCAGATGTAGGATGGAAATAATCCAAATTAAAGATGGAAACAAATACTCTTGCAGCACTACAGTTCTTAATGGCTCTGGAGGGGTACAGCTACATTGAAATGCAAAAAAAATACAAATGTAGCAATTTTTTATCCTGGTAATATAAGTGTCAGATAAACAGTTCCTAACAAGTTCATGCAACCAAGACAACTGGGGGAGGGAAAGCCCATAGCACCTGGATGACTAGTATTAGACATAATGAGAAGGAAAAAACAGCCATAAAATGTTAGCATACTGCAGCTCCTGAGCTGCCTGTGTACACAATCCATTTACAGCCCAAGCAGCTCTGGCGGAGCCTCTCGAGGAAGCAGTGTTCAGCAGACGGCTTTGCAACACCAGCTCCAGGAAGTCATCAATCAGCCTGGGGAGAGTTATGCTGAGATTCTGCCCAGATGAGAGGTTATCAGCAAAAATAATGCTCCTGCCGACAAAAATGGAACCAAAAATAGACGCTTGAATACCTAATCAAACCGCAACCTCGTTGTGTTCAGCAGGGAAACTCAACACTCTGTGCAAGCTGGATGTCCCTGACCTCCTTCTGAAGGTCCTGTGGAGACATAGCAGTGTTGGTGGTAGCATTTCAGCATGTCTAAATGACACACCAGCAAGGAATAAGCGAGCTCTTACATGAGCTAGACAGTTTTGACTGGAAATGAAGTGACGCACACCCAAGCCGTAAGCAGAGACAGCCCCATGGGGTCAGAGTGAGGATCCTGTCTAGCACCCTGCTCCTGCCCCACGGGAGGTGTCTGGGAATGAGCAAGAGAGCAAAACACCTGCAGAGAGATGCTTTCCTGCTTCCTTCTCTGCATCACCAGTGAATGAAGAACCTTGACCAAAGATTCCCATCCTCCTCAATAAAGAATCCGCACAATTGAACTGTCAATTCAAAGAAATGAAGATTCTGTAAGTAATACTACTCTCAGTGAGGGAGTACACATCTGGACACAGAGGAGCAAATAAAATAATAGACAGCTGAGGTGTGAAGTGAAAAGGTGTGAACCCCTTCAGTCCGCTTCAAACCATAGGGGAGTTATAAAGCACATACATAATGGGGCTCCAGGCTCCTGCTGTCTAAAATATCTGACAGACAGGAATGTTGGCAAGAAAACGGAAGATTTTATTTTCTGGCATAATCACAGTGTATGGATCAGGGTTTCAAAGCCAAATACAGTTTCGTATGACAAGGTCAATATTTTCTCCGGCCATGAGTGTCGCACCCACTGTTTTCATGCATGTCAAGTCCAGGGATGAACTGTGGGGATCATATCTAACTGGCAGCCACTACTAAGATGTTGTGGAGTTCCTATCTAAAAAGAGTGCTCCCTTCCCTCAAAATGGCTAGCTGCCACCTAAGAAATCTGGTTGGAGAAACAGCCCCCTGTCAGGTTGAGGTAAGGGGGTGTTTTTCTTTTTGACACCATTAGCTGTGACATGCACAAACTGACAACCTTTGGAGTCATAAAACTATACATGGAAATCTGTACTCCAGCAAATAAACAAGAAAAAGATGTGCATTTACAACAACAAAAAAGAAGTCAACATCAAATTTCTGTGAATTTAGGACAATTTAAAAGCCATTAGCATTTACTATTGCCCAAATCTTTATAAAAGAGGTATTTCTCATTCTCATTCATGCCATATTCTTCAGGAATGTTGCCTTATAGTGGAATTTTATTTTTCATATATTCTTACTATAGGTTTAGTTGCTAAACAAGGAGATGTCTATTAAGTTTTCATGTGGAAAACGTTTGTAGCTCCTCTGATGATGAAGACTGCTTTCTACTTCCATAGTCTGAAAGATGAATAATAAAACACTTCTTTTTCAAAGGAACAACAGTAGCTTAAATTAGCCCTTTTGCTGGTCCTAGCAAATCGTAAAGATACCCTACAGTGACTTTTATACCTCTGCCATCCCTTAAGAGCTAAGTATAGTCTAGCTGTGATGGATAAGAACAGTAAATGAGCAAATCTGTTGGAAGTCTATCTTCAGAGGATGAGTACAGGTGCTGCACATCTGGTTGTGCACCTAGTGGTAAACATTTGAAAGTGTTCAGGAAAATAAGGGAAGTGTAGATCTTAAAGAGGAAGGGAAAGTATAAAAGGGGTCAGCAAGGGGTTAGCAAGGAATCCTGCTCGCAATGCAAAAATGAAACCACCACCAAAAAATCCACACTAAGAAATGGAAATTCATAAAACTTATTCCACTGAAAGCAAGTTAGAAGTCTATGCCATCCTAGGAAGCAGGAGGCTCTGTGCCTTCAAGTCACAGAGTCTCATTGGATAAGTTTTTCTAGTTCTTACCTCTGCTTCAGTGTTCTCACCACTTCTCCTGCTTGTACTATGATGTATGATATCATCTGCAAGGTCATTGACCAGCCATTATGGACCAATTTCCTTACAAGCTGACTTCAGATCACTTGCAGATGACTAGTTCATTTGTGCCAATGATGCTGAGCATTTGAAATTGTTTTACCATGCAGACAATTGCTTTGTTTTATCTACTCCTTTTCATCAGAAATCAGGAATGCGTTAGAATATTTTTGTCAATATAAACATTGTAAATTTATATATCTACGAAAATTTCAATATACTATTGCATTTCTAGGCCATTTATGGAGCTTGACAATTTTGCAAAAATTTTAATGTTAACTGTCATATGATCCCAGAGAGATATCATAAAATCATCTCTCTGTTGTAATAATAGTTTGATAAAATGTCCATTTTTTTTCACTGCTGATCAGCTGTTTTCAATGCTAAGAGGTTACCCAGCTGATTCTGACACCACCACTATAGCAAGGCTGGAAGATGCTCTGTTTTCTCTTTTTAGATCTGAGCTGCAGGTTGCTTGTTTTTTACAAGAAAATGTTCCCAGAAAATTGCTTTACAAGTATACATTTTCTTTACAATGTCCTTTTAGTGCTTGGAATTTTTTGTCTCCTTATCTGTTGCCTATTTTCATTTTGTGAAGTTTCACTGAATGCCATAATCCGTAGTGTTTTTAGTAGGGATTGTTATAGTCTTACTTTGATTTCTCAGCATAAATCTTTTCAGATTTACTGTGTTTGAGATTGGATTTTAACAGCAATACTAGAACTGTTTCCACCTCAGGCAGAGTATATAACTATCCAGCATAGAAAATCTCTCTTATTTTCTTTTCTTTTCTTTTTTTTCTTTTCTTTTCTTTTCTTTTCTTTTCTTTTCTTTTCTTTTCTTTTCTTTTCTTTTTTCTTTTTCTTTTCTTTTTCTTTATTTTATTTTTTATGAAGAGAAAAAAACGCTACTTCTACTCTAAGTACATAGCACAGATTTGCCTTTATCCAGAGCACTATTTCTTAAAATGAGTCATCCATGAAAACAGATAGGTTTAAATTACAGAGAAAATGCTCTGCAAACTAATCAGTGCTGCAAAAGCAGAAACAGCTCAGGAGACCTGGAGAGACTCCAGTTCCATAGCATTCATCCATTTCCCCAGTCCCCAGAAGTTCAGTCTTCCTGTCATCCTCCCTCCTTTTGGGAAATTGTTATGTTTTAGTTAATGCAACACTAAAAATCTGTCCAGAAATGGATGTGTTAATAGGGAGTAAGAAACAAGCCATTCGTTTATGATTTCCGGTAGGAGAATCACACTGCAGAGGCTGTACTGAGTTTTCTCGTGTAGTCCCTATCATGAATTTGGTTACATACATAAATTTGGGACAGCACATTTAAGTAACACATAACCACGGAGCGTATCATCCAATGCATTCCCTTGCCTGTTCATGGAAAGAGTTGACAGCACAGCATAGTGTTTCTGTCTGTGGTTTTGATGAGCTGAATCCAAACCAAACCATATTCTGTTCCATCTGGTGCCATAAAACTCAGAGCCTGTCCTGGAAGTACAGGCATTTTAGATGCAGAAAGAAACTTCTTCAGCAATTGTAGAAGAGCCTGGATTACTCTGCAGCACATAAGGTTTAGGCTGTTCATTTTTCAAAACCTTTCCTGCCATGAAACATTGCAACATGGACTTATCTATTTCAAGCATAAATTTCCTTCTGCCTCCCGTTTGCAGAGGTCTGCTCGGGGACAGGAGATGAAGCAGAGCTAAATTTCTGCCCCATGTCTCCTCCCCAGCCAATGCAGCCAGCCAGGGCCACAGGAGACAGCTCATCTCGGCCACCACCCAGGCACAATGCTATATTTCAGCCTGCATGTGATTATTTGGAGAAGTGGTTTTCATAAAACAGAGTAGTCCCATGACTTCAGAAATATTTGCAGGAAAAGCTCTGTAATGTGCATACTTCTTTGTAGAATAGTGAACCCTGAATCACATTTATCATGAGCCAACATCAACACACATTGCTGATGGCCTGAACATTGTGCCAGAGGGAGCACTTCACTGTGCATGTACTGATCTACCTTTCTCTGAAAAGTTTCTTCTGGCTACCATTTAATCATAGAATCATGGAATGGTTTGGGTTGGAAGGAACTTTAAAGATCATCTAGTTCCAAACCCCCTGCTGTGGGGAGGGACACCTTTCACTAGACCAAGTTACTCAGAGCTTCAACCTGGTCTTGAAGGGATAGGGAGTCCACTATCTTTCTGAACAACCTGTTACAGTGTCTCAACACCTTCATAGAAAAGAATTTATTTCTATTATATAATCTAAGCCTACCCTCCTTCAGTTTAAGGCCATTCCCCTTTGTTGTATCACTATATGCCTTTGTGAAAAGCTCCTCTACGCTTTGTTGCAATCCCTCTTAAGCACTGGAAGGTGATAAAAGGTCTCACTGGAACTTTCTCCTCTCCAGGCTGAGAAATCCTGATTCTCTCAGCCTGTCTTCATAGAGGAGGAGCTCCAGCCCTGTGACCCTCCTCCAAACTCATTCCAACAACAGGTCAACATCTTCCTTGTGTTGTGGGCCCCAGATCTGGACACGCTACCCCAGCTGGGGTCTCACAAGAGAGTACAGAGCACAGGGGGAGAATCACCTCCCTCGACCTGTTGGTTTCCGTAGTCCTCTCCTTACAGAAGGTCTCAGGCCAGTCGTACCTGAAGTGTGTTCCTAGGAAGGGTAGGATAGAAAACATGGGGAAAACTAGGATGACAATAAAAAGCAGATCAGATGGAGACTTCCCTCCTGACCTTTCTAGGTCAGAATCAACCTCTGTGTTGTGGCAGAGGCTCACAGAACTGTAGAAGATCTCATCCTCTGAGGCTTTTCTTGCCCTCCCCTCCTAATAATATTAAAGTAGATCTAACTTAACAGCTCCTCCCCTCTTCCCTCTGTGACTGTGTTTGTCAGCAAGGCTCAGTACAGAGGTGAGCACCAGCCCTGGGAAGCCCTGTCTCGTGGTCTATTGCAAAGGATTGCTCCTCTGTAGGTAGGCATGGACAGTCACACAACAACACTTCCAAACTTCAGCTTTTTCAGATAAATGTCTGTCTGTTTTTCAGACACCTTCATAGGTGTCCAGCATTTCTTCTTGATATGCAATTTTTGGTGGGAATTTTGTAGAAGGATGTAAAAAGTAACAATAAGAAATATACAGGTAGGTTTGGGTTGAGATTTTTAGCATCTTCAAGATTACTCCTGATGAATATTTTTCAAATATTTTGATGAATCAAGTACACATTTAAAAAAATATTTTGTCCATCTTGCTTTGTTCAACTCATGAAACTCCCTCCCCAGTATTTTATTTCAAGAGAATTAGAGGACACATGGGAAGAAAATCTGTGAACCTTTTTTGTCAAATTAAGTGCATTAACTGTCAGACATCTGCATTTGCATTTCCATTGTCCTAACACAGTTTGTTAACGCCTACACAAATTCACAATATTTCTCCATGCCATCGAACACAGACTCATTGTTTACATCTACCATCTCTTCTTCCTCTCTCCCTTTCTCCTTCCCTCTACTGTCTCCAAAAAGATTTGACCAAAAAATTGCACCCAGCTCAATTACTGTCAGCTTTTTTGGGCATTTGGCTGCCTATGTGCAAAGGCTGAGGAAAGATCCCCAACTTTGGAATCAGACAGGCTTTATACCAATACTTGCAGTTTCCAATGGGAACATCTTACTTCTGTCCTTCTTTCCCATTATTATTTTTTCCTTCCTTCTTTTCGAGCTCTCATGGCTGAGGGAGGTATAAACAGAGTCTCACCATGCCCCAAAATACATAGCAGCACTTTGGGAAATTTGACAAACTGCAATACATGTTTAGATTTCCTGACTCAGAGACAGTGCAGAGAAGAGGGCTCTGGCAAGCTTCCTGGAGATGGGATGCAATTGCTCTGCTCTGCAATATATAGTATGGGTTACAGGCACTTTGAACATTTACAGAGCACCAGTTCAAGAGGAACAAATCATTTTTTAATCTTTGGGTTGTAATTAAATGCAACTTAGTGGATTTTCTACATATGAGAAAGCTGACTGGAGAGAAATCAGATTGCTGTGAGCTAAAAAGGAATTATACATGACACTGTGCAGAATGTAAGTATGGCACAGTTCCTTTCAAAGTGCCTCTCAAATTTTGTCATCTCTTCCTCCTATGACTTCTTTAGGAAATATGTACCCCTTCATCACTTCCTTATCTGTATGACTATTCATTTCCTGCACACATGGCGTTTGGGACAATTCACAAAATTTCACCAGGTCCATGGAGCCTGGGGAAAACAGATTGGAATTTCCAGGTGATATTTGTGCACGTCATTATAAAAAAGATCTAATCTAACTTCACAGCCATACAAATAACCTGGTTTGTATTTCCAATCTTGGTAGCAGGTACCTAAACATATTTGAACCTTTCCTGGCTTGGTTGGTCCTTAGCTTGCCTGCTCTACAGTGTGCTCTCTTTTGAGCATCCATGGCTTTCCCACCCACAGCTTTTTTCTGAACCCCTTCTCCTCCATCTCTGAACTGCCTTCTCTTCCCCTTCAGTGTCCACAAATCCCCTGATGGGCAGGTCCCATCATCTCCAGACCTCCTCTGGGTCAGGTCCTTGCATTCCCCCATGTTGCTGTCACCAAGGCAAATGAGACAGAAGCAGGTGGAAATTATGCTAAGAAATTCCAAATTCTTTCCATATTTTTAAATTGGATTTTTCATTTCAAAATTTAGATAATTTTTTTCTAAAGTGAGTTCGTATTTGTTGATAACATCATTATTTGTAATGCACTTTAACTCCAGTGATCAGTTTCAGTCTTCATCAATTTGCATTTTTATTAGTGTGATTCAACAGACCCAGATTTTTAAAACCAGGAAGCTAATATTTTCTGAAAAGCTGAACTAGTTGTCCAAGAGGTCAAGCACACCGAAACTGATCTCTCAAATTCAAAGAAACTCTCGTGCAAAAGCAATGCTTCCTTTCTTTAAAACGAAAAACAAAAGCAGATCGCAGAAAAAACTTTAAATGAAGCTGGGAAAACACTTCATAAAGATATTTTTGTCTCACAGCACTTATCAATAGTTTGTATAGAAAACTCAATGCACAAAACACACTCCTGCCCCTAAGGCGCTCAGCTCCCCCTTGCTCTGCGGGGAGATTGCTTAGACTGTAGAACACGTGATTCACTCTTGGAATATCAGTATAATAATCATAATCACATAAAAATACTCTGGCTGATCTTTTTGGTTTTTGGCTCACAGTCAAAAGAAACAACCATAAACTGCTTCAAGAATACTGAAGGGCTTTTTTTCCCTTCCATGTGCAATCACGTGTATTTTTCCTTACAGAAATGACAAAAAGCATTGGTAATGGATAAAATCTTAAGAAAAAACAAACCTGTTTCAGACACACCTCAGCTAAAGAAAAGACAGCCTCAAAACTGGGTTCCACCATACCACAGTGGCACTGTGAATTTTTTTTATTTAAAGGCAATCTTTCTCAGTATAGGAAACCTTCAAGGAATAATAAGGCAATTCATATGTATGTAAGAAAAAAACCAGGACATACTGAACTTGAGACAGCTTTCTGCATTGTTCTGAAATGATCTGTTCAAGTAGGCGTGTTTTAACTCACAGGCATTTTAAAGTGATCTTGCTTCATTCTGCCAGATCGTGTTATCTGTACAAATATAGGTAGACAAATATTTTAATTTATAAGGTCACAGCACTGGTTAGGATCATGAAGGATGTGCAAATAAAATTCACAGAGAAAAAAAAATCAAGCTCTTCCTAAATGAACAACAACAACAAAAAAAAGAGAGGACCTTTAGGGAATAAGTTTTAGGAAGTAGTAATTACATCTGAGAGAGGCAAGGTTATCTGGGATTTATAAATTTTTCCAAATATTTATGCCAGGTGCTAAAAAGCAGCATTGCCCTTGCTTAAAACTATTTGGACAAGCAGGCTTACAGCTTTCCTCTCTGTGTAAACAGTACAGCAGCATTCTAAACAGATTAATAGCGGTATCAGTTCAAGTCAAATATTTGTATAAGCTAGATGAGTGGAAAAGGTAGTCTAAGGGGAATATTTTAACCACAAGTTGTAAAAGGTACAGAAGTGTCCTGCCCGCATGCAAACAGCCCACCTTGACCAAATCATTCTGTTTAAAACTAAAAGGTATCATGACCTAATCCATTATTTCCGGTGACCTAAGAAAGATTTTCTCTCCCTTTCAGCTCCGTCAGAGATATTTATGTTTGTGCTAACCATCACAGCAGAGACGTACCAGTACAGGAGCCTTCAAAATCAAGATTCAATGACCAAGCACTAGACTGAGAAGGGACCACCAATTCTCTCTGATCTTACTGTTGGTTTATGCTACAATTATGAACCAATAACTAATGCTCAAATTGTCACATCTGCACCCAGAGGGAAGGGAGAGCAGTGGAGAGGAGATGGGTACCACACTATTATGCCTTGTCACAGCACAGCAGAGCCCCTGGACCTCAGGGCAGGCTGCCCAGACACAAGCTGCTCCCATACAAAGCTATTGCTGTTGGTTCTTGAGCAGTAAGCGTCTCAGCCTACTGTCAGACTGCAACAAAGGCGAGTATGGAATAGATCCTATATAGCTCCTATAGTCCATAAAACCTATTGGAGAAACACAGATTTTATGGTGGTCTTCTGGGTCAGAAAAAATTGTCAGACACTAACCCAAGACATATTTATGAAGACTGGAAAAGCTGAGGCAATGTTTGTCTCTTTATCATGCCCATGATCAACGCGTTTGAAGGAAAACTTAGACATCCCCTGGCATTTGATTCAACATCACTTGTTCATTTCTGTCTTCACGTTTTTCATTTTTGAATTCAATTAAGAATTAATTTCAAACAATGAACTGCTATGGAATTAGAGCAGCACATCAGAGAGGCTGAACTATTTTATAGCTTAAACCTGATGGGTCATGTTTCACCATTGTTTTCAACATCTGCAGTTTTCTCTTGTATTGTGGAAGACAGAAGTAAATGTCTTGCAGGAGAGGCACCAGAGAGAAGCAGCCAAGATATTTAAGTGGCATAGCTGTACTGCTTCAAGAGCTGGAGGGAAAGCTCTCCCTGAGAGCAAGCGGATTGAGGAAGCCTGACACAGCTACACGCATTCACCACTGGTTTGTTAAACCAGGCACTTGTCTTCTTCTGCACATGAAGCCAAACAGCAACAGGTAATCGATCTGCAACATAGAGAGCCTGGTGGGAGCAGTCAATGAAAGGGTTGGTCCCCTTCCCCTAAAGCCCAGTCTCTAAACACCAGCACCTATGGGCTCTGGGGAGGTTACAAGCCCAGCAAATCCACCACCTCCAGGGCTTGCTCATTTCTTCACCACAGTGCATGGCAGTACAGCCCTAAATCTGTTTTTTTGGGAACCTCAAGCACAGTTTGAGAGAGCAGAAGGGGAAGAGGCACTGCTGTGTGTAGCAGCATCAAGAAAGGAGTACTCTTGGAGGCAGACAGCTCCAGTGAAAGAAAGCAAGCAGGAAGCCTGTTAAATCAGCGGCTAGTGACTTTTTCTGCTAGGCACAGTAAGGGACGTTTGTGTGGCCCCAGCACTATGTGGGAGGTGATGCACCTGGTGTGAAGCTCTACTAGGTCATCATCTCCTCTCCAGCCTCCATGTGTGGTCTTAATTTGTCTCTGTGCTAAACGGGAGATCCAAACTGTGACAGCAGAGACCTATTAATAAAGGGGAGAAAAGGCAACTAAATACTCCACGTATAAGAGATGCAAACAAACAAACGAAACCTTCTGCAAAGGTGCAGCAGTTTGTCAGGGTAGAGTAGTTTTTTCCCCATCATTTTTTTAACTTCATGCAGAGGTGTACAATCAGGTGATAAAGGCTTTTGAGAGAGACACTGCCTGACTGAGGATGCAGGAACACCTTCACTTGCTGCAGGTGACTGCCCTGGGAGGAAGGATGAGGGAGATGGTACTGCTTCTGCAGCCAGAGAGATGAGAAGGAAGGAGGAGACAATCCCTGGTATGGCTTGATGCCACAGGGGCTTGCAGGAGCAGCAGGTGCTCCCAGAGGAGGAGGCTGTGAGCTTCAATGCTGCTACACCCAGGAGTCCCAGCTCCGAGCACAAGAGTTTCTGAGCCAAGGGCAGCCAGCACAGCACTTCCCAAATGGTGGCACATCCTTATCAAGAGTCATGGGCTTTTGCAGATACAACTCAGGTACATGCTGGCCAGAAATTTTACTCCCTTGCCTCACACCCTGTCTTCATTTGCAGGGACAAGGGAGTCAGCCACAGGTAGGTCTTGCATGAGGTCCCTGACAAAGCACCTTGTACCCTCTCTGGTTCGGGAAAACCTTCAGGATCAGCAGCTCACACTGCTGAACTCCCTCTGGCTTCTTTTTGCAGCACAGGCTTCAGTGAAGAAGCCTTGTGTGGGACCTGGTTTTCCAGCTGGTTTTCAGCATTCCCAGCTGAGCTTTCTTGCAGGAAATGTGCACCTTGGAGCACAGCCATCTGCATCGGCTGTAATCCCAGAGGCCTTCCTGTCTCACTGGGGCTGGGGATAGGAGCGGTGGAGCCTGGCACAGGAACTGTTCTGTCCTGTCCCAGCCTTACAAAGGCTGAAAGTTAAAAAGAAAACACAAAACAACCCAAAATACATGACCACAATCCACTGTTGCTCAGCAGTGGCATTGGTCTGATTGCTGCTGTTCACATGAAGTTTAGAAAGGCTTTGTTCAGCCTGAAAAATGTCCTCCCATCTGAGCCTCAGCCTGCAAGAAATGCTCACAGTAAGAAAACCCACAACTGTCAAATATTAACTGTTGCATGATTACAGACAGGGGCTATAAATCCTGGGCTCAAATCTGAGAGATAAATGGGTTTGGATTAAATAGTTCATCTTCAGAGGCTTGAGTGCTGAATTTCAGCTATTTTGTTCAAGTATAGAGGTGGTGCTCTAAGCAGCTATGCATGTTTCCTGGAAATGTCATTGCCAAAGAAAAATTGCTGAGGACAAGTGGGACTAGATTAGAGTTTATTCTAGAAGATCAGGAAATGGAAATGGTGTTTTCACTTAGATTTAGATATCTGGTTTCAGAGGAGTATCCTCAAAAGAAATGCTTCTACTGAGTTAGATTTATAAATGAATGGGTCGTTCTTTCAGAGGATGATGACTGCTGGTAGTCACAGCCACAGATATTGGCTTTCAGATGTTTGTAATGTTAATTAGTCTTCCAGGCACGTTTCTTCAGAATGATGGGTTGCTTCCAGAATACAGGCAAGGATCTTTGTCTTGGATGATGATACCTCTTCTCCTTTCAGGAGTTACTGGATGGGCAATTCAGCTAGAGTCATCTAACTGGTCAGACAAACTGAATTATGCAAACTGGTCTCACTCATCAGAGGAAATTTCACATTCTTGCTCACACAGGAACACAGGAAGGACTCACACATTTTTTAATGATTAATCAAAGATACAGCCGTTTGTGAAAGAGGTTGAAAATATGACTCTGTCCTTACACTGGTGTCAGAAGAGCCACAGACACAGCACATACTTCTACTTCATACCAATGGATTAGTACAAATCTACCAAAGATGTTATCACCTATTCTAACTTACTGACAAAGACATTTAACTTGCAGAGTGTTGAGAGAAGACAATTTTCCATCTCAACTAAAAATAAAAATAATAGCTCAATTGAACACAGGAAGTATGAAACGCTCTTCAAAACAGGAAGGAGAGGATGCTTTCTGGATGAACAACTCATCTAGATGCATGTTATTTTCTAGTCCAAGTGGATTTCGTTCCAGATGAGCATCTTTTTTGTACTGCTGCTTGTGTAGGTGGGATACATTACATGTTTGTCTTTCATTAGTAGACTGTAGTTTATTCAATTAGTAAATATTTAAAATAAAAAAGTTCACAGAAGCCTGGTCTTTTAGATATAGCTCTTGAATATAAAGCGCTGCATAGAAAGATAAAGTCACTTGAAATGGAGTTTATATTCCAGTAACTTTTTTTTAACATCTTGATGTTGCACGGTAATATTATACCATAAGAGAGGGGAAAAGTACATGTTTGGGGGGTGTGGGGGAGTCTAAAACAAGGATTTTGAGACTGAAACAATTTTTAGAAAAGTTACAGGAAACCCAGTTAAATGGATGCCAAAAAATTTCCAGCAAGCCAAGCCAAATTCAATGTAATCTAAGGAACATCAGAGGAACACTCAGAGACTTGCTATGATTATCTGTGTCTGTGCCTCAGCACAGTTCAGTTTTAAGTGCAGCGTGACTTAGCAGGGTGTTCATAAACTTAACCTTCCACATAAGTCGCATTAAAACCGAATTAAGCATCCCACTGAAGTACCATACCATAGGCTCAAGTACCACACAAGGTATTGATTGAAGGGGAAATGCAATTATTCCAAGCTCAGAAATACCTGAAGCGTTCTTGCCCTCCAGCAAATCATGTGCTACAGCTGAGCTGGCAATGGCTTTCATCCAGCTAACATTGTGATGATTTCTTGTACTCTACAGAGATGGGATTATCTCATTCCCTGCCTCCGTTCCCTCCTTCTCACAATTTCATGGCAATTAATATGCAAACACACTAAAGAGGTTTATTCTTAAATGCACTGGCTTGTAATTTAATACATGGAAGATCCAGAGCTAGCCCATTGCCTCATCAGCAGAGATACACCACTCTGTGTGGATGCGATCTTTCCCACAGCACCCTTGGAATTCAGAGACTGGCACAAACCAGACCTTGCTGAGCTCTCATGATCAATCTGTTACACTTAGGAGTCTCACACACCTCCACCAGGGCAGAAATAAACTGCATTTAAAACAGGGTTTTTAATTTCTCTACCCTCCCACTGCTTTCTCATCTTTTAGATAGATGTGTTCTTTGGCTTATTCCTACTCACAGGAGGAAAACAGAGGATACATTAGGCTGGTAATTCAACGTACAAAGATGAAAGGCTAAAAATCGAGCCAAAGAATCATAAAACTTTCAAGGCTAACTGATGAAACCTTCTGGATGCTGAGTGTATATATTTGTATGCCTTTACAAATTATTCTGCAGATAAGAAAGGACTCTTCATCTTTTTTTGTTCCACCACCTCAGCCAGTCCAAGAAAAAGAGCAAGCCTTGATGGCTTGTGCTTGAACCTCCCAGACGCGCATTGCAGGATGCCAAAGGACCCCTCTTGCTGGGGATGGTCAGTAGAACGTGGACTTTCAGGCTAGGCTGCCATACTACAAGATGTCAAAGCAAAAATCAAGTAGACCTGTGGCTGTGCAGAAGTCAGTGCAGTGAGCAGAGCTGTGGTGATTTTCCCTCAGCAATCCAAACTGCTGGAGGCCAAATGAGAGAGTCTGGGACAGTCACGGCCAAATTTAGGTCTGGAAGAAAAATTCTTCACTGGACGGAACGTCTGTTGTCCAGCCCAGAAATTGCAGATGTGGATCTCAATGGCCTATCCAACAACTGATGGTGGGGAACACAAGCTTGCAGCTCGCTGCGGGTGAAGGGAGGTGTCTTGAGGAGCTGCTTGACTATCCAGAAGCAGCAAGGCGCCTGGAGGGGCCCTGTGCACCTCGTGGGGTGCCTTGCCAACACCATCACTATAGAACCTGAAAAACTCATTAAAATATCTCTGTTAGACTAACAGGCAACCTCCACTTAGACTAAGGGGACAGTCATTCACTATGTAGAAAGAGCAATACAAAATACTTTATGTTCATTATGCACATCGTAAACATCAATCCTTCCATGGCACCAAGTAAAGCTGTCACAGTGTTGTTCTTTCAATCTCCAGCTTTTCACTCATCAGGCAGTGATGAGCTGTGATCACCTGCCATCCTAACCAAGGACAAACCTCACACACCCAAACACATGCAGTTTGGGTCTTTGAAACAGATGGTGAAAAAAATACCCTGTATAAATCAGAAAATTCTGCTAACAGCTTATAGGTTAAAAAAAAAAAAAAAAAAGTTCCATTTCTCTCAACAAAATACATTTCTGAACAGCTCAGAAAAACTGTATTTTTCACAAGCAGAGACTTCTATGATGCTGGTTATTTTACGATCGATTCCCTGGTACTACAGGAGTGTTTTGGCTGGAGGATTTCCTTGGCCATAACAACAGCTGAATTTGAATTTCAAATCTCACAGTCTACACAGTGCAGACTTCCCTTTCAGGAAGCACTTTAGTCTTCTAAATTTCAAATCCAGATTTTAGCAGACTTGGCAAAACACTAGGATCCATAATTGTGCGCGTTAAAATATTGAAAGTATGAGTGGAAGCCAACAATCCCATCCTGAACAGGCAGGGCAGCTATGTTTGCAAAACATCCTCTCCTGCGAAGGACTTCTGATCCAGAAATGTATTATAACTGTTTCAGCTCTGTTTCTATTGTACAGTCAATGCAATTAAGATCTGAAATAAGACTGACTTCCAGTCTGGTACAGGAAAATAGTGGCAGAGAAGAGACTGTAAAATCCGTGTAATTTTTCTGTTTTTCATTGCTTGGGTATCCACAGCTAGGCAGCAGGCAGTGTCAAAGCAGTAGGAGGGTGGACTTGAGGAGCCTGGCTTGCCCAGGGACCTCCTCACTGCAGAAGACACCAACCACTTGCCACCCCATGACAGCAGTCAAGCAGCAGGTTCTCACAGAGCCTTTGATCTGGGCCAGAACACAGCCTGTTCCCTTCTGCAAAACCATCGCCTCCTACAGAGAAGGATATTGTCTCTTGAACTCATTGTGGCTCAGCGTGATGCCCAAACCAACCCAGATTTTGCTGCCCTAGATGTATGACTTGGCGTAAAATACCTCTGAGAGATGCAGCCGGAAAATTTCAGGAAAATGTATTTTAGCTGCTACATTTTTTCTCATGTACTGAGTGCTTATCTTGATGCACTGTTACAGTTCCCTCACCACACAACGGATCAGGAAGAGTAAATACACGTGGACTTGAGGCAGTAGCCTGCTGATAAGTCTGTTCTACCACTCACTAGTACAATCTAATGCTGTGTGGGACAAAATCAAACCGACCATCTTCCACAACACACAGTCTGCTGTAGCTGTATTTTTTATCTTCTACAGTGACAACAAAGAAATTTTGTAAAAAATTATATGCACCTAATTCCCATACATATATAAACATGTACATATATAAATTCCAGTACTGTACGTAGCCATGAATGGAAGCAAGTCAACTTGAAAAGTAGCCAATATAAAGAGAGCTAGAAGAAATTTTAGCTCATACACCTATCCCTACTTCTCTTGCCAAAATGTGGTTTAGCCATCACTTTTTCCTATTTAAAAAAAAAAAAAGTGTAAATGTTTCCTCTGTTCCTGTGTTAAGGCATGTAGAAATAGGAAAAGTTACTAACACAATGAGTCTCTGGACAAAACTTCATAACTTCTATATCCAAAGGGTAACATTTTGGTATTATTGCAGTTGACAGTACTCAGAAATGAGCAGAGCCAGGATTCCTCCCCCAAGCAATTCAAACGCACAAATTAAATAAAATATAGAAAAAGAAGAAGACTGTAACATGTTTATCTCATGCAGTCATTAACTTCAAGTATGTTTGCCTTTAGCACAATACCTCTAAAGAGTCATGTAGTTCTTAGAAATTTCAGTCTTAGGAGAGAAGGCTCCCAATCTGATAAAAGTTTTAAGTCATGGCACAGTGAAGCTGAAGCAGGGTTTAAGTGACTTGGTGAAACTTAAGAGAAAAGAGAGAGTCAGCACCAGAGCTGAGAGCAGCACAACCTGATCCTGTTGTAAACCCTTTCAATCACTCTGCAGCCTTGATCCTTCAAAAACTCAGAACACTACTCAGGTTAGGAGCATCTTTTTCAGGAACCTACTGTTTGCAGCATGAATTCCCTGAAAAAAAATAGGTAAAAGAAAAAGTAATGCATAAAAAAGGAGCCTAGCTCAGAAAGCAGTATCCTACCTTTAAGTGCTTTGACAGTTCTAAGTGTTTTCTTCCTGCTCAGGAGGCTTGTTGGCAGCCTTAGCCGACCTGCAGCCTACTATGTCTTTAATCATGGGCTTCTAGCCATGGTTCATCTGGGAGCTGCTTCTGCATTCCTGGTTAATTTTAGCCTTCCCCATTAGCATTAGGGGAGATGTGATGTCTGGCATGGAGGTAGAGGGGGCACTGGCCTCCAGGCTCAGGGATAGGGTAGAAATCTTACTGTAATTGTGACAGGCTTCAGCTCATGCAGAGAGATGTGCAGTTCTTTCACCAGCACACAGGACCCAGGCAACACGAAGCCAAGGACCCGTGCTCTGCTCCCCGCTGCTGAGGGGGCAGGGGCTGCCTTGCTGCTCACTTCCCCCTCCTCAACAGTATTCAAAGATGAGAGCAAAGGGAAGAGCTTTGCTGTACTTTTTGGGGCTGCCTGCTTCCTGTGGCCTGAGGAGAGAGGTGTACATGGGCATGTGTTCCTCACAAACATCCCCAAACAAGTCACACAGCCCAAAGAGCTGCCAACAACTCTCTTCTTGCCCCAGGCAGAAAGCTGGGCGGACTCTGGCCAAGAATCACAGGAAGAAAAGGCAGAAGGACTTTAACTTTTGAAATCTTGCATAAACGGCAAAGACAAGAGACACCGTAGAGGAAGAGGTTCTGGATGTCTCTGTGGTTACTTTAAGAAGACATCTTCTGAGGTTCTTTTTCCCCTCTGCACATCATAATTCAAGAGATATGGTCCACATTTATGGGCAGCAAATGTATGAACTGTTTCCCAGGACCACCACAGTAGGAGCAGGATCTTTCTGGTGCACTAATTACAGGGAATGGTGAGGATGAAAAAAGTGCACTCTGAAACTCCTCATAGATGCATTAAAGATGACATCTCTGCTCAGAGGCTCTCCCAGAGCATCCTGTCAGACTCTACTAGTCATGTCACTTCATATTATTTGATGTGATGCCATACATGGCTGATAAAACCAGACAGACATACACAACAATAATGTAATCGTGCCTCCAGAAAATGGCAAAATTAGTCCCCTGTGACATTGTGACCAAGTAAATTAAAGCCAGAGTAGAAAAAAAATGTTTCACATGTATTTTTTGTGACCTAGTATGAAATTATTCATTTAGTTATACTCCCCAAAACTTCTTGCAAGCAGCTGGCCCTATGAGATAGGGACAGTCCTACAGAGGGAATATAAACTGCCCTTTTGCATGTGTAAACAAAGAGCAGCCACAAAATACATCCTGTTGACAAAAAGATATAAAAACCACTGGAGAGAAGGAGTAAGTTAGGTATGCTGCAACACAGCATTCGTTACTTCATCACATCTTTCTAGAAAAATGATGATGCTTGCCATCACGTCAAATTAGAAGGCACCTTCCTTTCAATTTAACACTGTGTTCCCAGTCCAGGCCTCTAGCCTCCAGGATTTTAGGTCCTGAGCTGTGAGTCAGCAGAGCTGCTGCATTGCTTAACTGATTCAAGCCTCACTCACAGAGTCTTTATCAAAAGGAGTGTAGTGCCATTACCTCCCTCCCTGGCTATTACCTCACCTTCAAGGAGCTGAAGCTTTCTGTCTGTCCTTGTTTGCTTCATCAAAATTTCTCTTTTGTTCAAGCTGCCATACTGGATCAGACAAAAGGTCCATTTCACCTGAAATTCAGGGGTCTAACAGCACTCCGTGGCCCCTGGCATGCTCGCAAGGGAAACACTGTCCTAACTTCTCTCACCCACTGCACTTTCTCTGCTATCCTTGATTAACACATAGGTTGTAGCAATCACAAAGTATAAATATTTTTGGCATGAAATGGAACTATTATTGATGTTAAATCATCCTATAAAAGCACTTATGGTAGATTTCACAGATACTGGAGAGCATATAAATGCTTTCTGCTGTCAAGCACTGTTTTGGGAAATGTAAACACCTTAAGTTCTTTATGTATATAGAACACAGACTGCATGATTAGCCTGACCTGTCTTTAGCGCTTCTCAATGCTTTCCCAGTTCTATTACAGTTGCCCATTTTCCCCTTTAAGACAGTAACAACAAAGACCAGAAGCAGGACTGAGGGAAACCAAGCCTGAATTCTTCTTCAAACACATTTTTCAAAGTTTGGGCCCAAATATTTCAGTCATTTCTGAGAAAAAAAGCCTGAGGAAAAAAGAATTTTTTTAGCTCACATTAAAAAAACCACTGTGCACTCACAAGAAAAACACTCAAGCCTTCTTGCTCTGAGGGTGGGACTTGGGGTTTGGCTGCAGGAGCACAGACGCACAGAGACTGTGACACCCAAGTCATGACTGCAAGAGTGGGAAGCCTCAGAGGGGAGATAGCAGAGGGACAGCAAAGAGTGCAGCAAATGGGCAGAAGTGGCAGGAATCAGTGGGCAGAGATGAGAAATACCCACATACAAAGGCGTTGCTTACCAGAGCATCTCCCCGTCCCCAGGCCAAGAATGAGCCCAGCTCTCCTGATGTTCACCATCCCTCTGTGCAAGGAGATGGTGACCAATGGCCTCTGTCCCTGCTCTTGTCCAGGTCCCTATGGATAAGCAGCAATTATGGATGGTTAGTAACTACTTTATTTAAAGTGCCAGAGGTCTGTGTAATACTTTTTAGGGCCTCAGGTGTGGTTCAGGTGACAAATAAATGCCTTAACTATGTTGTGTTGCAAAATATTTGGGGGCAGAAATAGTATTTTAAAATAAAACTGGGAAGTTATACACAGGGAAACAGTAAAGACAGTACTTATAAAACTAACTTTGACAATATCACCTAAAGCCTGAAGCAAGGCTGTCTCCACAAGCTTAAAGCAGTTCCTTTTATGCTTGTTTGTTGGGATACTGTCTTGCAATTCCACAAGTACTTAGAATTTTTTCCATATAAACCCTTACCAGAGTTACTGCAAAGGAAAGAGAAGCTTCAGAAATACGATAGACTTAGATACAACATAAAACTGTTGATATAATTCAGATTCTGTAGAAAGTAACTTATTTGGGAAGATGAGGCTGGGGATGAAAAAATTTAGTTCCACATGTAATGCAGCAGAATATGGGCCAGCGAATCAGCTTTACTATTCACTTCTTCCTAGATAATACTAGATTAGAAGGACTAACTCTTCACTGGGCTACTGCATATTCCTCATTTTTTAGGAACCTGAGCTAAGCTGATTCGTTTGCCGAATTGCATGAGCATTCATAGAGTGGACCCCTCTACCAGAAGATTGCCAAATCCCAGATTTTTCTCTTTTACCTTTCTTTGTCTAACTTCCCACAAGTTAGAACAAAGTCATCATAAAGTACACTTATTTCAATGAAGCACCAGAAAAATAACTGTGGTAATGTTTGTGAAACACCAAGTTACCATAATGACAAGCATCAGACCAAGCCAGGAACAAGCAGTTTTATCTTAAATATCACAAGTAAATAAGACAGAATGCTAAGTACTGAATAAGAAAAAGCTGTATTATTACTTGAGAAATAATCATCCACTCTGGACAAGAAGAAAAGACTTTGCATTCATGTGTTAAACATCACCATTAAGGCAATGGAAATGAGTAAAGAGTGCACTACAGTTTGACTCCTCGTATTCCTTGAATGTCAAATTTTACAAGCTTTGTGACATTCTTCTAATATTTCTCCTGGGTAAGCATTTGATATAAATATCATGGCCTTTAAAACAAAACCAAAACAAAGCAAAACTCAAACAGCAAATTCTTTGGTGTCAGGGATAATAGTCCACTGCTTGATAAACTTCTGTCTTTGAAAAAATGTCTGGTAGAGTTTTGAAGTAGTTCCGTGAACCAGTTCAGTAACCTTCCTGTAAGTAAGCACTGGTTAACACTGAACTAACACATTGCTCTTGCAATGCTTTCTCAAACTGCTGGGCTGCAATGGCTGATTGGACCTGATCAGACACTTAATCGTGCAGCAAGTCTGGCAAAATGCACCCACTTGGGCAGGAAAAACAGACTACTTCTTTTTGATTCTAGAGCATCTAGCACAGCCCTGAGACATGCTGATAGGGAAGTGGCTGGCTCAGAGCACAGCTGTGTAACATATGCATTTTACTAGGGTTGATGATTCATGATTTCTATCTAGCAGTTTCATCTGGTTATTGTATCAGACAGAATAAGATTCCATAATGTGTGCTCTGGATGCAAGGCAACAGCTACTCATTTCTTCCCAGGACCCTCATATGGTGATGCACCAACACCTGAGCTCACCCAGCGGCACAGCTCACTGCAGAGCTGGCTTTTTTCTCTCTTCTTTTCTGGAAGCAGCCTATGTAAGCATGGATATGTGTGTGTGTGATTTACTCTGCATCATCCCCCACTAGACAAGCCAGACTATGCCCACAATTAATTTCCTTGAGTGCTACTTTGCTGAGAGTTGGCTGATTCTCATCTGCTCCTCTTGCACCAGGCCACACTGGCCCCAGTGGGAGCCCACCTTCCCCACGTATGTCCTGCCCTGAGGCAGGAGACGAGCCCCAGAGCCAGAGCTACCTTCTTCCTCCCAGCTGCCAAGGGGCAGGCAAGGTGGGCAGTAGTGCTGGCTGCCCGGGCAGCTGACTGAAGCTCTTCTCCTTATTTTTCGGGGGCTGCTTCCTCTGCACTGGTTGTCTCAGAGAACAGAGAAGCTTCTTGCCTGTGTGTATAACCAATTTGCATCAGTGCAAAAAACTCCCCTCTGGCAGGAAATTGCTCCCCTGCCTGTCGGAAATCTAGCAGAAAAAATGGGAAGAGTAAGATTTTCCCCAAAAAAGCTGCCTAAATCTCTACCACCTACTGAGAGGATCCCTATCTGGCCTGTGAGGGCTGGTCACAGTCTCTCTGGTTCCTCAGTGGTGTTGGATTGTTGAACACCCGAACTGCAGAAAACTTCCATTTGTGTGTGGCCATGAAAAGAGTCCTACTGTGACAGAGGCCGGGATCCCATCAGATACAGGTTTGGCAATGGCCATCCAAGCAATGGAAGTGCCCTGCCCTTCCCTTTCTGAATGGAGGTAGCCACAACAGCAACACATAAGGATTTATTAACTGTTCCTATTCAGCAGCACTGCTCTAGTACAAAACTATAGCAGGGTAAATAAAACACTTTAGAGTCAAACTAGGAGTGCAAAGATTCTTTCTTGTCTTAGACCACCCAATTTCCAAACACTGGTCAATGAAGACTCACCCGTTTAAGAGCTGCCAGCTTTGATAGAGTTGCTTACACTAGGCTGTATGCATTTTGTCTCTGTAAAAAGATGATTTGACTTGGCAATAATTTACTAAAGGCGGTTGCTTGAAAATAAAAGTGGAAATAGTATTTCTATTCTTTGTTTGTTTGGATGATTTTCCATTTCATAGCTTAAGGGAAACCATCAATTGAAAGATACTCATCAGTTATGAAGGATTCACAACCTCCTTTATGATAACAAACACTAAGCATGAACCATGACTGTACATGTATCAATCTTGAGTGGACTCTTTTCTTTTGGATGCTAGTACTCTTTAAAATATCATGTCAATGAAAAGTTTTGAGAAAATCTAAGTTATAGATGATAAGCCTAACACAGTTACTTTATGGTCCAGGCTGCAAGCCAGCAGACATGTAAGCCAGCTGGAATGGACCTCAAGTCTAGTCTATCCCCCTGAACTATACACGGAGAAAGGATGACCCAACCATCCTCAACAGATCTAGGGTAACCTGTTCTTAAAAAAATACTCCAGAGAAGGTGATTCTTCTCAACTTGCAATTATGCTGAGAACACACTAATCTTTGCAAAACTTTTATTTTGTTCGAAAATTCAATATTTTCCTGAAGGTCATTAAAGACCTCATTAGATAGCAGTGTATTTAACACTGGTCCTTGTGACACCACGCAACCATCCCCAGTCTATTTAGTTACATTTCTCTTTTGATGACCTCATTTGGAGATGTCAGCTAGCCATACCTTAAGTCACTTGTTAAGTGTCTTGCTAAGATATACAAAAGCACTGCTTTATAATCAGGAGGCTATGTGGTGTTAGTGCACCACTGAAGTCCACTGTGTCACCTACCTGCCCCATTCACCCTTGCCTCTAGAGCTCTCACACCAGGACCATTTAGCAAGTCCCATTTTTTCTAAAACCACATTGACTTAGCTGTAAATACAGCCCTTTTGTTGTTTTTGTCTCTTACTTAAGCTCCTAAATAGGCAGCTGACACAAGTGATATCAAATTAACTGATTTATAATTAGTTACCAAGCATGACAGAACTCTACTTTTGTGATGGGATTTCAAAATACAGTAGAAATTACAGGCAGTGGGATTTAAATCCCTGCAGACAGCTGTTTACAAAGTCTAGTCTGCAAGTGAAACAGGACAACAGCAGTGGAAGGGATGAAACCAAATTTGTGTCCTGCTTCACCTTTCCACCCCAGGCTCCTTTTTCTGGAGCATAAGCTTGTGAATCTGGCTGGCCACACGGAAATCTGAGGCCACAGGCTATGGGCAGCCAGCCAAGATATACCTGCAGGCTTGACAACAGCTGTCTGCAGTCAAACAACATGGAGAGCAGCTGAGTTTTCCTTTGTGGTTTGAAACATTGCTGGGGTGTTTCTCCTCTGCCCAGATGTTGATTTTCACAAGGTTTGTGGGGGCTGGTATCTATGAAATATCTCCTCTGCTAAATTGGTAAGAATTAGTCTGTGGGTTTGGAATTATTTGGACAGGATCTGGCAGATTGAGATCCTTTTTGCCTCATTTCTGTAGGAAACCAAACTGAAAATGCTTCTTCTGCCCAAATGTTTCTTTTTTTTTTTTTGTATCCGCTCAGTCACTGAGAAACTGGAAAACACTTCATTCTCATGAGAGCCAGAGACAGCTTGTCACTACCTTTAAAATGAGGCAAATACTTACTGAATCCCTTTTCATATCATTAGCACTTAACCACCATGAGTGGTTCTGGACAAAAATAATGTCTTGATACTTCTTCAATTCAAAATCACGTTATGCCCAGGCTCTCATTAAATGATTGTCCTCTGTGGCTTATCTCTTGAGGAGAGTTTGGGACTAATAAATTTGAAGACAAGTGAAGCACTCAGGTCACTCAGAGGTAAGAGTTCAAGTCCTGCTCCTCTCCTCAGCACTGCCAAGTGCTCAGCCCCCAGCTTCATGAGCTTGCCTCTGTCTCTCCACATAAGCACCAACTTTCCCATTCCCTTTGTGGGCAGCCCAGCACCCGGCCAGCGCACGTGGAGATCCAGGGAGATGCCTTAATGAGGGGCACAGCAGAGTCCCTGTTCTTTGTGAATTCACTGGGAGGCATCTTAGAAAATTGGCCCCAAATACAAACAATGGCAAGCAGTTTATTGCAACAAAATTCTTTAATGAGTCATGATGGGGCTTTGGGAGAGTGAGGAATACAAAAGACACTTGCTGACGGCATAAATATGTGAAATCCTGGCGATAAATGAAGATTTCCTTTCTTGCGCAATAGAATTAGTCTTTTAAATTTTAACAAGGCCTTTCAAAATATTGTGAACTCCCCTCCCAACCTGCTGTGCTGCCACAATTACAGCAGAAAATAACTGAGGAGAAAATTACTGGGGCATTGCTGATACTGCTACTTTTATAGCATGCTTTTCTGGCTTAGTTTCCCTAATAGCAGCAACAGCTAAAGATTTTAGGTACATAACCTTGAAGACACTTTTCCCACAGTAAATTAAAGATATTCTCTTGTGACGTGTGCTGACATGCGACTGTCAGACCATGGTGTGGCAGCACCAAAAGATTTTTTCTGAAACAGATGTGGCTTCCACAAAGAAATCCCTTAAATGAGATAGGTGGTTTAATGTATTATTGGTAGGGAGAGAAAGCCATTACATTGCTGACTTTGGGGAAAGGCAAACCTGCATAGATCCATATTGTCCCTACATGAGGGACTGCCGTGCCTGAAAAAGCTCTGAACCAAAGCACACCTCAGCTTTGAAAACCATCTTTTTTACCCTTTTATTTAGAAAAATCCTTTTATAGTCTGAAAGCCTAGGATTCAGGGAATGAAGCACATGCTACATGAAGGTTTAAGACAATGGCAGAAACTTGCACTTTGCCAAGTACATGTTGTGTGTTACCTGTGAATTTCCAGCCCTTTTGAATAGTAAGATGGAGGGAGGATTTGTACCACATTTAGACATTAAAACCTCTTTAACAGGCACATGATGCAGAGACATAAAGGCCTATTTTCTAAGCAACTGTGCAAATTCCTGTTTGCATGATGGATAACATATCTTCTGATTGCACAAAAAGTGCACATTGACATTTTAGGGATGTAAAACATGTGCTCTTGAAGTATTCCAGAGATCACCACTCATGAAATTACAGGAGCATTATTTTCAAACAGTGGTCATGGATGTTAAGCTTCTAAGTTAATGTTTATGTTCCTAGATATGAATTACAGAAAGATCAATTTATAATCCTAGTATTAAGTACCTACTCTGAACTCAACAATATTATTTGTACACATTATTAAATCCTAAAACCAATCCTAGCTCTTTTTTAGATAAGAAAATGGAAAATTCTTCACTAGTATCAACTACCATAGCACCCTTCACAGTGAGAAGGGCCAGCAGAATATGAAGGAAGTTCTTTCTGCATTTGCAGGGGAAAAAATTAATGTACTATCCAACTCAGCTGATAGAATTCATTACACCCATTGCCTCCCCCTAAGCGTTCTGTGACATGGAGATCAGAGCTGTGCTGGAAAAGATGTGGTGTAACTGACCATTAAAACATGCATCCTGAACTCATTCTCAAAACTCACTTCAGGAAGCACTGCTGCTGTTTCCCCTGGGAGCCTATTGGTTTGTGCTCAGGTCAAAAGATGGTCCTTCTCTCTCCCTGCTTGCTTAGGCTTTGACCCAGTAAACTACAGTCCCCAATCCCTCTTTCAGGCAGGCACCACTGATTTCATCTTTTCCAAAAATAAAACACAGAAAGTTGAGGAAGTATGAAGCAAAAAGAGTAGTCAGAAGGAACGTGCAATCTTTGTGATGGCCTCAGCACTGAATTAAAGGGCAGAGACTCTCCTGTCACAATGTCCTCGCAAGCACAGTTAAAATAAATGTTGCTGCTTGATGTAAAAATGAGAAAAATTTTGCAAACTTTGGGATTATTAGACATCTGCTTTTGTGGAGTCTAAATCAGCTTGGAGGCTGTTTCTTTTACAGATATGTCAGAGAACTCAAAATGTTTTACAAGAAAAGGCAGCTTCTGTTCTTTCCACCTCCAAATATGAACACCATGCCAGAGGTGATGGTTGTCTATCATCCCAGAGACACAGCTGAGGGAGAAGGAGCAGGAAGCCACATCAGCTGCCACTCTGAGACACTTGACCACTGGGCTGAAGGAGAAAAAGGCTGTGGGAGATTTGGGATATGACTAGAGGAAGCAGTTTAGCATATTCAGAAGAACAAGGTCAGAGCTTTATTTAAGATAAGTAGCACTTTGAACCTTTAAGTCAAAATATACGTTAAACTAATTGATTACTGTTGGAGCTAGTAAGGATTTCTTTAATAAAAATATTATAATATCTGATCAAAGCTGAGTGTGAGAAAATGCTGATGACTGATTTCTCCTCCCTTCACTGGCCTGATGCACACCAACTTCTCTTCTAACCCAGACTCATGAGAGAAGGAGAAAAAAGAAAGGACCCCTGATTTGAGATACCAAATCCATACCCATCTTATTGGCCTTGGATCTCTATCCATGCATCAGTCCCATGCCAGCAAGTTGGAGGGCATAAATTGTCTCTCAGACTGAATCAAGGCAGACATCATGTGAGCATTTTATGCTATGGTACAACCACAGACCTTGCTTGTTCCCCTGGAGAATTTTCTGCACACACATAATGGTAGTAATAGTAGTAAAAATCTCCAGGGTCTGTTGGGTCCAAAAGAAATCACTTCTAACCCTCCTAGTCTGCAATTGTCCTCTTACTGCTAGGCATAAACCACCCTGGGCTGGTGGGAAAGACAGGACATTTCAATAATAGTGTGCCCTGCCAAGGCAGATATAAATTCTCATTCACATATCAGCTTGTTTCTGTGTAAACCCATGGGCTGTTTTTCATTATGGGCTTCCTTCCAACATCGGGCTGTTGCACTAGCTAGCAAGCAGCTTAATTCCTAAAAATATTGACAAGGAACATGTCAATGCCCATGTGTACTGATACCAAGCAAATCTCATTCCAGAGGCACAACCTTTTTAAATAGAACATAGTTGCTGGAAAGCCTGTTGGAACAGATTCGCTATCCGATGCTGGCATTGTGGCCAAGGAGCTGAACCCCTTCATCCCCAAGCTAATCATCCAGCAATCTAACGACTTCAGCAGATACAAAATGGTTCCAGAGGCCGTGTATCTACTCTTGGACACACATAAGCAGTCCCTAATGATTTCCATGGCATATTCCTATTTTTACATCCTCTTCATTTTTCAAGTGTGAAGAGAAGTTATCTAAGAGGCCAAAAAGTGTGACTAAAGGATCAATTTCACACAGATTTTTGCAGCATGAGATGCATTTGTATGAAGACCTGGCATTATATTCTGACATCTCCCTGGAGACTCATCTACAAATGCTCCTGAGCAACACCTTTTCCTAAAACATTTTGTGAAGTTTCATTGTACAGCTAAAAACTGCCTGGAACAAATCTTATTCTGTCCCTTCCCTGGAACTGTGACTGCACTCAGCAGCCTGTATAACCACCCAGAATTTCTATGTCTCACTTTTGGACCTTTTAAATCTATACCAACCCACCCCCGTTTTGCTGGTCCTGACAGCTGAAATCTCCCTGGATTTTTCTGTCCCCTTTCTCACTTTCTTGTCTGCTCTTTGTGCGTGAATGCTTCTCTCACATACCCTGTGGCTACAGCTGCATTCGCCTGTCACCCCTCACCAAGTACCCTCAGGATACAGCTATTATTGATTGTTTGCCATGCTCCGTACAAGGAACCCTTCTTTGAGGAAAAACCCCATACTGAACCTGGACAAGACAAAGGATGACATCAACTCCTCCCTGAGTTAGTGTCTTAAAGATAAAGGGAGGGCTTCTGCAAAGAGGTTCCTCTGTAGATCAATCAAAGAATGAAAATATCTGGAAAGGTTTTGCAAGATGTGAAGGAATTTGGAATGGCTCAACCAATGAAATGGAAATGCAGTCAGTATTTTGGATGAGCCCTCTTTCAATAATTGTGTTTGAATTATTTCATGTTTTCATCCATCATATGATGACTTTGTCAAAACAATAAAAAAATGTATAAGTGTAACATCCGTGATAGAAAAACAGTATATATTTCAATGTGGTCTAATGCCAAGCAGGGAATTTAACAACAAGAAGAAAGTTATGCTGTTGCCAAATGGCTGGTCCTATAAGTTGACCCAATTAAACTAACACGAAAGGTTCTTTTTGCACTCTTTTCTCCAATGTAAAAATAACTTCTTGCAGTTTGAAATACATTTGTTCCAAATGTTTCTAAAAGGCTGAATGTATGGCAGGATCCACAGCATTTACTGGCAGCAAGAGTGATAACTGCAAAAAGCTGTGTAACCACCTTTTACTTCCTGAGCTTTGAGGCCAAATTCTGCCACAAAATGAAGTGAAATGGCATGTCAGACACCAGAGAATCAAACAATACTTGGACTGGCATAGGCATCATACTCTGCAGGAAAACCTCAAAGCAGCTCCACTAACTCAGTGTCCCTCATTGTTCATAAGTTGTGATTCATACAATTAACAATTCTGCTGTTGCTTCTTCAAAACAAAAACAAAATGCACTTCTGAGAGGATATATTTATCATACCTGGGGTTTGGCAAAATAAAATGTTATCCACTCTTAGGTTTATGAATTCTCTGAGATAAGTTCAGTGTGGAGAAGCAAAACCTTCTTCCAATATAGACATTTATTCTATTTACATTTCTGTCAGCCCTAGAATTCTGCAAAGCAGAATACAGTTTCCCTGGAGTACAGCCCAGTGAAGAATTGGTGAGTAGTTTATATTTTATAACAGTGCCTTAAGTCTCTGTTATTAGCTATGCATTTGGAATAGGACATTTCCTGAGTCCTCATTTATTGTCATGGTATTACAACATTAAATCAAGCTTTAGGTTTTTGTTTGCTTGTTGCTTTTGGAATTTTACTCATTTAAAGGTATTTTGCTTTGCTACACGGAGAGGAGGAAAGACACAAAGAACAAAAGACTCTTGTTTTGAAGAAGGAATTATGGTATTAGAGGTTGCATTACACGTACACATGTAATAGAAAAAATACATACAATATGTAACACCTTGCATGTGTAATTTAATTTGTATGAGGATTTTCTTGTTGCAGTGTTCTCAAAAATTAATAATATTATTCCCTTTAGTGTTCTAAAGAATCAACAGTAATTTAAAATCATTCAAATCACTATTACTGTAGATGTGCATGTAGAAAGGGAGTTGCACAGGACCTTTTTAGCAGAAATAAATACTGTGTTGATTAAAGCAAATGACTCCCTTGGTATTTTAATTTAAACACAACATTTGGGAGGGTTTGGATTTAAGCATGTTGGATTTCTTTTACTTTGGATGCATTCTTTTTTTTTTTTTCTTCCTTTTTCTGTAGCCTGCATTCTTTTGGAGTGTCAGGAGCTGCAATTTGTTTCACTAAAGCCAAAAATGTGGTTTTGCTTTGTATACTTAGCACTAGTTTCTATGTAAGATACACACTGGACAAATCTCAAGTAAAGGTCTCTTCCAGCAGAAGGTCAGGCGCTTGGTGCCTTTTCCATATGTTCTGAACTGTGTTGCTGGCTGGCTGTGTGTTGAAAAGGAGCTTTGAGTAAGAAATCCGTCCTCCTTGCACATCTGGAAATGTTGATGGTCAGTTAGATTTTAAAGCATTATGGTCATTCTCCACAGCAAAGATTCAACATACCTTCAAGGCAAAAGCAGCGATTTCCAAATGCTCATGACATTCCAGTGGTCATTTGAAATGAAGAGAGAATGGATTTAAAAAACCTAACAAGTGACCTTACACCCCTTAGGGTGCTCCTGCCAGTGTCTAAACTTTTACACTGCTCTCGCAGTAAGACAAAACACTTTTGTTGTTGTTTTTTAGAGTGACTTCAAATTGTCAATATTATTTACATCATGAGGCTCATCCTGAAAAAGATTAAGGAAAAAGTAAGACAGAAAAACATTCCCAGGCAAGAAGAGAGCCTTGTTTTCCTTAAGAAAAGGAATAAACAAATTCTACTATATGTTCCTAACTAAATGGAATGATACCTTGTTTCAAAGATAAGAATATCTACGGAGATAAAACATCTCTTATTCACAAAGTACTGTGTTTTATGTATATGGCTCTTACAAAATCTTCTTTCTTTTCAAGAAAGCATTTTATGTTTATCTGGTCTCCTGGAATACAGAGAAGGGACATATGGTGAGCATTTTTGGACCATCAATCAAATTCTAGTTCATCAGTCGAATCTGTGCAATGTAAACACTGTCCTAAATAGCAAAGTTGTTTCACTGTTTTTTATAAGTGTAATTTGTAATAGTATTTATTTGCAGATTCTACACTGGAAATACTTTACATTTCTCAGTGTGAGAGTTTTACCGCTTGACATCACTTCGAGAAAAATAGTTTTTCTGAAAAGAATGGATAAACACCTCTAAAAATCAAGTTCCTCTACATCTGAAAGAATAACTTCAAAGATAGTCAAAATAATTTGTCACGTTAGTTAACTATTCATTGTCTCAAGACTCTCTGTACTTTCCCAAAGACTTTATATTTCACATTAGGATCAGTGATTCTCACTTCCTTTTGCTCAGCCTGCTTGTGGGGTTCTTCTGTGTTTGACATCTAAGTGGTTTTCCTGAAAAGATTTTGTCTTAGTCTGTATCTATTTGCAGCTCATTTGTTCATCTGATTTTTCAGTATCAGAAGACCTACAAACTAGTATAGAGCTGTCATGGTACAGGAGATCATTTGCAGTCACACAACCAGGTGATCTGGGAGTGGGCTGAGCACCATGTCCTGAGAGCTATGAGGTGTTTGCTCCCACTGCCTCTAGCTGGCTTCAGTATTATATTCCCTGTACGTGAGATAAACTTTCTTAAGCCCTTGCAATTTAGATATGGGAAGGTCTTGCAGGCTTGAGGTCGAATTCAGAATCTGACTTGTGAAAATCTCGATGTATTGGGTTAAGTGCTGCTGACTTGCCACACTGTAGAGAAGATTCTATGGCTCTTTATAAGGCTTATCTTCCACTGTAAGTTTAGCAGGTAGCATGAAACTGGAGACATGGAGCCTCTACTACCTGGCCATAGCTGCAAACAGTGGAGCAGTAGGCTGCTGTGTAGGCAATCTCTTTGGCTTCAGCAGTAACACATGCAAAGTTGGCTTGAAAAGCATCAGAACTCTGTTGTCTTCCATTTGTGCCACTTCCAGTGGATGTAAATTCCAAGTGTGGGTTTCCTAAGGAACAGTGTTTGCTTTGGATCTCGGAGCAGAAAGGTAGTGTCAGCTCTAGACTTCAAAGAGTGACTCCCTCCTCTTTTCTAAAGACTGTGGTGTAAGGATCCCACTCTCTTGTCCCTTTCTCCATTTCCATTTTTATATATGAAATAATTACCTATTAAAAAAAAAAAACTTTACAGAATGTTTAAAAATATCTAAAGATAACCCTTAAATTATGAAATAAACTGTTCAAACACTTTGGAAACTGAATTTTAAAGTGACCAGTTGTGGTAAATAATTTGGAACATAGACAAACAAGATGGGTGTTTTTTTCAGCATGCTAGGCCAATTGTTTGTGAAACATTCTTCAAAACCTCTTGAGAAAATGCTGAGACATCATGGAGCTGCAGGGAAGCATGAGGCTCCACAGGGCAGGCAGAGTGGAAGATGACACCAGCAAGATTCTCTGGACCAGTCGCTTTGGGATCTGAGCCCAGACCACGAATTGCAAAAGAAACCTCTGAGAAGTCAAGGGAAACACAGTCCAGCAAATTAATCTGAGAGCAAATCTTTCCCAGTGCTACAACTTGCTATGTAGGGTATGGCTTGGGTGGTGATGAGGTAGCAAGAAGCTCACCCCAGGCCCCAGTGACCAGCTTTGGCCTGAGTGATGCTCAGAGCTGGCGTGTCCAGTCTAGTTGTGTCTACAACAGCAGCCATGATGTAGGGATGGTCATGGCATCCTGTAGATATTCCCAGAGGCTTGTATTTCAGGTGATCTCTTCCTTTACAAGCTATGGATTGATTTTCAGGGGCTTTAGTGTAATAGGCTTAGCTCTGGCCGTGTTTAAGCCATTAATCTTTTCGACATGCATTAGTTTGCTAAGAGGCAAGGCAAATTCAGGATGACAGTGAAAAGGAGACCACATTCGAGTAGTAATTGTTTCCATGTCAAAGACCGAGGCCTAATCTGCATAAAGCTAAGAGGGTCCTTTTAAAATTTAGCACAACCAGGAACACTGTTAATATCTCAGGGATTACTTTATTTCAGACATGGCATGTAGATCTGAGCCAAATTAAAAAGCAACTAATTTCCAGTTCTGATTCACCTCTGGGATTTCCTGAGTGTCCAGCACCTCCAGCCGGACTAGCCTTGTCGCTGGCCACCCTGGTGCTAAAGCCATTGTTATTGCCACACAAGGTGAAGGGCCAGCAGGTAAATTCTTGAGAGATGGATGGGATTTCCAAATATAACTCCGGGAAATTTCCTATTATCAAGGATCTAACCATTTAACAAAGAGCAGATGACTGATATTAATCACACTGAAGTAAACAGGCAATGTTCTTGATTACAGTGTAGTGCCTGTGCTGACTCAGGGCCTGTAAATGTGTTATGCTCAGACATTGTTCCTTCAGCTGTACTTTGCACTTCTCCCGCTGCCAGTAAAGCCCAGTTCATGGAATCACAGAATCACAGAATCACCAGGCTGGAAGACACCTTCAAGATCACCGAGTCCAGCCCATGCCCTAACATCACCTCAACTAAGGCATTGACTGCCACATCCAATCTTTTTTTAAACACATCCAGGGATGGTGACTCCATCACCTACCCGGGCGGATGATTACAGTACTTTATCACTTTTTCAGTAAAAAACTCTCACCTAACATCCAACCTAAATTTCTCTTGACACAGCTTAAGACTCTGTCCTCTTGTTCTGCCAGTTGTTTCCTGGAAAAAGAGACCAACCCCCACCTGACTACAACCACCTTTCAGGTAGTTATAGAGAGTGATAAGGTCATCTCTGAGTCGTCTTTTCTCCAGGCTAAACAACCCCAGCTCCTTCAGTTGTTCCTCATAAGGCTTCTGTTCCAAGCCCTTCACCAGCCTTGTTGCCCTCCTCTGGACACACTCAAGTGTCTCCACGTCCTTCCTGAACTGAAGGGCCCAGAACTGGACACAGCACTTGAGGTGCGGCCTCACCAGTGCCAAGTACAGGGGAAGAATGACTGCACTGGTCCTGCTGGCCACACTATTCCTGATACAGGCCAGGATGCCTTTGGCCTTCTTGGCCACCAGGGCACACTGCTGGTTCATGTTCAGTCAGCTGTCGACCCCCAGGTCCCTTTCTACCTGGGCACTGCCCAGCCACACTGTCCCCAGCAGATAACATTGCAGGGGTTATTGTGGCCAAAATGCAGGACTCGGCACTCGGACTTGTTAAACTTCATCTTACTGGACTCTGCTCATCTATCCAACCACTCCAGGTCTCTTTGCAGAGTTTCCTTGAGTAACATCAGCATTTATGCTAATAAATTTGCTTTTAAATTAAATCCTGTGACACAGACAAAAACAAAAGCATGAGAAGACTGAGGGCAAGACTGTGAATTCATTATCCTGAAGGTGACTGTTGGGCACTTGTGACTTCTAGTCCCATGACTCCAGAGCAGGAATTGCCTGTAGGACAGGTTGGCTTCCTCATCAGGCTGTGCTCCATGCTGCCCAGGACATGCCTGCTGCCCCACCACAAAGTCCATCCCATGCACAGGCTCTCATCAGAGCCTTGATCACTTTGGTGCTCGTACATCAGTGTGACCTGCTGAAAATTGAGACAGGAGTCAGGTTTCTAGGTACAGCAGATTGAGGGTAGGACTCTGCTCAGCTGACAAGACCAGAGGATTTGAGTGCCTTCAGACTGAGGAGAGAGCCAGATCCAGGTGTCCTAGCTCGAGAGGGAGCAGCAACAGGAAGTGGCAAGCTTTTGCTTCTTTGTCTCCTGCCATCCTTTAAAAGAGTGAAGCGGCTTCCAGTACTTTGCAAAGGGTTGTCATGCCCGCAGCAGTTAGATGCACATTGTAAGCCTCAGCATACTTGGTATCCCAGGGGATGTCAGCAGAGGAACTTTTAGTCCTGGATCTAAGTTCAGCCAAAGGCCTGGGCACTACTGGGAAAGTACCGTAGCTCTAAGTGCCTGGAGAGCTGAAAGGGAAGGAAAGGCCTATGTCACTGGCTGCTTCCAGGTTGGGAGACTAGCTGAGCAGGATTTTTGACTTAATGGACTTGGGCTTGCCATAAATGTCCCAGATCCTTCTCAAGTTGTAAGAATTCCTCCATCAGTCTGATCATAACAGACTTGTCTAAGACAAAACAAGCAACTCTTGCCTCACCCGTTCATGTGATGCCCAGCACAGTTGATGGTCCTGTCTCTCTTGGCTGAGTAAGACAAGTTGCTATGGCTGGGTATTCCAAGAGGCACACAACCCACACATGGAGGCATCACACAACAACCCCCAACATCACACTGAGGAGCAGAAAAAGCTAACTTACACCTCTCAGTCCAGCTCAAGAACAGGCAACAATGTCCCAGCAAACCAATGGAGAGGAGCATTATCACCTCATACCTGAGCCCCATTCCTGTATCCTAACTACAGTACAGTCCATCCTTGCAGAAAACCACCCCTGCACTCTGGTAAGAAAATGACACTACATTGGCTAACAGTGTTGTGTTACTACTTTGACAGGAGAACAAATACCTCCAAGGTATGGTAAAAACTCCAGGATCAATGCTGCTTCTTTCTGTGAGCTGGGAAGAAGACTGCATGCCTCGCACTCAATCCTTACCGAACAAAACACCATATACAGCAACGCAACATCATTTCTTGTTTCTCCCAGTGCAAGAAGGTTCCTATTTGCTTCATTATCAGACATTATTGTTTGGCTTTGATACTGCTACCAGTTAAGTCAAAAGGATTTTTGTCTTTAACTCCGATGTAGCAGCATTATACCCATTTCACACTCACACCCTTCAAGAGAGATTTCTTATAACTCTTAAGGGATATTGTGCCTGGAATATTGTGGCTGCTCTGATTCTTGGTTTGTCACTGTTATATATCCATTTAGTTTAGCTATGTTTCAGACACCTCATTCAAAACCCACAGGCATTTGATGATCGAAACACCTACAGAATCCAAAAGTTGTAATACCTTCTTGAAAAAATGCATCAGTGCATTTTGTCAGAGCTTGACTATTAGCCATTAACTTTCCAGCTGGATGCTGAAACTTTTAAAGAACATAGAGTATCAACCAATTAATCTCGCAGTAATTTTTAGTAGTCATTAATTCAATGTTTCATAGACAAAGCATTGAAAAAATGACGAGACGTTCCGGCAGTAGTTACGAAAACATTCATCCTTTAACAAGGATGCATTAGTTAGCCAGCCAGCTTTGAAAATAGATTGACTGTAGCTGTTTTTAAAAACAGTTCAGAAAAGACTGCGAGCACATCTGCTGTGTGTTAAACTGGAAAAATCTGGCACCTGAAGAACTGTTAAATACAATGTAAGGACTGTCAGACCCTGCAATATATCCCACACCAAGAACTCTGTGCGATGCGAAGCAGGTTATTTCAGACTCGAGAAGCAATGTTAGACTCTGGATACAGCAGGCAGCCGAAATTTGACATGCTGTTTAAGGGGAGCGCAGGTAAAGCTTGCTCAAACTGTGACTTCTGATGCAGAAATTAGGGTTTAGAAACAATCTGTGACCCATACCATTAAATTATGCCAATGGGGAAAAGGGCCTACGGTCTCCTGTTCCTGCTTTGCACTGACTGCTGGATTAAGCCTCTGCACCTCCTTCTTTAGGCTATGTGGGTGGGGAGCTGGCTCCTGGGTGGGAAGCAGGACCAGCAAGCCGGCAGGTCCTTCTGCAAGTCATGCAGGGAACTGGCAGGGCTGCCTTCCCCTAGAGGAGGGGATCCAGGAAGCAGATATGATTCAGCTGCTAATGATTGAGCTGTACCTAAAACAGAGCTTGTAGCAGAACTACATTTTAAACCTTGGGTTGCTGGTCTCCTAAAACATCCATGTGTATCCCCTGCTTCTCCCTGTGAGGGGAGAATAGTCTCTGCTGTCCACCGGAACACTGGAGATAGGAAGGAGTCTGACAAAAGCAGGGAGCTTCTCAGCCTGATCTGACCAGCAGCAGCCCAGAGCAGCTCCAGATGCCCTGCCTCGGCACCCCAGGGACAGAGCTTCCCATCTGATAGCTGGGCAGCTGGGCTCTGAGTAGTCCCTAACTCTTGCTGGCTTCTCACCTAGCAGACACACTTTGACTGAGACGCTGTAGGTAACAGCCCCGAGCATCTCAGGCTGTGCACGTTCCCTCCAGCAGGCAGGCAGGCAGCAGAGGAGCGGAGCGCTCTCTCTGGATGGCACGGAGGGAACAAAGAGATGTGCATGACACGGGGTGAGCCTCAGGTTGCAAATAGCAAGACAAGAGCGGTGGGAGAGAAACAGGATGGAGGTCTGGGTGTTTCCCAAGATGGATGCCAGAAAAGGCAGGTTTCCCTTGCTGATTTCTATGCTGCAGCTGCTCATCACCAACAAATCCTGCAGCATTTAATAAATTCGGCTTTTGAGTTCCCGTAAGAAATTTAGGAAGGAGAGAAGAAAGGGAGTGGGGTCTTCTGAGGGTAGCCCATCTTTGTTCTGAGTTTACTGAAGTGCATTTTGGGACAAGCAGGCTAAACAGGGGACAGATCCTTGACCACAAAATAGCTAAAAGCCCTTTCGCAGATTTTACAAAGGGAGTGGTCTGGGAAAGTTTTAGAAAATGAGAAAATTATGCAACTTTCTCTTAGAGCTGGAAAATACTAAAATATATGTATAATGTGTATTGACTGTTATGATTGTTGGTTGTGACTCATCAGCCACATAAAATTCTGTTACCTCAAATCTTCCATGAAATGGGGGAAAGAAAAACAGGGAAAGTCATCAACAAAGATTTGTTTTCTATGTATTTTGTTTCTTCTCTTTTTTCCAGTCTTTCTGCTCTAGGTTCTGTACGCAGAACTGTATAATAAAATGAAAATACTTGCCATGAAAATACAGCAGGCTAGAAGCCATCTAGTGCAGTGTCTAAAGACCTCTTCGAGGATTAGAGTTAGGGCAGGGAAGTGCAGCTTTGTTTAGCTCTGTTTTCATTGTGCGTAAATTTTAATTTGCTTCTGTATGTTTTTCTTGATTACTTTAGTTGGGTGGTTTGTTCCTACTACATCCTGGGGCTTTTTTCTTCCTCTAAGTAACACCTGATGTTGAGAAATCTCTGTGTCCTGTTGCACATACATGCTACACTCCTGTGTTTAAGTACTCATTAAGTCTAATGGAAATCATTTTCTTTGGGTGGTCTTCACTGCATACACTAATTTCCATACAGTACTCTACAAGAAGCCAAGAAAGGAGCAGGCCCCACAAAACGTGCTCTGCCAAGCAAGCCTGTTAACAGGGTTTTGAACAAGCCAAGGCTCTGTTAAGATCAATGGTTTGGTTCACAGGGATATCCTATGCACATTCCTGCAAGTCACAGATTGCTATGTGTAGATCTTAACCCAGTGAAAAAGAGTGCAGTCTGCCAGGCTATAGGATGCAGAAAAGCTATTGTGGGGTTGTGCTGCTCTGGCACTGGGAAATAGTGAGGAGCCCAGACAAGCCAAGTGGGTTGGAACATGCCGATAGCGCAAGTGCCAAACCTCTTAACAGAGAGAAACTCTGGGGAAGCTGAGCCTTTCCAACATAGCTTTCTTCCCTCCCCAACGTTGCTTTCAGTCTTATCTGGCTCAGATTCAGTAACTGGTTTTCATTCAGTTTTTATTTCGAGTAAGTCCGAGAGAACTTCTCAGGCATCTTAGTCACTTGTAAGTTAGTCCCCTGGGAAAGCAATGCAGAACCAAAGCACCATGGCCACGGTACTGTGCAACACCGCCAACTCAAGAGCTCTCCTGGAAGAGTCCTGCACCACAGGAGCTGGATCAGGCAGGGGAGGAGCTGGCTGCCCCTGCAAACGTGCTGAGTGTCAGCAAACCCATTCCCATCAGGGGGCTGAGGGAAAGGGCTGACACCGCCTCAACATTATCTCACTGATCAGCCGGCCCACGAGCTGCGTGGGATTTACCAGTACACAGAGCCGAGGAAAATCAGACCACGCTCAGCCAACTCAGCAAGAACACAGGAAGTTTTCAAGAGTGGAAGCCTTTTCTAAAATAGCATTAAAGTATGAAATATTAAAAATTGGAAATGACTATACATGGTAGTGCTGGGGACTACACAGTTACCCCTAAAATTTCCTGCCTAAGCTCAACTTCACCCAGGACATGAAAAACCTGTCCTGTTTGGTGATTTGTACTGAACTGAAGCACTCCCCCTTCACAATGCCCTGTGGATTTGATGTAGGTATTTGCATTTTCTCAACACATTGCCTGTCACTAGTGCTGTCTTGCTGCCCTCCCCTAGCCAAAACGGAGAAGCCATGGTTTCTTTGTGGTCACACTGTCTCACCAGTAAGAACAGTGAAGTAGACGTGACCTTGTAATTTTCTTCTACCCTTGCTGTCGTGGAAAATAATCATACCAGAATTGTGGCCACACTGAACCACTCCTCATTTCTGATTTCTCTTCTCTGAGCAGATAAGAATGACCTAGGGCCTCTTAGTGTGTTTTACATCAAAGACTGATGAAGAGTCCTGACAGCCTTGATGTCACTGCTGTAAATAAACCATTAATCACACTGCCATTCCAGGGAACAGCCTTCTCCCAGAGGGCATGAACCTCCCTCAGGTCACTAATATAAACCACATCTCCACTAATTCGGTGGGGTGGAGTAATGTCAGGGCTTTCAAGGTGGGCTGGCTCTGTGTCAGAGGGACACTCCATTACTCTCGTTGTAGTGCACAGGTCATTGTTATGATTCCAGTGAATTGTAAATGGTCAATTAATGGAGAAAGAGTTATAATGAATCCAATAAAGTGCATTGCAGGAGTTACAGTAATAAGTGGAAAGAATAGGTTCATTGTACTGGTAAAACTTTTGCTTTGGAGTTGACTACTGCATAAAAACTTAATGTAGAGGTGCAAGAGAAACAATAGGGTCAGTGGTCTAGCAGACAACCAGAGCAGTGTGACTCTAGTACATACTGCAGAGACTAGTACCATGAATAACAACGTGTCTATTATTAAAAATTGATCTAATTTTAAAATCCCTGCCAGGCCACTGTCTTGCCAGCACTACTCTTCAGTAAGATTGTCAGTGGAAATAACATATTTTATACATATAAAAAAGCATTATATATATATAAAATGCATGTTATTATATAGATTGTATGTATTACATATTTGCACATACATATACATATATATCAAAATAGCATAGTATTGTGGTTTAGAAATACAACTGAAATCAAAGTCAGTTAGACCCGTACTCTGCAGCTGAATAGTTCAGCCATCACGTCTGTATTGCAAACAGAAATCTGGCCTTCTGACAGAGTAGCTTTTGCAACGGGAACTGCCTCATTAAGCATGGTCGTCTGCATGTCCCAGTGTAAAAGCAGCATAAAAATAATGATACAACAGAGCTGATTGCTGCCTCCCTGATTTAGTGAGTCCTGAGGGTAGTCTGTGATTCCCAGAAGTTATTCAAAGTAGCCCTAAATCAGAGCTCGGGGCTACTCTAAACTACACTAATATATTTTTTTATACAATAAGTTATATTTCTAAAATGTGGTCCCAAGGGCATGTGAGCCAGATGGCACTGGCCACTTTCACACACTCCCTCCACACCACAGCCTGGCACAGAGACTGCTAACACAGCTTTCTGTGGCCAGAGGAAACCCCCACGCTTTCCCTCTGGAGGCTGAGCCTAAACTTTAGGGCTGTGCACTGTGGTTTACGTGTTCAGTCCAGACAGCATGGTTTTGAAGCCACACTGAAAAAAACCTCTGCAGAGCAGTGATGGCAGTGAGTGGCTGCAGAAAGTTCAGGCACATCATATCCCACCTCTTGGAAGGGGCTCTGTGGTACTGCCAAGAGGGGCTTCACACCGTCCCCCAGGTGTCCCCCAGCTTCACCAGCTATGCTGGTTTTAGGACTCCCAAATGAAATGCAGAATCTCGCAACTTGACTTCTCTAATTACTTTAAAACCTGACACCTGCTAACCCAGGTGGACACAGAGCTGGATCTTCACAACCTGGGCTACTCTCCAGAGGCAGACTCCTTACAAGGAAACCACCCCACTGGTCTGCTCTGCATGGCAGATGAGGTGCCACAAAAGCCCAAGCTCTCATCAGCACCACAAATACAGCTAGTAAATTATAAACACCTCAGGCAACTAAATAACAACTCTGCTGGGCTCCATCTATTTAAAACACAGTCAGTGCTGGGACTAAAATTGTGAATTACCCCTGCTAAAAATTTGGGTGACCCTCACTTGCCTTATAACACAACAAACTAGGGTGTGTAGGAGTGTCTGTGTTAGTATAAGCCTGACTGTAAAAGCCTGACTCCCTTGCTTGATGCCTTAACCAGGACCAGAAGACAAGATTGCTGACTTGAAATCGAGTTTCTTAAGAGAAAAATTAACTAAAGAAATGTTTTACTCTGCTAAAGCACAGATTGTCTTTGGAGTCCAAAACACTGCTATTTAAAAATGCCTTTTGCAAACCAAGGGTCAGGAGTTTCCAAGCTGTCAAAAGAATCCCTCTCATTATAACCATACGTAGGTCAGGATTCAGCACTGTCCAACAGTGAGATTCATGAGCTGCGCCTCCCACAAGCATCCTTGGGGAGACAAGCACAAGGTAACTTGCCTTCCACTTCTGTCAACAGAAGCTCAGCTGAATTCTCCTCAGCCTTATGCCACAGGCTGCATACTTAGTTTCTCAATTCAATATTTATTTCAATTTTAATTTGTAAGTTTCTTTAAATACCTACCTAAAGACTTTTCCACGCACCTCCAGCATAATCTTCTGAACTTAAACTCAAGTTACAGGCCTGAACCCCTCTTCAGCAACAATTATTTTTTAAGTGAAAACAGATAAACTTATAAAATTTTGAATTTTGCCTTTTTTTTACTTTCTTAAGGAATATTTGTTTTGAAAAATACACTATATAAAATAAGAAAAGAAAATGCATATTTAACCCATGTTTCATGTAATAAAGGAGACTTTAGAACTCAATTTGTTATCAATAAAAAGCACCTGTCTGATCTTCCCAATATGTATATTTAAAGCTATTCTGACAGTGTGGGACAATAAAAGAGTATTAGCTTTATTACCACCTACATTCGACTGAAATAAAGTTTCACAATAGACCTGTGAGCTGGACAGAAGATCCCCATGAAGTCTTGAGAAGCAGAGATAAGCACATATTAGTGCTTCTTCTGAAAGAGACTGAGGTTTATGTGTGCATTTCTGGAGCTGCCAATGAGCACTTTCGTAAAAATGAACCCCGAAAATACACACACGGTCCACACACAAAAGTCCTCAACCCCTGTCTGGAGTGAGACCCTCTGTGTCTCACCACATCTGTCTGTGCAGGCTTGCCACCACCCCTCCTATCATACTCAACCCCTTACACCCTGTCACAGCCTCCCAGAGAGGCATCAGTGGGGTCTGCAGCTAACGGGAGGCTGGGTTTGCTGCTCTTCTGCTGTCCTGCACATCCTTCCTTATTGCTGGGCCTGGACACAAGCAGCTGCTTCCTTTTTACCTCTTCCCTTTCCTGATGCAACAGCTCAGCATGGGAAAAATAGGCAGCAGGACCTACTGGTGATCCTAAGCTTCTACCAGCAGGCTGGTGCTCTCTACACCGTGGCTGATCTTGCATGGTGCCTAAAACGGCCCCAACACACTTGGCTTTTCTCTCTCCAAGCTATCAGATAGAGCCTACAGCCCCGAAGTAGCCTGAAATTTAAGAGGCTGTTTCAGATGATGTAGCTATGCATGGTCACCAGGAAGGCTCCACAGTTCCCTTCCAGTCCAGGGAAGAGCAATTGCTTGTAAACAAGTGAATATTGTTTAGCATTAACTAGGAATGCCTCAGTCCGATGTGTATTCTACAGTGTATCAGAAAATACCTTTCTTCTAAACAAAAGTGAACCAAAGTATAACCAATTAATTTCAATACCTTTAAAACGTAGCAGTATTTTGTGAGGCTGGTGGGGTACCCAGCACTAAAGATTAATATCACTTTATGAACAGGACTTCTTGCGTGATAGGCAAAGAACTATTTATTTCTCCAAATTATAATTTACTTCCAATCTACATTCTACATAATGTTGGCAAATGCTGCATTTAAAGCATATGGGTAAAGGAAAACCCCATGTGGAAGTACACAGGACTGAAGCCTAAGTCCGCAAAATTTCAGAGATACAAAAGCAGCACTTATTGGCATAATTTTTTTCTGTTGCTTGCAAGTGTAATAGATCTTCAGCTCTACTGATGAGCGAAACTATACACAGAAACTTGAAACTGTTTCAGAATTATTGTTAATTACAAAGCCCTTGAAAATGCCTGTGAGCAAACCAGGTCCTTTTATTTATTTTTCTTTTGCCATAAAATGTGTGTTATCAGGAACAGTAATTGTTCCCCCAAAACAGAATTTCTGCTAGTTGAAATACACAGAATCTCTTTCCAACCTACATTTTGTTTTAAAGAATGGACATATTTAAAATTAATCAGGCCACTTTTTGCATCTATTTCTGTAAGTGATGCTGGCTATTGCATTGCTGTAACACATCATCAAGGAAATGGCCAGTGGGAACAAGAGTTCTGCAGATTGACAAGACAAGCAATTTTTATTAAAAGCAAACTGTCAACTTTTGTACTTTAGATAAAGGCTTTGATTTAGGAGGGTCAGAGACAGGCAGAAGGTGTCAGCAGACAGATCGGAAGGTCTCTGGGACTTTTCAAGAGATTTATAAGTTGCCTTTTGTTTAACTGCTTGGTTTTTAAGCATTTTGGTTTCTTTGAGGTACTCAAACCCAAGCTGACATACCTTCTAATTTTGCTGTGTGCTGACTATGAAACTTCAATAAAAACACTGCAAATTTTCACTGTTCTCAGTGGTTTAGCAGGAAATCTCAATCTTATAGGTAAAATGGCCTAGAAATAGCCTTTGATCTGCAGTCTATGTATGCATCATAAAAACACAGAAACACAGCACAAAACGCTGCAACAAAGACCTGGGGTTTTTGAGTCATCAGGCTCCAGTACATTTTGTGTGTAGTGAAATGATCATTGTTCTTCCACATTGATAAAGCAATCAGATCAAACTTCTCCTCACCTGTGGGTAGGGGAAGAGGCTGCTGTTCTCTACTCTGTTGGCCCCAGAACTGGTTCTAGCTCTAGGGAGAGCCTGTGGCAACAAAGCAGTTCTTACTGTCACTTATGCAAGAGATGTGGTCAACCGACAGCTGCTGAGGGAAAGGCAGGTAAATGGGGTGCAGAAACATCTCTGTCTGTCCACACTCAATTCTCCTTGTTCTTCCTCCTGTGGCATCTCCTGTGCAAGGAGGTAGGTAGGTGCCAGGGCTCATCCTGAGGCAGGGAAAACCATCTCTCCTCATGTTGCACAGAAGCCTTAGGGCAGTGTGGGAGCACCGCTGCCAAACAGCCTCCTATCAAACAGGTGGAGGCTGAAGCCCCCAGGCTCCAGCCCTTCATGTATTTCATGGGGGATCTGCTGGTAAGTAAGGAGCCCTGTTCCCAAAGACACCATCAGCATTTTGCTCTGGACTCCACGTGTGTCCCCATCACTGTTGTTAGACCACTTGTGATGGAAGAGTCGTGGTGGACTTTTCTCCTCAAAGTTCACTTTTAAAAACAGCAGCATGGAAAGAAGTTCTTTGCTTCGACTTATGGAAAATGAATGTGAGTAGAAGGTAGTGGGACCTACCTCCTAGAATATTGTGCCCAGTGCAATATCCTATCCTTTGCTCTTGGAAGTCATTTAAAAGAATATTTTCAACTTTTCCAAACTGCTAGCCAGTTTAAAAAGGAGATGGCTACTGGTGTTATAATAACTGCTTACTTTTATTCATGATATCTTCTTCGCTGTATGTGTTTTCCTGATGTTTTTGCACAAGAGGTTATTTCCTTGACCTTCACATGGTTAGAGAAAAAGGTTTGCATTTCAGATTTTCATTTTAATTTTGTTCTAGTGTTTAAGGAACAAAAATGAGACTGCAGGCTCCCTGGAGGATGTTTAAGGTATGAGCTGTGAGCCAGATGCAAGCTATAAAACTCCTCAATTGAGACTTCTTGCAGGCAGCTGCAGTCACCTATCTTTGGAGAATTCAGGTCCCAGAGTGCATTGAAGCCAAGCCCCTGGGATCAAGGGAGAGTATTTAATGCTCTTACCCTGGGCCTCCTTGGTGGTCATGACGATCTTAAAAGCATAGATTGTTATCCATTTTATTTTTATGCAAATTAATTTTTCCCTCCAGGACCCCTGGCTAGAGAAGACTTTCATGAGATCCCATAGGCTTCTACATATAAAATAATTATGATAAAGGAAAGTCTTTCTTCAAATGAATGCAGCATAGAGATGAATATGCAGATTTACTAATATTGTTGCTTTCCATCTTGCATAGGCTGAAATTATGGGTTTTTACTGTGTTAATCCCATGATCCATGAAAGAGATAAACCTGCTGTAATATTGCTAGAAAGTTCCCAGCCACCCCAGTACATCCAAACCACAGCCAAACCCAGCAAGCTCCCCATTGCGAAGTTAACATTGCTGGGTAAATTCTTTAAGTACCCAACTCTGTGTCAGGAACAATAAATAAAGTCCTCAGCCCAAAAGGCAAATCTTAACAAGGCTCACACCTATCATTAACAGTGCAACACAGACACTAAAATAATTATAATCTGGGTATGCTCACTACTGTCAACGCGTTTGACAGCAAGCCTCCCTGGGTTACAAACAGCCACATCCAGAGCTCTCAAGCCGCAGGAATTCATCACCACCCCAGTCAGAGGTGAGTTACAGATCTTACATCTGCTCAGGAATGGATGAGAAGCATGATGGCGCCCTGCTAAGTTTTGTGTGAGGGTAGGTGTTTAAGAAAATAAGAACAAGATGTAGTAGGAAATGTGAAGAGAAACACAAAGAGACTGAAGACACTTAATCCAAAAAAGCATTGATAAGACAGTCCTCGGGTTTTGGGTCAGGTGCTGAGTCAATGAAGTTAGGGCTGTTTCATCCCATGTGTGTCTGCAAGACTTTTGTGAATGCCTTGGAAATCAAATGGACTGTGTTTAAGACATCCATATCCATCATCACCATTGTGGCCCACAACCTGGAATACCCTGCATTTTTTGGTTAATAATTTAGACTGCAAGTAACTCTACGTCAAGACACAAAGTTAATTTATGAGGGGTTCTTATCATAGTTCCAGAAGCCTGCAGTAACTACTAGATACATTAAAAAATAATTTCTTCATTCAGGATACTTCTGTACGTGTTAGAGATGTGTAACATAAGTGTTACAAGGAGTCATGACTTGCATTTTAAATTGAAGCACCAGAGCCATCTCAGCTCACAATTATTTTCAAAGATTATTGGCATAAAATAACATATTAAGTTAGTCCACAGGTCATTTCAAAACACTATGCTGTATAGGAATATAAATGAGTGGGCTTTGGATGTCTAATTCATTGAGTTGCTTTGTTGCAACTCTATTGGTGTCAGTCCTATTGGGCCTATTGCTGAGCTTAAATTATCTGTGTTCATTTAAAGAGAGGCTCAGTGCTGAAAACTGTTTAATTACATTAGACAGATGATACCAATTAAAATTTATACATAATTCAGAGGCAGAGTTAAATTCAAAGATTAACAGACTTTGTTTAGATGGCTATGACCACGTTTCTACTTAGTACAAAAAGAGGGTCTTTTTCCTCAAATAATTTTATTTGTTTGTACTGGCATGATGTGTTCAGCACAGGATCTATCACTGTGTCCAAGTCATCTGTTAACTTCATCCAGTTTCTCAGATGTTTATGGTTCCCTATCCTATATGGAGTGAAAAATGGACACCAAAGCCACAGGGTGACCTGAGCTGACCTAACTTTTGATTGCCTCCATCCCAATTCGTGGGTGAGAGTTGGTGTTGACTTCCAAAGTCCTATGCATAGCTTGTAATTGATTTCCATTTGACCTGCAGTGTTTAATTTTGTTCACCAATGAGTTTCTCGATCATCTTTGTTGTTTGTTTGTGAGTGGGTGAGGTCAGTGCACCATATGTAGGCCTGGGCCCACAGGAGGTCACTGGCAACTGTCACCTGCTGAGGGACCACCAAGGTCCATTTTAGATGCAGAAACAACCCCTTCATCCATGAGCACTGGAAAACACCACAAAACTCAAAAGATGCCAAAATGAAAAAAATATTCCTAATAAGAAATAACAAATTTGTCTTCACTATTTTATTTGACAAGTATTTTTGAACATACAGAGACTTTCAGAAAGAAATCTGGGAAGACTTCATGCTGGTGATATGCCGGCTCTGGTGTCCATATGTGTCCTTAAATAACAGCACAGACATAGTATTAACAACAGATATTAATAATTAATAAGTACCCTAGGAATAACAGATTTCTGAGCAAGCACAACAATGTGCTCCCAGGAATCTGTTCTATCACCTACATTGTCCTCCTCTGTGCATAGCTGAGGGTTCATTCATATGGTCAAGGTAAATAATATCAAGGTGAAATTATTTCAGTCCACCAGGCAAAGGAATGATCAACTCTCAAAGGTATGACAGCATCAGTAACCCAAAGAAATTCCCTACACTGTACTTCAGAACTCACCTTTTTTGTGTGTGTGTGTTTAAATGCAAACATGGCCATCTAATATTTTGCTTAATCCTATTAATAGAAGAAATACTTCTGCTTCCAAAGAAGCATTTCAAAGCATCCTGCAGGAAGATGGAGTTACTGGATGATGAGGAGCATCATCCTTATTTACATGAAGGTGCTTCCTGTTAGCATGGTATCCTCCATTCCCTGGCCTCGTATTTTGTCTGGTGCATGTGGCTAATCACTCTATAAACAGGAAGGACACTTGAAAGACCATCTAAATAAACCCTGGTGTGTATAATTCTCTGGTAGGTTAATGAGGAAGAAGTTGGCCAGAAAAAGAAAATTGTTATGTGCAAGACAGCAGTTCTTATGAAAGTAAAAATGTCTTTGTATATGGGACCTCCATACTGACTAAAACCACTCTATAAGTAAAACTCTAAACAAAAGGAAAACTTAAACTTGGCTGTTATGCGTGTTTTCTCACAAGCGAAAGCATACACATATGTTCAGGCCCCATGTGGCCTCAGGTGAAGCCAGAGGAGTTACACAGAAGGGATTATGTTGCAATCCATTTGCAATTAAATGCTGTGCCACTTCTGCTCCCTTGTCAGCTGGCTTTATGACTCCTTCTGTGGACTTTACACCTCCAAGATGCCCAAAGCAGACAGTGTGGTCAGGCATTGGGCACATTATAAGCAAATGTTAAAAAACTATCTAACTTAAGATGGACAGTAAAGCTGCTGAAAACTTTGCATCGTTTGTCAACTTCTTGTCCCTCTTCCAGAAACTCCGAGAGACTCTTGTTCTTCATATCAACTTCTATTTTCTAACACAGAAATTGTTCAAATAAGCAGTGCTGTTTTACTTTAGTTCTCAGGTTGGTCTTTATTCCATCCAGATGTTACTGCTCATACTCCTGTCTTCATTTAGAGCAACACTTTGTAGAATATCTAATCTTTAAGTCACTTTTACTTTAATTCACCGCTATATTTTTCAAACGACTGTGTTTGACATAAACCACTGACTGGTTTCACAACTGTGGTGTCTCCACCTTTGGCAAACTGTTCACTTGGTTGTTCCATCCACATTTAATGGAATTGCTGGAACCACTTAAAATCCATTAATATACTACAAATTACAAGTACAAATCATATTTGCTGAATTAATGCAGTTGGGAAGACTGAATAACTTCTACTCGTAAGAAATGAAGTCCATTGTAAATGTGTAACTGTAGTTTCCAAAACGGTTAAAGGTTTTCCACAAATATTCAGAATTAAATCTATGCTTTGAAACATTTAGCCTCTTTTGATTCTCTCTTTTTTCCCCTGTTTTTTCCTTTTTTTCTTTTTTTTTTTTTCAGTTTTCATTTGCTAACACATTCTATGGCCTTTATGCATCAAATTTGTTGTCACTAACTCTCAGATACAAATGCATCTGTACACACTATACTAAGCAATTATACTGCTTTTTTGGGGTACACTTGCATCGGTATTATTCCCATCCTTTCCACGTAAGAAAACATTCCTCATCATCTGCTTGCTTATGCCCCTTATTGAATTCCATGTTGATGTGCCAGACAAGAACCATTTCTTGGCTTTAGCCAGCCAAAGAAAAACTAACATCACATCACAGCCAGTGCTGAAAGTTCAGCTGTTCAAAATGAAACTTGCTTGAAACAACCTCAAAGTTTTCAGTTAGTGTCTTCAAATGCTTTTTTTTTTTGAGAACTTAAAGAATATAAGAATGTAGATTCTTAAATTAGACTAAATCAACAAATTTAAGTAATGAGGAAGGTTTGGATTAAAATGCTTTGGAAGCCGATTTTGAATTTATAAAAATTGTAGTTTTATCATGAAAACACATCATAATTCTCAAAAATAACACAAGCACTTAAAAGAGAAAGTAAATAGTTGGAACCCCTGCTTATAGAGCCAAGTCACGGCAGGGTTTATACCCATGCTAAGCAAACGCCTTGGTGTGGCATTAAATGAACCAACCCACTGCCTGTCAGGACTATTGAAGCAGTCTCCTAATGCACCCCATAGCTCTGGCCAAAATCTGACCCTGACTGAACTAGAAGGGTTGTTCTGGAGTTTCTCCCAAGTAGACAAGACAGGAATTTATTCTGGTATATTCAGTTCTCTCATTCTTATTGCTGGTTTTGGGGGAGGTGAAGGAAACAGCCATATGATCTGCCTCAACCATATAACCACCCTGCATCACCCAGACTTTCCATCCCGTCTTGACACCCTTAACATATTAGCACATCTTCCACTCACCCTTTTTTCCTGAGATAACAGGCAATGCTGAAACCAAACATGACAGCTGTAGCTACTTCAAAAAGATACCCTGCCTTGTATTTTCCATTTCTTTCCTCCTCCCAAAACATAGCCTGCACAGCATTTTGCTGTTGAAACCTTTTGTACTTGTATTCTTTGCTCACTTTCTCCTCCATTTTCCCTTTCTCTTATGCCTCTTTCCAAGGAGAAAGTTACTTGCTGGAAAGCTGAATGTCTTTGGACTCGTGCTGGAAAGAAGTCAATTGCTGCAGGTGTCCAAACTTGCCAGAACCTGATACTTTCTTACAAACCAGGGTGGGGAAGCAGTTTCATATTTCACTTTTTCTGCTATTGCAATGGACTCCTGCAAATGGTGGCTGTTTGCAACACAAAAAGGATCCAGAGAACTCCCAGCATCTCTTGCTGCTGTTTGGTTTGTGCTAAGAGGCACTATTGCCTCAGATCCCTTGCATCAGATACAGCTGCAGCATAAAGAGAGTAACATTACGTTTTTTCTCCCTCCAGAAGCACAAACTCCTTCTTGGAGCTTACGCTCTGCTTCTCTCAGCCATCAATGCAGAACCACACCATGCAACTCCCACATCCCAAGTCATAAGAAGTGCATGCAGATCTTATCCTGTTCCAATTAATTGTACTGCTCAGCCTCTCAATCGGTCTTTGAGACTTCTCTCTTTGGAGACTTATGGGACCAGAAAGAAGCCAGATATTCAGACCTCAGGGCTCCCTTAAGAAGGATCCAGTTGCCAGAGAGGAATATGATTACAAGCAGCATTCAGGCAACAATGTGTGTTAGGTGTCTGCTCTCAGGCCAGCATGGAATAGAAACAACAGCCCCAGCTTTGTCCCAGCAGCCTTATACCGTCTTGGCTTCTCTGGTGAGCTTTCCTGATTTATGCTGATGTGAAAGAGAGAGAGGAGAAAATGAGAGATGTGTGAGGGCTACAGGGTTTTGTAGTCGACACAGCCAAGAAGCAAGAAGGAAGAAATCCTTCAAAAATCTTCGAAATGCATAGTAAGACTGAGTAAGGGATTTGATGGCACTGATTTACTGTCAGGGAAAGAGACAAGTATGCACCAGTAGAAATATCTATTTTCATTGCTGTTCTGACAGAAAAGATTCAGTTTTAATGATTGGCCCAGATCTTCAACAGTTCTGGTTTGGCCCATGTCATGTTCAGCTCATCTGTCAGAGAGTGGCAGGCAGTGTTGTCTTTATCAAAAGAAAGAAAAATCTCGCCAAGAATTCAAACTGAAAGATGTGATCTGCCATAATAAGAAAACAATTAATTTTTTTCCTCTGACTTTTCCCAAAAATGTGAAAGCTGTGCTGTCTCCAAATAAAAAAGATAAATGAGACTCAAATCTGCACTATGTTAGCAGAAACCACCTGCAGTTAATTACAACTAGATAAAGGGATGACTTGCCTTTTGGTCCAAATCTTCTATCTTTGAGGCCCACGTCTGTTCCAAACCACACAAAAGAAAGATTTCAGCTCTGATTTATTCTGTGATGGGTGACGGAGGGCACTCATGCCCCTTCCACTCCTCACTCCTCCTGCGTGCTCCCACAGCTACAGCCCTTGGTACTGCATGACTTGCCTTACCTTCACGATTTAATGAATTTTGGTGGGGGTTAACTGCACTACTTAAATAAAATGTTTCCCCCTAAAAATAATGTGTGTATGCTCAGCTATCCATTTGTACTGGTTTTCGTTCTTCAAGGGCTTCTTTCCTGCAAGAAATAATTTTTTTTTAACCAAAGTAAAGAACACACTTTTTCTCTTGGCCACTAGTGTCAGCATTAGTTGCATATTAAAGTTTTATAGGAGTCCAGAAATGATATTTTTTCTATATCAAACTCATCCCTGGAGATTTTCCCTTTTCCCTGTTCTGATTAACGTTAGAGATGGGACAACACAAAAAATGATCTGTTTCTGAAAGGAAACTAGTTTTTTAGGGTGGCAGAAAACTTTGGGTTTTTCTATCTGATGTACCCTAGCTTGCTGGCAATTTTTGTGTGCACACCAGACCTGATGGCTGGATTACTTGCCAGAAACATGTTACCCAACTAAAGCAAAGTATATCACGTCGATTGTATACTATCTCTTAATGGTTTCTAAGCAGTGACTTCATCAGGGCTCTGACACACAGTTAGCGGTTTATGCAGACTAAATAACATTATGCAGAACTTCCTTTGTTCTAAAGCCTGTTTTTCATGTAGAGAAGGGATCCAAGGCTTATCCTAAACTAGGTCCCTTTGATTAAACACAATGTAATTCTATTTTTCCGCTGTGTGCCAACAACAATTACCATATCTATCAGTTCAGCCACATAGCGGTCAAATTTAGATGCTGCATTTACTTTTCTAAAGCCATTAGCAACCAGATTCGTTCACCTAATTTCAGTGTAGTTACAAGACAGGGCCATACTATGGACTTCTTGTGCTACTGCCACATCTAATTTTAATCATTTTCTGCTAAGTTAAAGTCTAACCTGCCAGACTTTTGATGAATCAGAAAACCATTTCACCTTCTTTAACATCTAATCTCACACAAGGGTTTGTGAACAGATGGGTTCTCTGAGTGATCCACTCCATTACTGCTGTAACAGAGAGGGAAAAAATATATGAGCCTGTGTCTTCCAGACAGCAGTGTGAGTGCTGTGACCACATGCAAAGAGCCAAAAAGCTGAAGGAGGAATCCAAATGCTACCAAATCACGTAAGTGTTTAAACATGCTGGTTTTATTCATAATCAAGTCCTTCCCTTGTCACCGGGTGCGTCTCCACAGCCTGAGGAGGAGAGCTGCCAGGAAGTTTTCTTGAGGGGCATAGCACCTCACAGAAGAGCCAAGAATAGTTTCTTAATTTTGCTGTTTAAGTGTTGTTCAACAGTTCTCTGTTAATGTGCCTTAAAGTCTGAAGCTGGCTTGTACCCAGCCATGTAGCCATAGACTTCGTTCAATTAAACTCTCCAAAGCTCTGTTCTCCCTGGTTTTCATTATTCGTCCCTTGCTCCTATACCCCCTTTGCTGCAGTTTCCTGGCCAGCACATCAGTGAACCGCAGCAAGGTCGTGGTATGGCTCCAGGGTCCCTGCAACCACAACAAAGAGAGGTAGAACAGCATCCCTGTAGCATGTGCTGGCAATCCACTGCTGCTCCTAAGGGCATGGAGAGCCAGGTGAGTTGCAGCCACTTCTCAGAGTACCCTAGGAGAGGGCAGGGAGAGGTGGTCGCCGTGGGTTTGACAGGAGGTTTTGAGTAGACTGAGGGTCAGCATGAGGAGCTGTGTTTGGCTGTGGAGGAAGAATTCAAAATGCAGAGATGTGCGAGTTGTGCAGAGACATATGCTGGGAAAACGCTCTGAGCACTGGCCCTGAGTGGATGTGAAACAGAGCAATCGTCACAGCTTGATGAATATCTGCCATTTTGACAGGAAATGCCAAATGCCTTGAATTAATTATGCCTCTAACCTTTTCCTGCTGGAGAGAGTGCATTGGCCCATTTGAAATAACGAAGTCTGGACAAACAAACAAGAACTGAAAAGAGTAAAGTCATTGCTGTTAATCAATCTTCAACTAAATTAATGGATATTTCCACTCCTTCTGCCTCTTTACCCCTGCTCCAGTTTACTTCCACAGAGCACAGCCCATATTTCAAAGGATTTTGCTGTAGTCTTACCATATAAAAGCCCCCAAAACTGAAAGAAACAGGAATTCAACAGCAATAGTCATTATTGCTAGATATTGTGAAGTGGCAGATTTAAGATGCTTTAGAAAGTTGCATCAGATAAGGAAGCCAGGCTGCTGCTGGGGAAATGCTTTCAAAGTGGTACCACATAGGGACAAGCAAATTACGGTGATAGTGCCATAAACTGGCCTCTAAGGGGCAGTAATGTTGGAATAAATCAGAGTAGCCAAATGGAAAATCAGTAAATGAATTTTTAAGCAGAGAGAGGGAGGGCCTTAAATGGGAGGGCCATGAAAGGCCAGAAAAAGCACAGAAGAAAACAAGTAGCAAAAGTCAAAATGGTTCATTGCTGCTCAGAAACACTGAAAAACATTCACCAGAAATTATTGTTTTCAGGTTCCCTGAAGGGAAAGAATATCTAAATTAGATATTCACACTTCATGAAGGAATTATCACACAGACCTTCAAATCAACTGCTGGTATGTTCTTTACAGGCAGAACTTCCAATGCAAAGACTGAGCATTGGCTCTAGCGTCGGGTTTGTCTCTTTTATAGACAGCAGGGAGAAAACAGCATTGCTGAAATCCTCAACTATTATTTTAAAAAAACGACTTTAGCCATGCAGAATGATCAGTAAAGCTTGAAAATATTTAGAAACTTAGTGAGAGAATGAACTAAGAGTGGGCAGAAGACCACTGAGAGATACTACTCCCTCCCAAATTACAGCTGATTTATAGGAGTTTGTTATAAGAAGTAGTTTTGTCTGAGACAAAGTACCTACCCCTATGCTGCTGGGCAGACTAAAAGAGTTTTAAAGGATTGCCCTTTGAGAATGATCTCATATAGATATAAATCAGATTCTAAACTGAATAAATTAAGACTTCTGTTCAGGTGATTATTTTAAGCACTATTTTGGCTGTGTTCTTGATAGCTGTATTTTCTTTTTTTTTTTTTTTTCCAGGACCCTTTTCAAAGTTTGGCTTGGACTAAGTTTTGTATTTAAAAGGGCCTTTTATGTACATGTGAGTAAATATACAGAATGTCTTACATTTAACAGTTATTTGCGCTGATCCACAAATTCCAGAGCAAGACAGCTCTTCTTCTAAATAGGATATATATTCCCAAACTCAAATTTCTTTGCAAGCTTCCAGTCAATATTCACTTTTCCAGTAAAGGGGAAAAGTGACATAGAATAAAGGATCAACTGGTAAATCCCTGTTTCTTTTATCTGTCCCCAGCTTCACAGGAGAATCTGAGGAAATTATATTCACACTGGGACCTGTTGGGGCAGTGAAGAAAAGCAGAGTGATGTCTGGCTGTGCTGAAAATTACTTTGTGATATAGGAAATCTTCCTGTGATGTTCCCCAGAAAAACTAATCCAAATTGCTCTTCTGAAAGATGTTTTCAGCACACAAACTGGCATTTGGGCAAAGCTGGGCTTTTCCCAGGAGACTCTCTGTCCTCTTTCTATCAAAATAGCACATAGGTTTTCAGAATGTATATTGTATAAGCACAGACATATGTTTAAACATGCTCAGTTTGTTTGTTCATCTGTATCCACAGATGCCACCGGCCAGGCAACTACTGGGCTTGTTGTTGGTATTGTTGCGTGATTTAAAAACACTGATCACCAACTTGCACAGGACACAAGCACACTGAGACAGGGCCACAGCACGGACTCCATTTTGATATCTGACTAGGATGTTAATGCTCTTTAATTAATGCCAGTGTTCAGAGGAAAAGTTATTCAGTGAAGACATTTACTTTTAGGTTGTTTCCTGGAACTAAACATCAGAGCAGAAGAAGGGAGATGAAAAGTCCAAAGACAAAAAAAAAGCCCAAACATTTACTTTTTCCCAGGAATAAAACTGATCATATCTTTGGGATATTGAACAGTTGTTTGTACAATCAGTGAAAAAATGGCTATCAAAAATTACCTCTAAAAACATCATTAGAGTTCAGGTATAACACTCTTAAACCAGCTGATTTCTAGAGTTCGGGGAATCCTTTGCAGGTGACATCCATTCATTGACTCAAGATTCATTTTGCAATTAGATTTATACTTCTACTTTGGAGAAAGCAAGCTGGGGTCTTCCAGAAACCTAGGGCTGACAAACTATTCATTATAGTACCGAGTCTCTCAGCTCAAGCCCTGCCAAAGGCCAGCAAAGTGGGTAAAATACTCTAGAAGCATAAAATAACATTTTCTGCAACCAGTCACTGCCCTTTCATCAGAAATCTCAAAGATCCTTTAACCTTTGGGATCTATTACTTTCACAAGAAATAGGAATAGAGTTGCTTACTCAACTTCCCAGAGAATAAAGTGTGAGTACGGAGACAATTTTTCCCAAGAACTTCACACAAAATATTTTATGGATTACTCTTCCTAATTCCTATTCCTAAATTATTGCAAATGCAGCAGCCTGTCAATTGCAATTACTGAGAGTGAGAGATGACCAGTAGGTCACTGTTCCCAGATATCCTAAACATGTCAACTTCTATTACTGTATGTTAATATCATCCCTTCTCCAATTGCTATTTGCATTCTACTACACACTGGAGCCTGTTGCTTTTTTGGGTGAAATTCCTAGTTATTGAGCAGGACTAATTTACATCTGGGCATGAAAACACATTCTTGAAAGCAGTAGGGTGACTGGTAAAAGCTATATTGTTTGGGTTAAAGCATAATTGAATGGCTAAGCTGCACTTAGACTTGTCTCTTGTTTCTCAAAGCCTTGATCTCTTCAGTCCCTCTCAGTTATCCTATGATTTGGGATCCAGTGCCAAAGTCTGATGTTACATCGCTGTATTCTTACGAACTAGTACAGAAAGCAGAAGTACTTTGGCCCTTGGTTTTGGTCAAGTTTTCACAATAAGATTATTCTTTGAGGAAGTGTGAATCCATGTGCCCAGTGATGACCTCTTACTGCAGCTGCCGTGCATCTTAGGGAGGAATCAAATAAGGCAAACTTCTGTCCTTCTTCCTCTCTCTCCCGGAGCTCTCTGGCTAGGCAGTTTGTCAGGATCCACAGCTGGGGTCAGATAGGGAGAGCAACTGAGGTCCAAGGTCAGACTACAGGGCTAGTGGGCGACGTTTGCTGGGGCTTGGAGGGGAGAGGAGATGGGGAATGTAATGAGCTCAGAGAATGGGGATCTTGACAGAAAAATGCACTGAGGGCAAGGAGATGAATGAACATGGGCTCTCAAAGAACAGGGGAGTTTTCTTTTTCCTGCAGAAGCCAGACCCCTTTCTCTATCAAGCTATACAAACATAAGCTAGAAGTAGAGTGAAAATACATTTACTGAGTGCAAGCAATTGAATTAGGGAATACAATGGAAATTAATTTACCAGCAGCTGTCCTAAAATCACCAGAAGTCAGTTTATCTTTGCCACAGGCCATCACATGGGAAAAACTTCCTGTTTGGTTTCTAAAATGTTTTACTATGAAAAAAAAAATGTGCCTCCATTGGATTTTTGTAGTTTCTGATGTTTTATGCCAGACCAGGCTGTGACTACACCCAGTGTCTGCATTTCCTATTAGCCACCTTTGAGGGGATGAAGGTAAGTTGTTCCTTTCCTACCTCAGGATGGGAAAGCTGGCCAAAGAAGGCTTTGAACTGAGGAGAAAACTTCAGATGTCTTCTGCTGCAGGAAAAGTATTAGGCTAGAATGGGTCATTCTAATGGCCATTTCTAAGAGCCATTTCTAATAAAAAGTATACCAGGAAGTGTAAACAGAAAGGTTCTTTGGATTGCTGCAAGACTTTAATTGATAACACAGTTAACAAAGAGACAACTCCACAGGGATGCTCAGATGCAGTCAAGATGGGCTTCTTACGAAGTTAAGTCAACATGGCACAGAAAAAAGCAGCCCCCAAGCCCTGGGGCCGAGGCCATTCCAGGCCACCGCACTCGCCGCGGGGAATCTTTTTGCAGTGGCATTTTGCCATGTGTCAGCCCTTTGTTTCACCACCTTCCAGTAGCCTCTGTGCTCCTCAGTTGCTCTGCCTGGACATCTACCTACAGCAGTGTTTGCTGAGCAAAGGCCAATGGTGAGAATGGCAGTCAGGAAGTGGGCAGGGGGAAAAGAAAAAGCGTGGATACAGGGAAAGAGGTTGGGAGCTGAGGGAGGTGCTGTGATCAAAAAACAGAGAAACCGGAGGAAGGGCAGAGGCTCACTGCAAGAAAAAGGTTGAGATATGAGGTGGCGTCCCAAAGCGGGACCTGTCCCTCACTGAGAGAGGCCCAGGGACCTGAGCAAGAGCAGAAAGAAAGACTGAAAGACGGGAGGCAGGAAAAGGGACATGTGAGCACAAGACTCAGCAACACACACTGGGCAAGGCACCTGTACCAAATAAGTTGAGGTAGCTGCCCGCCCTTGTTCAGAGCAGGGTGCTGCAGTGTGGAGGGCACTACTGCATGCAGCGTGGTGGCCACCTGCACCTTGGTTGCCTGAGGGAGCCATGAGGGGAGCACTGCACCTTGGACACATTTCTGGGAAGTGCATTTGCTGTGAGGAAATAACAGCAGTTCTTCTTAAAAAGCAGTATTATCCTCTATTTACTGCAAGGCATGAGAAGAACTGTGCTTAGCACCGCTCCCTGCTCAGCTTTGAGCTAACAGTCAACAGGAAAGAAGTCTCAAAAAGAAGCTTTGAAGCCTGTTTTTTTCCACCTCTGGCCCCATATGGAGCAGTTCTGCATATGCTGGGTAGTTGCAAGTGTGCCCTCCGTTTGCACAGCTGTGAGCCCTGCAGTTTTCTGCTCCCACAGAAAGATTTGCCTCACACAAACAAACAAACAACATACCTTTGGTTTGTTTTAAAGGAAGAAAGGCACTTTTGTTTGGTATAAAAAAGTGAGCTTTCTTTATTACTTTCTTCTTATGTGATTAGATAGAGAGGCTGACAAAAATAATTTTCCAGCAAAGAAATCCCAGTTTCTCCAATTATTTTGCAATTATTTTCTTTCAGGCAATCTCTCCCATATTAATAGTTTTTCTTTTGGGTCTACAGCTGCTGCCCCCAGCCCATGCCTCTCCTTCTTCGAGTTTTGTAATGAGTGAACCCCAGGAGGCGGCTCAGGCACGACCATAAGCTCAGCTGATATCTGAGCCGTGTTACTGAAAGCTGCTCCAGAAAGAGGAGGCTCAGAAGAGCGGATCCTCTGAGCCCTTACGTCACAGGGAAATTACACATTCTGCACTCCTAAAAGCACAGGGGAGATGAGACTTTCAGATGTGTCAAAACAAACAACCCAGCCATCAATCTTTTCCTACAAGGCTTGTACAACAGCCCGTTTGCCACACATCCCTAAAGTGTGACTCTCCCGGCGTTATAAAACTGAGCTAAAATATGGGAAAGTCAGACAAAATGTTACAGACAATAACATTCCTTATTTTTGCAAAACAAGCATGTTTTATAAATATGGATGTTTTGCAGCGGTACAAGGGAAGCTGCAACTCACCCTCTGCACTAGGCAGGTGGAGCTTCTGGAACACTTTCCCAGCAAAAGCAAGGTAATATCACACTGTGAAGGAAAAAAGTAGCTGAGTAAGAAAATATTTAGAATTTGGAATGAAATGAAACCGGACGCAAAATCAGCATTCAAGACGCATCCCGAATCATTCACTCTGCTGTCTTTATGACTGAGGAGATCAGCACAAAGCCAGCCCCATGAGTGGTTTCAGCATGTCCTTTTGTATAGCCCACATGCACAAGGCCAGCTCTGTTGTTCAGTGTGGGGAGAGAAGGTCACAGCCTGTTCCTGCAGAGGTCCCGGTGTTGTTCTAAGCTGAGGCCTTCCAGGAGGCTGTCAGTCTGTTCAGCCTTTTTGCATGAGCCTAGAAACTCCTTGTGTTCTCTTTCCCCTGTATAATTGTCTTACTGCATCTGAACTGGGCCGGCTCCTTGACAAGTCTCTTCTCCTGGTACACACCATAGGCATTTTAGCAAATCTCTGTGCACTGACAGCTCCTTTCCTTTGATATACTGAGCTTTACAAGGTCAAAAAGCACAGCATAGAGCTTCCTACACTGTGTAACCAGTCACATGGACAAATTTGGGCAGAGGAAGGAAAATGTAAACAGCAAAAACCTTTCCCTCTTGAATGAAGACATCACCATGATGTTCTTTCCTATTGACACATAAGAACTGTAAATGGCAGCACAGGTCCTTGTCCGTAGCTCTGCATCCCTCCTAGTGCAAAATCACCTGGAAAACTCCGTGAGCCTAAGAACTGACAAATCCTGAAGGCATGGGAAGAAGAATGCCCCCTGACAGGTGTTCTGGTTGGTGTTTGCTCAGTGGAAAGCTCAGAGGGAGAGCTTCCATTTACCAGGGAACTGACCAAGAACTAATGAATCCCAGCCCAAGCACTGTCTGCTCTCCCTCCTGCTGGGTGCTTTGGGGCCTGGTTGACCAGTGCACCCCTGACCAGGCCTTGTACCCATGGATGAAGGCTCCTCGAGAGCCCAGTGCAGTGAAGCCCCTGCACAAGGAGGTCCTGCGCAAGCCCTGGGACAGGAGCAGGGAAGGGGATTGGGATACACCTATTCCCCACTGCACTCCATGTCCCATGGGGCCGCCACATCACACTTCTCTCTTCCTTTGGAAAAAGGGATGTCATTGTCAATGTTAAGTGTTACAAGATGGTGCAGAATTTGGTATTTGCCAAAACCAGCCATAGCAGAGTCTTACTGGTCCTATTTCTTTGCTTGCACTCCAGGTGATGACCTTGCTTCATCATCCTGCAGGTGAGAACACCCCAAAATAACAGTTGTCTCTACTGTGGGATTTGCTGGCATGTGTGAGGGCTAGCACCAGGTTTACATGGGGGATGCATGCAGGAAACAGAGCAGCCCTCAAACTGGAGGAAAACAGGGCCTGTTTTTAACAGGATGCAGAGGAGCATGACAAATCACTAAGTGTGGTTTTATGGGCTTGTGTGCTTTATTGTGCTATTTTTCCCTAAGCTCCTGTCTTCAGATGTTGGCAGCAGGTGACAAGCTCTCTAGCCAGGTATAAAGAGACAACTGTGTGAGTACCACCATGCAGGGTGAAAGTAACCTCTTGCTCATCTTTAAACTGAAATGACAAGCAAGCTGAGATATGGGAGCAGAAAGCTCCAAGGTGGAAGGGCCAACATAAGAAATGGCAGTGGTTCAGTGGAGGATGCTAACAGTTCGGAGTGTTTTCTTTTGGAAGCAGTGAAATGAAGAAGTGATGACAAACAGAGATAAGGGTAACCTATCAACATTCCTTGTAAAGCATATGGCCCTGTAAATGAGAGTTCACTGCCTGATAGCATCCATTATTGTACATTCTGGATGCTGTGGGACTTTTCAGCAGATGCTGCTGAATCTGCCTCTCCTGCTGTGTTTTATTATATGGATTACAGCCTTCAAAGTTCTGAGCTGGCTTTCTTTAGATTTAGGAAAAGAAAAAAAAAAGGTGATTGTCTGAGCTGTTTTTGAGTTGACTTACAACTAGCATGACCCTGAGATCTTCCTGCCAGCATCCTGCCATTTATTTACTTCTATACTTCTCCCAAAATTGTTTAAGACCAAATAAGTATGGAAAAACTGAAAAAACACCACACTGGAAATCAACATCATGATAGTTTGAAACCGGTGTAACATTTTCAGAAAATTCCTCTGCTCTTAGCTGTGGTTTGCTGGAAAATACACAGCAAAGCTTGGCGGGGGCTGGGGGTCTCCACCCCACAGAGCCTTTTGCCCATGCTTTTCTGTCTGTTGACATTAAGTTCCAAGGCAGGTCTCTGGGAGACCTGTTTTTGTCAGATGGGGTGGGTGTCCGCTGGGAGACGTGGTTGGTAACTACGGTGTTGGCCCCATGCATGGCATCATGGAATGCTCTGGAAAGGGACAGTGCAGCCTTGTACTCCTTGTTTATTTACACAGTAGCTTATGGAGATTTAAATGAAAAAAGAATGCCTCAGGAGCCCAGAGCACTAATGCCACCAAAAGTGTTCTGGTGCCAACAAACACTGAGTAGTTAAGCCTGTCGGATTCTGGATTTCTGTGTGAAGGTCAGCCAAAAAAGTTTCTTTTTTCCAGTTTTTAAATTAGGCATCTGTTCTAGTTTTGTTACTATTTTTCACTTGATTTACCAGCAGGCTACCCAAGTGTCAAAGCCTATACGAAACAGTAGCCAGCAGTCTGACAAGGCCGCCTTCAACGTGCTAGGTGTCACTTTCAAAACAAATACCGTACCGTTTCCTGGTAGTAAGCCACATTTCCCAGCCATCTCTTGCTCTTCCCAGGAGGTAGTAACTGAGATTTGGAGCAGCGATGCCCTGCTGGGGCTGAGATGTAGCCAAAAAGTCGCAGAGGGGAAGATGGGACGGAGAGGACAGGGAGAAGGGGTCTGGCAAAGACCTATCTCCCCTAACCACCTCTGGTAGAGATGGCTCACAGCAGCACACACCATCACTGAGGGGAGGGACATGCATCCCGTTTCAGCTGAAGATTTGCTTCCTCCTTGGAGGACCTAGCCCATTAAATTAACTAGGCTGTTTTCTGTAATTTATTTCTAGTCTGCTGTAGAACATATCTCCATTATGTTACAGCCCACTTAAGATATACAGCAAAATTTTGGGCCTTAATTTGAAAAAATCCAATTAAATGCTTTTAAGAACTTTTGAAAACAACTACACATCAAGAGGTTCCCACTATTTTCTTTATAAGGCTGAAGGGTTTTCCTTTCTAGGAAAGACTTGCTTTTGCTACCTCTGCATACTCTGTGTTTGCTAAAGTAAGAATTTTTCTCTTAGCATACATACAGTTCCCCAAGTTGTACTTCTCTGTCTCCAGTCAGTAGAAGACTCTGCACAAAATCAAGGTAAAAATACTCACCAAGTATTTGAAAACGCTGTGAAAGTACCATCAAAAAAACGTGTGATTATACAATGAAAAGACTGAATGATATACATAATATGCAGAAAAAAATCCCATTGAAGTAACAAGAAATCTGAAGTTGCTGAAGTAACTTTTTCAAACAAGGCAATGAAATTAGCTTTCCATTGAATCGTGAGCTTTTTGTATAAGTGAAATGTTTCTTTAAGAAAAGCAAGAAACCAAGCTGTGTGTAAGATCTGTTTTCCCTCTTTAATTAATCCCTGTCTCAAACTTTGAAGACCTTTCTGCCCACTGTTTTAAAGCAACATAATTTATCTTGAGTACTGGGGATCCATTTAGTGGTGTTCACAGTCATTCAACTCTTTCTGCAAAGTCAGTATCCTCCCACCCTTGGTAAGACTGGCAGATTTCAGTCCAAACTATCACTGTTAAATGTCTTCACAAACGTCAGTCTGGCCTTGAGTGATGCGAAATCTATAGGAACTTGTGTGTAGGACGGCATGGGGCTTAAGAAAATATTGGAGGCAGATTTATACACTGCTTTGTTCCTATCTTCTTGCAGGGCAGAATTTGCAAAGTTGTTGCAATGCTGCAATTGCTTCGTCATCTCTGATGAATTATCAAAAGCAGTTGGCTACTCCTAAGGCATAAGAGTGATTTTCTGCAAAGTGTTCAGATGCAAGCTTGTAAGAAAATTATTTATTTATTTCAGTAGGAAAAAAAAAAATTGACTGAAGACAAAGCTGGTAATGCAGTTAATCATGATATTAAATCTCAAGTGAGAATGTGTTTCAGAAAAGAAAACATATTCCAAATACAGGAAAATTTACAGTTTAGAAGAAGCAGTGCATCATTAGTAAGCCCTCTTAGTATAGCCATTTTCCCATTAAATGAAAGATTTTGATTGGAAAACCAAGCACACAAATGCAGTAACTTAACTTTACAAGGTATGGAACAAATTAAATGGAGCATTTAACACTGAACATTCAACTCTTATTACAGTGGCGCCCAGAAAGTCACGTTTCACATATACAGGATTGTTAGAACTACCTTGAAAAAGTGACACTTCACAAGTGATCTGCTTCTAGCTTTCCATAGTAATTAACAATTAAAAATTGATGCAGCTCAATAGCTGCTGTTAAAACATCTTTTCCTTGGACTTACACCACAACTGGATTATGTCCAGTTGATCTGACTCTGAAAGTGAGGGTTAAAGAGATTCTTATTTTTACCCAGTATAATGAAGTTTTACTGGTAACTAAAACTGATGAGAAAAATATAATCAAAACCAAGTTTTGCTGAATATTTTATAGATATCATGAAAGACATATCTCCCACTGTGTTTTTAAGGACTTATTTCAGAAATAGCATTTCAGTGCTTTATCAAAAACAGTTGACTGTTTTGTTGGTTTTGGTTTCATTTTTTTCAGCTGGGTTTTGAATGCCAACACTTGCTACCCAGTTTTTTCCAAACATTTGAATTAAATTGATGTAAAGCAGAAAAATGCAGATGAACCCTCAATTCAATGTAATTTAACACCAGTTTCTTTCTGGTTTTAGCCTGATACTTTTACGTTGCAGCAAACTGGCCAAAACCTATAATGGACAAAAGAGGGAGCCCTTTTGCTGCATCTTCTCTGCAGAAGTGTGCTTACTTTCCTTAAAATTCAAAGCTGTTTCCAGGATTTCATAACACAGGAAACAGAAGTTATTTGTTCTGCGGAAGATTAAATATTGAGCAATGTTGTTACAAAAAAAAAAAAAAAAAAAAAAAAAAAACAAAAACAAAAAACAAAAAAAAAAAAAACACCATTATCTAGGTAGTTCTTGTTATAGGTACNAAAAACAAAAAAGAAACCCAACAAAAAAAGGCAAGTAAAAAAAATCCTCACAACAACCCAAACCTAAACAAAAGCAAACAAACAAGCTCCATTTGCCTTCTCTTCCAAATGTTACTCTTTTTAAAAGTCACCTTTTCATATTGAGCTGCAGGTCCTTCCCTCCCCCCTTTCTAAAGTGTGGAGACTGGGGAAAAAAATAATCTTTTGTAAGGCTTCATTACAAAAAAATGAAGAAACCTGAAGGCTCTCCCTTTCCCTGAACATCCCTGGATTGCCCAACCGAAAGATTAACATGTTTCTGCTGCATCTCACTGTTGCTTGACTGCGGTTCCCAAGCTTTACCTTCCCTGGTCTCAGAGCAGCAGATCCGCTGCACCAATAAAGATCGAATTTCAAGCAGGGCAGCTTGACCTGCTGGAGCCGCGGTGCTTCAGCAGTTCTGGTGCCTGGGGCTCAGATGCTCCATGCGCTCCCTAAGCGAGCCACGTCAGCACGTCCCCTACCCGGACAGACAGCCAGCACCAAGGCTCGGCCGTCCGCAGCATCCCATGGGGACAGGGCCAGTTCAGGCACTGCTCAGCACCGCCGGTGTGCCAGACCTTGGTTATAACCCTTCTGGCAAGCGTCTGCTGATGCCCGCCTTTGGGAAGGCGCAACACCACCGCTGCTACCCAAGAGAGGGCAGAGCGGCAGCAGCCATACCCCACATCTCCCCGCGGCGCCTCTTCAGCTCTGGGAAAGATGGTAATAAGTATAAAAAATACAACAAACAAATGAAGGATAGGCAGGGTTGGTGAGCAAGCAGAGGGCTGGGAAGGGTCTGAGGGATAGCATACTGGGCTTTCCCAAACCCAGCCACATCACTCAATCGCAAACACAGAGCCCTCTCCCTCCAAACAACATTCAGGCTGGATTGCAGCGAGGAAAGGATCAGGCTCTTGAAGAGACAGATGTGAGTTCCAAACCCAGCATTTTGTTGATGTTCTCTACAGCCAGCAGGCCATTTGAGCGTGAACTTCATGCTAGGTTTTAAGTTGAGACATGCTTGCCTAACAGAGACAGACAGCAAACCCCAAGTTCTGAGGGTGAATAGGAATTTTAAAAACATTATTCCAATTTCAGGAAAACTGCTGCAGTTTCCTCACCCGTGTCTGTGCCTACTTGAACTCCCTCCTCCAAAACAACCCCACCCAGAGATGGCTGCTGTCCCGGGAAGTGTTTCACCTCAGCACAGCTTGTATTTTGAAGAGGCAGACTAAAAGCTGTACTCATATTTTCTGTTTTTCCATTTTTTTCCTTTCTTTCCTAAGTGTACCATTTGACTCAAAACCAAGAGACACCTGTTCCCCAGGAACGAAAAACACTGAGCTACACTGTAAACAAACGAGGTCTTTGCTGGACTCAAACTCTAATGATGCTTCTTGTGCGTCTGTGCAACAGAAGTGGACTGGTGACCACGATCTACTCTGTTTTTCTTCTTGTGACATAAATAATGCTCAGATCCCATAAATACTGACCTCTCTCCACTCTCTGAATGGAACTTGGCAGCTCCATTCCTGTGGAGCAAAGTCAAGCCAGTCCCTGAGCAACTCATGCTTGCAGGGTTACATTGTTCATGTGGGGACTGCTCGGTGGCCCAGACCCAGGCTCACTCTTCCGGGGCATCTCTGAGGCACCAAGAGACAGAGCCAGAGAGCAGCACTCAGTTTAGCATTTAACCACCCTTTTCCATTAGGATTCTTGGAGGATAGCAAGGGGCATGAAGGTAGAGGTTTTCTCAGCTGTAAGGAGATCAAAGGCTGAAGAATTAGAAAGAAAGCACTACAATAAAAGCAAATATTTTAAGGTGTTGGAATAACGAAGCTGTTGCTTTCGCTTAATCAAGACGCAATTCACACATTCACCGGGGTCCTGATCTGCACAGTATCAAAGCCCCAGTCCCAGAAATTTTAAGTGAACAATTCATGTAATAGCATGTGCGTAATGCCATTTGGACATAGTGGCACATGGGAGCATCCAAAATGCACTGCTCAAGAAGGAAAGCCTCTCCTTAAGAGTCGCTTTGGGCAAAATAGAAGAAAATTCCAGGGGCCTGGCAATACCAAAATATGTGTACAGAGAGGTGAGCCCAAACCAAACAAGCAGGGATCATGAGCACCAATACAAAGGTTATGTACCTCATCACGGCTGTTCCCAAAGAGAGATTTTCCTGTTCCTATTTGAGGTCAGCGTGCACACAAAAACAAACTGACAGATGTAACCGATTACAACAAACACAAGGGAAGGGTGTGGGCAGCTACCAAAAGCCAAGAAGTGTAGTATGTCACAAGCAAATGTACAGCCTGGTGGACACACAGTGCTTTTCCAAGCAGAGGTAAAACCTTTCCTGCGCAGAGACAATGGTAACCTTGGACCATTTCTTAATGTTAGTCAAGGATCTGGCACTGCATGAAACACAAGTGAAGTTCCTGCTCCCACGGGCTGAACTCTTAAGTCTTATGACACGTTTAGGAGGTCAATACAATACAGCACAGATTGGTTATTTATCCAGAATTCCATTACTAGCTCGGAGCAAAGCTAAATGCGGAGCTGAATCCAATAAAATTCTTGACTGACTGCAAACTTGGCCCATCTGACTTTGTTATGCAGATTTTAGTCACAGTAGTGCAAAATGGTTCCATTCAGATGCAAACGCTTAACGGTGCTGTCCCATGGATGGGGGAAAGTAGGAGGTGAGGGACTGTGGGCACTTCACGCTGAGGACATATCTGAACTCTGCATCCCTGGGCAAACTCTCTGATCATTAGATCTGTATGTAACAACTGCCACCTCCTCCTCAGGCTTGTTCTCAAAGACAAATGGCTAGGTGGACAGGATTCGTACACTGAACACAGAAAAGGAATTTTGAATTCCTGCCTCTTCTGGCAAGTTCCTCCCATCACCATTTTTTGCCACAACTTATTCTCCAACTGTTTTATCTTAAGCTAAGTTGTTATTATTCTCCACAATAACAAATCCTAAGAAATGCCAAAGAACATTTGAACCCCAAGAAGTGCATAGGCTGGTACTGAACACATTATCCATCCTTTGTACCATCAGATGGTGCAAAGAAGGCAGGTCAAAGGGCAAGGCTTTTTCCACTTCCTTCTTGGGCTGCTGCTCTGTAGAAGAGACCATCATCCACTGCCATGGAGGGAGGGAGGAAGATGAAGTAGAGACCCAGTCCTGTATCTTGCTGTCTGCACAGCTCCTGTTCAGTACAGGACACAGCACAGGTTGTTCTTCAAGATGATTGGGGTCTGTAGGTGCTTTATTTTCAATTATTTTCATCAGTGTTGAAACTGAAATTCTGGTGTATTTACTTGTGTTTTGTGACTGGTTAAAGCTTATTTAATTCTTGTATTCTTTGCAAATTCCCTCTGCATAGATTTTCTGATGCCTAACAACATAATGCTGCAGTCAGAGCACTCAGAGAAAATGGTCCTTTTCCTTTTCCACTAACCTACTTTGGTGAAACTTCAAGAACGTTATTATCTTCGAGACCCCCATGTCTGTCAGGTACGGGAGGAGTTGGCTACAGGGTCAAAAACACAGAAGCAGACTCAGGCGGAGGCTACTCTGCATCTGCCTGCAAGGACTAAAAGAGTGCATGGCATGTTCCTGTAAGGAAAAACATTTCATAAAAACTGCTTCTCCCATCTCTGATTCTCTTTCTCTGTGTCCTCAAAATCAGTTGCAACAAAGGCACTCACTCTTGCCCATGAGGTTTCTCATAATCAGGTCTCTGTCTCTGGAAGGCATCACTTTTCCACAGAGCACTGGATGAAATCCAAAGCACAAATTATGAGATCCATATGAGGGAAACAGATGTTTCCAGGCAATGTTTATGGGGAACAGCAAATCTTTGGGGAGACATTGAATTACATTTTCTTTAAAGCAAATACTTAAACTGTACAATAAATATCCAGAATGTAAAGCATAAGATTTTGGAGATAGACACAAAGGTGTAGGTATCTTTGTCAAAAAAAAGATTAAAAAGTGCTTGCATAGATCACGTGCATTTTAGTGACTCAATACGTTGGACATGTGGAGCTCAGGAAGGCCCTCTGGTCAGCAAGACTGCAGTGGGAATCACAGTGTCTTCAGCCATCCTGGAGCTGCACAAGGCTGCCCCAAGTCCTTAGATGACCATATAGATCTCACCACCTCATCCCTTCAATCACTGACCAGTGATTCCAAGGCCAGAAGGGAAGAAACCTCTTACAAGCAGAGCAGCTTATTCCCATTTCAGGGAACAATTGCTTTCTCTGCAGCACTGGTTTGGTGCAACCACAAGCTACCTCTCAGACAGCCTGTGAAAAACCATCAGGTGAGGTATCTCCTGAACTCTATCAGGATGGCATTTTTCTTGCAGTGCAATGTCTGAGGATAGGAACTGAGCCAAGTGAAAGAAACAGAGATCCTTGGACCATTTGTTTTGTAGTTCCCATTATTCTTCTCATTGTTTAAAATCAAACTCCACATCAGCATTTTCTGCCAGGGAAGAAATTAACTGCATGGGAGGAACATTCAGCTCCTGAAGCACAGTCAACATTTGCCAGCTTAGTAGCAGATGGATGGCACCCATTTCTACAGTAGCCCTGCAGTGTCATTTGAGAGGTCATGTTGGCTTAAGAAGCCATTTCCTCCTTGGAGAGCTTACTCTTGTATGCAGATACTGGGCCCAACCCTCAAATCATGTATTCATCATTCTCCACTCAAAAAGATCATGTGAAGCACCGGCACAGCTTAATGGAAGCACAGTCTTTGATGTGTTGCACTTGAGTCTTCATTTTCTATGCTATTAACTGAATGCTACTGTACTGGCCTCAGTCTCCTCCTAAGCCTTCTCAGAATAAATAGATGTCATTGCAGACTTGGTTAACTTTGCAAGTGAAAGAGAAGAAATCACTCAGAAATTATCAAATTTTCTGCTCCACATACTGGAAAATGTCTGTGTAATATGGATATTGGAAAGGGACTCAAACTGCCAGCTGACTATACAGGACACTCTCTAGTCCATCCAGCCTTAGAAGCCCAAAACCAGGGTCGGTCATGCTGGACATAGGTTGATCTCTTGCACAACTACTTCAGTGTCTCACTATCATTTTCATCTGTGCAAAGAGATGTGATAGTGCCTGAGGCTGGCTCTGAGGCAACCGTGTCCAAACCAGGCACAGCAGAGTGAACCCACAACCTGGATAAAATGCTGACAGACGAGTCTATGCTGAGTGGTTCTTAAATAAAGTGAGGGGGTGACATATCTTCAAAGTGGCTTGCTTTTTTTTTCAGAGTCAAAATGCTTGTTTTAGTAATTAGCATGCTACAAAATCATTCATAGCTGTTGGAATATGAAAGCGCAGAGGTGTTTATGGCATCTCAGATAGAAGACTTGTTAATAGGTCAGTGTGTCAGGTTATGAACTACATGTTAATAAGTCAAGACTGCCAAAATCAGGCAAATTCTTAATCAGAAATGAATCAGAATTCAAACAACCTAGATACTCTCAGAGACTATGGGAAAAATCTTCCACAGAATAAGTACTTCTATAAGCCCAGGTCAGAAGTCTTATTGCCAGATATCTGTAATGAAGCAGATAGAAACCTCTTGACCAGTGTTTCTAGCATTATTTCATGCTATTTCTTAAAACTGATCTAAAATATGATCTTTCAGGTTAAGGAAAGCTTCACCAATGCCTATTAAGGTCTTGCCAGTGAAATATTCTGATACTGTCCAGGGTCAGCACATTCTTCACAAGCAGTTTTATACTACTGTTGTTGAGACTCAGCTGACACAGGTAGGTAGTACCTGCTATGTTGGGCAGAGAGCTGTAAATGAAAGGGCAATATAAGGCATGAGGGAAACTGAAATTATTTTGCAATGCACTATTTCACTGTACAAAGCAGCTAAGTTTCTTGTATTGAAGGCTAGAAGTATTTTCAAAAGAGTGTACAAATTCTGCTGATTTATTTGACAAACAGTTTCTGAAAGAGTTGTAACCCACTGCCTTTTCACTTGCCTTCTTCACCCACCACTGCTCCATTTGCCTTTACACACAGCATTAGGAAACAATCGATCTTTTCCTAGCATTGCAAAAGCAAATAATCTTTTCCCTACCATCACAGAAGTCACCCACTAATTCAGACTCCTATGTCTTTCCACTCCTGATTGGTATGACTTCCTTAACCCTCTGATGCAGCCCTGCTTGGACAGCAGCAGCCCTTCACCCCTCCACCCCCTGCTTCACTTCACTATTCTTTAGAGTGCCACCAATCTGCTTTTGAAATTATTCAGAGGGATTTAGCTTCAGCTCTCCAGGCCTAGATTTTTACTCTGGGCATCGTCCCAAGGGAGTGCTGTGAAACTTAATTTAGCCATCACACCTGCAAAGCTGCAGCGCATAGACACAGAATCCACTAAAACTTCTGGGCTAGGATTATACTTTGTGGACTTTGTATTCTTGCAGAAATCAGCTACCAGGGAAGCTGCTGTAAACCCATGCTATCCCAGTAAATATTGTGTTTCCTAGCGAGCATAGTTCCTCCAAATGAAGAAAGATTATAAAATCAAAGCTTTATATGGGGTTTTTTTTGAGAGCATGAATTCCTTTTTTAGTTCATGCATGTTAGGGATTCTCTTTAAGCTCAAAAAAATATTTCCAATTTTTGTACGAAACTTCTTCTTGGATGCAGAGACTGACTTAAAAGTATATCATCAACAAGAGATGGTATCCTTTTCAGTGAGGACTAGAAAAGGGTCTAATATTTTTAAACCAGTTTTTAGATAAATTCACTCCAAGTAGTAGTTTTGAGAAGAGTAAAAAACATTAAACCTTTTTTCTCCTTGGCTTCCTGTTATTTTTAGGGAAGGCTTTCAGTGAGGTCCAGCAGCAAGAACAAGTGGGCAAAGGCAAACAGAATAGATTCACAAACAAAGGTCCGCTGAACAAAGAAGAACTGCAGAGTCATTAACTGAGAAATGAATACAAAGGTGTGGGAAGAAACACATTGTTATTGCTGGAGTGGAACTGGAAGCTGTGGTGGGAGACGGAGTTAACCAGCTGCCATTCACAAGTGGGCGTCATCCTCTTCTCCAGGCCCCTGGTAGCAGAGGATTATTTCCACCATCAGCAAATCCTGTCTTTCAACACATGTTGGCTTTTACACACCAGGGGAGGTCAGAAAGGACACATGTGAGTTCAGGTGTCTTGGAGTTCATGCCCGAGATCTGCTCACCAGCACCTCAGAGCAACAGGACCAACTGCATTAAAACCTACTTGCAGCAATGGCTCCAGCTCGCAAAGGACTGGAAACAAATTCCCCATCAGAGGATCACACACAGGCAGAGACACACGCTACCAAACTGAGAGCGGCTCGTTTGGATTAGCAGCGGGGAGAGCTGGTAGCCCATTGCTGACGGTCACCCTGGGGATCTGCTCTGCTCCCGTCTCCCCGGGCACTGCCTACAAAGGTTTTGTTTTCTGTTCTCAGAGAAAATGACTCCTGCTAGACTGCTGTAAACCTATCCTGCTCAAGGACATCTTGTTTGTGTTAATCCTGTAGATTAAGCACACAGCTTTTCAGTTGCGGCTTTGCGGCTATTGTTACCAGTAAACCCCTTACAAGGCTTGTGGGCCAACTCACATTAACTTCAAGGCTGTCACTGAGATAGCTTGAACAAGGAAGAGCCCCCAAGAATCATGAGAAATGACTCTCACACCAAATACTCTAAGTTTTAAAAAAAAGTTTGGAAGAGGATTGCCTCCTGTGATGTCTGCGTTGAAGGGTCTCAGCTGTTACCGGCAATAGGAGACACCAAAGCTGAAGATTGCAGGCTTGTGCAAGTACAATGACCTGGTATGCACTGCAAGAGAAGCTCAGCGAGGGCTGGAACCTCCAGGGACTCAGAGCCAAGTCTGTTGCTTGGGCTCGAGCCCACAGAGCAGTCCAAATGGGGTGGTCACACCGGTTGAGATAGAAAAAAATCAGGATTTCCAATAGCATGCAGAGGCACTCTTGCACAACCTCCTCCTCTTGCACTTGGCTTAGTCACACCAGGGTCTTGGCTAAGCTTGCAAGTGTACTATAAGTCATCACTCAAGCACCAGGCATTTGTTGGCTTGCAGTTAATTGGGAATGGTGTTACCTGTAAAATAGTCGCAGAAAGTTCCAGGTGGGTAGAAAAGCATAAACAACTATGTATTAAGGGCTAACTTTATTTTTACAAATATACAGGAAATTAAGAACAGCTGGACCATAAAATACTTCTTTGTATACAGTGTTTTTAATATGAGTTCCATCAGTTCCCTGGACTTCTCTGGTACTGACGCTTTGCTGAACAAAGAACTGACTTTTAGGTGGTGTTTTCTTGGAATCAAAGCTAGCTAAAGCATTCAGCAGGATTTTTGCAGGCTTTGCTCGTTTTACTTCTGTTAGACATGTAATTCACTTTACAAATTGTGTGTTATGTTTTCAAAAGAGCAATAAATCATGCAACAGATGCATGCAAGAACTTGATTCTGCACCTCATGTTTATCCTTTAGCTTGGACTTTTGTTGAGCAAGATGCAGCAGGGTCTCGCTTTAAATACAGTTAGTCTCAGGCTAACAACATAGACCATGAAATACTATTAGCTCAGAACCTCACATTTACTGATCTCAGCGGAACTGTGAGCATCTTTGACATGTCAGAGTACCCTGCCAGCTGGATGTGCCTTTAGTGAACATGGCACAGAAACATCAAGTACTGTGTCTGGTACAAAGGGGCTTGCCTGCAGTTATGGTACTGGGGCATTTGCAGTTTCAGCAAGATCACATTCTGCACTTGGAGAGAACTACTTTTGCCTCTGTGTTTCAGCTTAAAGAGCCTCCTGCAAATATTTCTGGACTTTGAGACAGAGAAGTCCATGTTTTCCTCACAGATAAACTTCACCTAAAGAGGACTTAATAGTACAGCTGCCATTCCAGGATCTTCAAACCAAGATCTGGCCACACTCCAAAAATTTTGGGGAAAAAAAATGTTTGGATGCCATCAACCCAGGGATGTTTTGGATTGTGCTAATATTTCCAAGCAGAAAGTGGCCAGGTTTGGCTCCTAGTGACTAATGAAGCTGTCATACACCATTCCTTCCTGCTGTTTAATAATGCTTTCAAAAAAGCCCTTTATGGAGATGAATAGTATAGTAGTGCTGCAGCTGAGGAACTGGCATGCTGTCAAAGAAAACAGAGGCCAGTTTACTATGCATGGCACTGTATTTTTCATTATACTTCACAAAGACATGTTATTAACTGAAAGTGAATTCATCATTAGGGAATAGATATTATTTAGTACATAGTTCAGTATAATTTTGAGACTTGATTCCAATAGTCAGATTTCACTGTAGCAGCAAAATTACCTGTTAGTCTAAATGTTGATACAATTTTCACTGGTTTTTAGATCCTGAATTTCAGGAGCCAATATCAGTCCTACCAGAAAAATTAATTGCAATGGAAATGCAGTTCATTCTTTCCACTTTCTCCTCAGTAACACATACATGCACACAAGCTGTATATTGCATACACTTAATAAAGGTGGCAATTCAGCCAAGTCAGTGGTGTAAACAACACCAGCATGACAGTTCCTACATTCAGATCCAGATCTCAGCTTCTGCTCTATTGGTGGAGTGATATAATCAAGTCACACATGTGATTTTTATACTCCTTAATTGACTTGTCAGTAACCTCAGGTAATTGTGGGGCACAGCAACACTACTGCTGTGCAGAGCACTCATCTGAAACATGAGTCCCAGCCTGTAAAAACCTACACAAATCCACAAGTTTTCTACCTCAGTGCTGTGTCCAGGACTGTCTCAGGCAAGTTCACCTATTTATGGACTTCTGGGGGCCTTTGGCAGCACAGCTGAGAAGGTGTGAAACACCCCTACACCCCTTTGACTCTTTCTGTGAAGCATCAGGAAAAATCAAATGCTCTCCATAGCCATACGAGCGCTCTTCACCACATGTTTCTTTCAGATGTAAAGCAGGGAGACAAGAGACTGACATATCTTATCAACTCTCCACACAGAGCTCCATCAACATCAGCCAGATGAGCCCAAACTGATTTGCGGTGCATTTGTTTGAACAGAGTTGGCTTTCAGAAGCTGCAATCAGAGATCACAAGCTTTATCTGTGCAGGGAAGTTTAGATAAATAGTGCAGTCAGCTTGCTATAGAGCACCTTGGGTTTACACAAAATCTACTTTTAACCATTTTGAACATTTGCAAGTATCAGATGTGGTACTGCATAGATCTAGCTTGTCCTTCTTGTATTCTGTGATGGATGAAAACATTTCTGACCATGTTAAATCAGTATAACCCATGCATTTGGAGAGTTAATTATGGTGCAATACAGGGAATAAGCCCATCCTGCACAAAGCTTCACTCAACAACCTTTCTTATTATGCATTCCCTTGTCCTTATTGAAAAGTGCAGAGTTAAAGTCAGTTAGAAAGCCCTTTATTCTCTTGCAACATACTCATTTTGTCACTGCCATTTTTAAACTGCTGGCTTAGAGGTCCCAGTGTCAGATACCAGACAGCTGTATGTATTTGGAGTCACACAGGCAGATAAATTTGGCTCGGTGTCTTCATACTCCTTTTGATGCTGAAACCAGTGAATTGCAGAGGAATAGCAGGAGAACTGAAATCAGTCAGTTACTTCTGCGAAGCATCTTTTCAGGAACTTCACTCAGCAAAGTGTTATTTCTGGCTTCCATCAACTGGCAAATGGCAATTTAGATAGTGGCAATTTAAGAGACCTAGCCAACCATTCTAAGAACTGTAGAGTGCTCACACTAGAACTAACACATCAAAAAACCTTCAAAGGCTACACCTCTCCTTCCAAAAAGCAGAAACCTAAAGCCAGGCATAAGGGACTCCTGAACCTGTTAGAAAGGGGCAGGTCTGTGTTTTCTTTTTTTCTTTAAAGTGGGCTTGAATCAAAATACAGGACAATTTTGCAACTTCCAGCACGTGTTGCAGTCTTCATGATTCACAAAAGCCCATAAAACAGAAAAATACAAATGCATTGTTTATTGTAAGAAGGTAAAATGCATTTTGCATTCAGGAAAACATTGGCAGAAGTAGCATTTTTAATCGAGAGGGCTTTTGAGCAGTTCTGTAACTGGGTAATCCACAGAGTGGATCATTGAAATCAGTGAGAACCAGTAACAGCAAACACCAATTGCCAGCCAAATGAATCTAGATATTATTCACCCCCATTCCTGCACCACAGTCCATTAAGCCCAGTTTATGTCATAATACGGCTATTCCCCAACATTACAGATTGTTCAAACAACATCTTTATTAAAAAACCTGGTTTATGGAATTCTCCCATCCCATTTGCACGGACCGTATATCTATTTATTCATTATCCCAGTACATTGTTTTGGCAACCAGAACCACGTCTTACACGGATAAGCAATATTTGGAAGGCATCCGTGAATGTTCAATTGTTTCTAATGCAATCAACAGCTGGAAACAGCAGAGGAGCCACTTCTAGAGAGACCACCAGCAAGTGCTGCCCACCAGAATTTCAGGGCTGTTGACACAATGATCCCAGCAGCCGCGAACTGAACAGGGTGCTGCAGGCTGAAGGGCACCTCCAAACACCACATTTCCCTGCATAAGCATTACTCCCTGGATAACAGCACCAAGTCACCCAGTACAATGGCTTATGGCACTGCTGTTGAAGGTGCTGCCTTTGGACTGAAAATTGACCCTTCGACTGCTGGAGGTTGTGACACCACTCTTTAGAGAGCTGAGCTAGGTTCTGTTCTGGTTGAATTTCAATTTCAATCGTATGATTTAAAGGGAAAATTTTATGTTATCAGTATCACAACTGTTCCCAATGCGCATGCAATATTCTGATACACTACAGAAAGCTCTATTCTGTAACAAATTTTCACAGTAGGTGCAGGCATTTATTTTTATCTCCGTTTTCTCTTATGGCTGTCACCCCCAACTGATACCAAAATATTTGAATTTCATCTGGGGAAAGCACGCTGAGGAATCACAACATTACACATGTGTTTTAAAGGGATAGTCTGGAAAACATAATGGATAAAAGAAAATTTCTTCTATTGAAGCTTGACTTGGATATTTCAAACAAGATCCATGAACTTGGAGCATTTGAATTTTTATGGATCTAACAATTCCACTAGTAGTTGTGCAAACAAAGTAAAATGTTTTCATTAATTTCTAGGAGCCACACAACGTGGTATCAACAAATTAACAACCATATGCAGTCATGATGGGGAGTTGAAGAAAATACAAAAAATCCAAGGTAGATTTTAACCAGTGTCTCTGCATGAATAGCCACAAGAAATGAAAGAAATCCTTACTCTGTATTTCTGTCTCATACCCACCGCCACCACTGCTGTCAATTACCCTCCTGAGGAGAAAGGCCCAAGAAGTGCACCTGAGCTGCTCCCTACTTGTCTCACAAAGTACTGGAGCTGGTAACAAAAGCGTCACACATTTCACTGTGAGGTTTCCAAGAACCTTGAACTGTAGATTTGAAGACCAGAGAACTCAGATTCATGCAGGAGCAAGACTGAAGGGCTGAGAGGTTTCAGCCCATATTATTAAGGAAGTTTTTTACTGACCCATGCAAGTTTGAGACCTCTAGAATCCTCTTGGCCTCATTTCATACAAACACCAAATTTCTGAAAGTTTCAGGTAAAATTTTTCCCTACGTTGTTTTTCAGGTACTCCAAGAGCTTGATAAAACATAATGGAAAGGAACACTCAAAAAATGTGAATTTCAACTTCACAGTTGAGCCAGTTTGGGCAGAATTACAAGCAGAGTTCAAAAGCTGAGTGATGGGAGGAGGTGATACATCCCTTGCTTCAGGAGCAACAAGAAGTCACTACCCCCCCTCCTATCCAAGAATGGATTATGTTGTCTTTCCTTCCCTCATCAAATAAGGGTACTGTTAGCAAGGGTGGCCTGGTACAGTGCTATCAGAGAGATAAAACTTGCCCCCAGCCTGTGCCAGACCCACATTTGTTATTAGGCCATGGACTGTGCCTTTAGGTGACATAAATTGGTAGTGCTGCACAGAAGCCCAGAGAGTCAGGTCACACCACCAAGGGTGACTCATTCTTTGTAAGGTGATTATGTGCCCTGCCAGTGTTTAGCAGAGCAGCTATATGCACTTTCTACTAAGAGGATGCTTGTTATGTTTCCCTAGAAAATCATTGCTTTCAACTTTAGACCTTCCTAATCCCCTGACAGATGCTTTAACCGCAAGTTTGCTTTCATGCCTCAAGACATGCAAGTGACCACCAAATTCAGTTTCATCCCCAGAGTTTACATTATGGGCTGTTTGCTCATGTTGGAAAGAGTGCCTGACATCAGGATTAAATCAACTTCAAGGACTTCAGTAGCTGGCAAGTCAGCTATGCTTCCCTTCTCCACAGTTTTTCAGATCTGGCTGTAATCCCTCCCTCTTCCCCCTAGGAATCATATCCTGCCCACAGGTATGCTTACAAGGTGTCTATTTTTTAAATCTTGAGCACCAGTTAGTTTTATATCAGGACAGTTCTTCATTTCCAAAGGATAGAACAGCTTTCCTACTGAACAGACACAGGGCTAACATCATTACTTTACAGACTTCAGGTACTACACAATTAAAGGTTACAACAACACTGAACACCATCCTACACATCATACTTAGAGAAGAGCAGTAAATGGGTAAATGTGCAAGCATCAAAAGAGCTGATGAAAGAATAAACACTGAGCTGCAGTTCATCACATGGTTTCCATCCAGTGATCCAAGATTACTCAAAGCAACACTTTACCCATGTACAGGCCTAAGAATGCAGTTGTTAAACTGTAGCTCTGGAGATGAACTGGATTTACATATAACTTCCCAAAGTTTACCAGCCCAGTGGATAATGCAACTTCAATGCAAAAAAAAATCGTTAGATTTAGAGAGAAACATAAAAGCTAGATGGACTGGGATGTGGAAATATGTTTTGCAAATAAATCGCAATTTCTTCACTTAGAAGACTTGTTTGTGTCTGCAAGTGAAAATAGAGATAGAGATAAGAAGACTGCTTTTTTAATGAAAGGATTTACTTGGGAAGAAATTTTGTATTCAGGATTAGCCACTCAACACCCACGGACTGAAGGACTGATTCCATGGAACATCTATCCCAGAATGGCTAACTTCAGAGTATTGAGCCTTTCTAAAAAATATCTCCTCATAACAGCTTGTCTAGATATATAAAAGCATTAAACTGCTCTAATTAGCTGAATTATCCTTGGGCACCTCCTACTCCACATGAGTGCTTCAAGCAGGGAAGTTCAAGCCAGAGTGCTGGCAGGTGAAGATGTCCCAGTACAGAGTGCTCGATGCCACTGTGGGCATTAACATTAACTTCCATTGCAGACTAAAAAAGCTGAATCCCCTCAAGGGTTGCTGAGGATGTTCAGCCTCTCAGAGGAGAGACCAAAGACTTCAGCAAGATACTAAGTCAAATGTTACCCAGAAAACTCAACACCTCATTAGATATGCTCTTTAGTTTAGATCCCCAGGTTGACAAGACGACTGGGACAGAGACAAAAATCCAGAATCCAGAAGGGACTGTTCATCATTGCACAGAGCCTTCTTGCACATTAGAGTTGGTGGAAATATTCAGCTGTATTGAAATAGCCATTCCTCCGTATAAACACATCAACTCCTTACAAGTGTTTTGATTGCAAACTACTGCACAATGCCTTCTCTGCAGCAGATAATTTTTACATTTGTTCCCAAAAAATCCATCCTGGTTCTGCAGAAACTACATCATCAACTAAGAGCAGTTACTTGAATCAATTTAGGGACCTGTAAGAAACGGGTCTGGGAAAAAGCAAACGCTGTCTGCCATATTATCTCCTTTTTCAGTGGAGCCGACAGGACAGCTGTCTGTTATTATGGTGCACCCCAGGAAATGCTTAGCTGCCAAAAAAGTCCAGAGCCAGCAAGGGATTAGCAGACAAACAAAATTCATGCACCTGGAAGTCATGGAGCTAGATATGCCATCTTTGTAAGATATGATACTTCAATCCCATTTGCAAAGAAACAAGAACAAACAGAAATTACTTAATGCCATCATTATTATGATAAATCTAGGAATTACTATACAGTTTTGTGACTAGATTAAGTGGCAGTAGTTTTGATTTAACTGCAGTAATCTGTTGAAGGACTTATATAACTGTCATAAATACAATGCTCTCTATTTTATGTTTAAGCTGTTCCTAAATAATGCAGCATTAATACCATGTTAAGTGACCAGAACCCTGATGGCTCTAGAGATGAATAACGCAGATGGTGCATAGGACTTAATGATTTCATGTAACCTGTGTAATACAAAACTTTCACTTCCTTCACCGATAACTTTGTAACAGCAGAATTTCTGCTAGACAGCCCTTTCCTCCTCCCACCACTGCATTTGTCCTTCACAAGCATGCTCTCACAAGCTGCTGGATCTACATGTGCTGGGTTCAGGTAATGCCTAGTGCCACCCCCAGGCACCTAGCCTGTGTGGGAAGGACTGGACAGAAGCTGCCACATGAAGCTGAACTGTGTTCCAAGCAACTCCCTCACTGCATTCCCGTGGACCCTTATGCTCACTGCCACCAGCTTTAAGTGGAATCAGCTTGTATCCTTACCTTCACAAAAACAGCAGCAGCTATACTGACAGCCTAAAGTGTCTTTTCTGACATCAAGACGGATGACACAAATCCAGCCCAGTGTCAATGAACTTCTAACAAAGCTGCTGCACAGTCCACTGAGCAGTATTGTACAAGCCTCAGTGTGCACTGGGGGTCAGACAGTCCAGGACAGTTCAGATGGGGACTTTTCCTTATAGTTATGTACATAATTATCATGCCAACAAAAACAAGTTAGTAGAAGAGTCACTGAAATATTTAAGAATTCAATAAATTAATTCTGCCCTTGTTTTAGAAATACATTCTCAGCCAGCTTACGGACAGAACTAACAAATGCTTTAAGACGTTTCAGGAATCAAAATTCAGAAGAGTTGTCACACCCTAGGAAACAATAGCAGAGAATAGCTGGAGAGCACCAGAGTTATCCCAATTGTGGCTGGAGAGTGGCTTTCAAAAAGGAGCCACCACTACCTTGTCAAGGTACTAGCTACATCATCAGTACTGAGATTATGCTTTACAGAAACTCCTGGGAATAAACCTGTAGGAGTAAGCACCGTGCATTTCAACAAAATACGAGCTTTTACTAACAAAGGCTGCCGATGTCTTCAGTCACTGACTTGAACATCAGAAGCAGGAAACAGACTCTGATGGATCTACCATAATTGTATACTGGATTGTTTAGCTGTGCAATTGCAGTAATAGCTCAAGGTTTGGAAATGGAAGTTAACAAAAATTCTTTCCTCTATTTTTCTGTAAGTATAAGTTAGCTTAAAAAGTTGTCTTGTATTTGTATAATTTCAAGCTTACTGTTGTGGTCATAAATTAAGAACTGTATCTACTGGATCCAGTTGCTCACTGCACTACTGAAAAGCTGAGGTTAGAAATAAAGGTCTGTACTTTCCTATATTCTACCATCTGCTCCCTCAACCTCTTCTTAATACATACCTGAAAGATGCCCCATCTGCTCCCCTCTATTTTATATGATAGTTGAAAAGAGAAATTTGCCAGAGAACACTGTTCTGGAGTTACGTGGATCAGCTAACTCAGAAGGAACTAACTCCCTGCTATGGGGGTGGGAGACCTTGAGGTCACATGTACAGAGGGGGTAACAGCAGTGGAGAGCTGCAGCCAATTAAAAGCACGTTCACATCTATTGACCTTCCCTGGAAACTCAAACAAGTAAAATGACTGGTAGCAATTTACAAAACTTCATCAGTCCCATGAGGACATTACAAGCATCCACTTCTCTTCATGAATCCCTGGTGTTCAATTTGTTTCCAGTTTTCTTGCCCAGACAAAATATTGAAAAAACAGAAAACTTGAGTCTAAAAATAACATTCCCAGTCCCTTAATTTCACTAAACAATCTCTCAACTGCAACCTCCTCTTCCTTATGCAGTAGCACGACTAATGCAAATGCACTCCAAACTTCACAGATAAAATAACCCCCCCCCAAGTTTTATTCCTAAATCAAACTTAGTTTCAATGTAGCATAGTTGCAATGAACAACTTTCTCAATGTACCTATTGCTCAGCTCTTTAAAACCAGAAATGATCACAAATCAGTGAAAATAATACTTGCCTGAATGTTCGATATAAGCAACATTTTTTCTAGCAAAATAATACTAAAAAGTCAAAGTAGATGACTACTCTGGATGTAGACCATGTAATACAATCACTGTATCAGTTTTTCTTGTCACCATTTTCAAAGCATGATCACAAGCCATACCATTAATCAGTAGATAAAAGCCCTCACATATGCAGGTTTTTGGTGGTGATTTCTGCCCTGCCCCCTCCCTTGGTTTCACTTTGTAAAGCCTCTGGAAGCCTTGTGAAAGCAGAAGATTGACAGAAACTCATCAAAAATCAGCTCAATCAGTGATTATAGTGTGCTGATCTGCCCACTATCTTTCTACTCATTTTTCCATTTCTAGCAACCAGCCTCCTGCATGATGCCTTCAGGAAAGAGCTCCAGACTGCATCAGTCACTCTGTTTGCATACAGAGTGCTGATGAAGCCAAGATTTATCTCTTCTGAGCCCATCACTCCTCTGCACTATTCTGACAGAAATAATCTGGAGCAAAAACTCCCTCTGTGACAAAAAAAAAAAAAAAAAAAAAAAAAAAAAAAGTTACATAGGCTTCTTTAAAACAGAAGCCTTTTGACATTCCAGGACAAATGCATGGCTCCATGTCCTGTTGCCTCACGACCTTTACCCGTATTACCTGAGGAACCCAGAATATTCTAAAATGTTGCTGAGTGAATATACAGGGGGTGGTGTATAGACAGGCATCCATAGCACTCTCTATGCAAGTGGGACACCCTCATTTCAACCTGTGCTATACGTATGGGGTTTGAACTTCAGTTTCCAGACACTCAGTCTAGCATGTAAAATGAAATTGGAAAACTGGAATATTAACAGCAGTCCGAAAGAAGCAAAAGGGGCCCTGGAGGAAAAAAAGTAATCTACAGAGGGGAGCCATCATCCACAAGAAAAACATGTAGCCACAGAAGAGGCCACAGCTGCCTTGCATTTTGGAGAAACAGGAGGCCTTTTCATTATTTACACACACACCCACCCCCTCATCTTCTTTTATTGTTTCTGTAGCCATAAAATGCCTTAGAGTCTGGATTTTTGAGGACCCTCAGAATACCTCTGATCAGGGAGAGACATGCAAGGCAGCCTACAGTAACCTCACTTGGGTACTGGCAGCTGATAAGCCACCAAAACACAGCATCCCAACAGCACAGACACCTGAGCCACTGTGCCTGAGGCTACGGTGCCACTCGAGAGCCCATGCCACTGTGTGGTGAGGTGGGCACCTTGAGAGACTAACACTGAGACAAAAACCTCTGTGTACTCAGTCATTTATTGCTGATTCCTGACCTAGTAATCCTTGTGTCCCCTCTCACATTCTGCTTTTGTAATTGCATCTGCAGTGCATGCTGGCCCCCTCCTAAAGGTGCTGAAAACCAACATCTTTAGTCCTGAAGCTGCTTGGAGAGAATATCATAGGAATTGCAATCCTGGATGTCCGTCCAACACACTAACTCACTTCATGCTACTAGGCAGGAAACATCTGTTTCTCTTTGCTCAACCAAGTTTTCCTTATAAAGTGGTCCTGAATGTGCAATTCTGGGTCAGTTTGGACATATACTAGCAGATGAGATATTTTTACTCTATTATGTAAGTTGGAAGTGAATTATACTGGAATAGCTTCAGGAGGTCCACCTAGAAATGGTAGAACACACATGGAAGTAATTTATTTCAAAAATAGGAGAGTCTGAGTAAATTTACATGGTTCATAGTGGTTTTTTTGAAAGGCCTTTTTCTGCACTATTCCCAAGTAGGCATTTACCAAAAAAAATACTAGGTATACTAGGTACTGTCTAATACTAGACAGATGCACACTGTGCTTGAGAGTACATGTACTGATGTTTTGGTATTGGAGTTTAATTCCCTTTTCTCCCTAGTGGTGAATTTGCATATGTCTGGAGAAACGAAGCCTTTTGCTTCAAGCAGCGTGATTCACACAGATGCATGGACAGTAGGTGACAAGTTGCACTAAATATTCCTATAGGTTTACTTTACCCTGTGCTTCTAGGTACGACTAATACATAATCACTACTTTTTGCAACATTGACACTCATTAGGTAAAGTTTCAAACAGTGTAGAACAAGACTGTTGAAGCAGGGTATGAAAAGTAACCTTTAAGACCTTAAAGTAGCTGAAGTCTTTAAAAATTATCAAATAGAAGGGTAACTTGAGCACTAAATTATGCTGTACCTAGATTTTTTACATATCTGTAAAATGAAATTTCCATTTGTTTGCACCAAATTATATACATAATTTACCAAGTTATGTTTAAATTATCTAGAATTGAAAGGATTTTTTCATAGATGTACTTCATAGAACTCACCCCTTCACCTACTGTAGAATTCCTTTTCCTTTATCTGTTAAAGTATCCCAAAGCAGCAAGCTCACAGACAGCGACTAAGACACTAACAGATTGTTCCCAGCTACTGCAGGGAAAAAAATACCATAAGGGACGTAAAAGTTAAAAAGATGCCATCCTAAAACCAAGCAGTAACATAATCCTTTTTTTCCTCAAATAACAGAGGGTAAGACACCTGCCCACAATGCTAGTCAGACCATTTCTGGATCAATTTAAAAAATCAGGTAGTTGCCATCATTTCCAGAAATGCTTAAGCTTACATAAGCATGGTTCCCAGAAAACCTTCCAGTACAAAAAGGTACCATTGAATCAGTGCAACAAATATCAGGAGTTCAATATCAATTTCGTGTTCTATTGTGAAAAGACAACAAAATTGCACAGTCACAAACCACTGAGAAATAAAGGATCTGCAGAAAATATTCCTTTCTAAGGCCATAGAAGTCCATGCATAGAAAACTGGTAATAATAACTTAAAGTCAATAGAAGTATTTAAGATAAATTATGCATACAAACATGCATTTTACCCTTTTGTTTTCCAAAGCAATACACAGAGCTATTAAGAGAGGAAAAAGAGATCACAAGGCAAGAGACTTACGTATTTTAAAAGAGGAACAAAAAAAAAACCAAACCAAATCCAACCAAAAAATCCACCTTGTCTTATCAGAATTTCTCACTAAACTCACTGCACTTCTCTATCAGAGTTTATTTCTCAAACTGGTAGAATTAGCAGTCAGATGATCCTGTTGTGATATTTAAATTCATGGTCACCTTCAGCCTGTCAATGCCATAAAAACTGAATATATCAAACACCTTTCAGTTAACACACAAAAGGGGGCAAGCAGGTCTTCAAGGCACCTTTCTGACTTCCTCTGAGCCTTTGCATTTGTGACTGAAAATGGCATATCGGATTTCCTGAAAACCATCCATGGTAACTCTTTATTTTAGTATTCACAACTCCCTCAAACCATTTCTCAAGGCACGCTTCTCTTACAGTTAACATCAACAATCAAACACGCCCAGCTTTTTTTTTTTTTTTTTAATAACAAGGACAGAAGAGAGCCAGAACTGAAATAATAAAGGTACACAGCTAATTCTCCATGCTTCTCCCACTTCCCAGCCCCAAGGCCAGCAGACACCAGCCTACACCTACGACAGGGCACACTTGTAGTTTTGTCAGTTCCACTGGCATCCAGGTGTAATGGCACTGTGACTGCACTGTGTGACCCCCCCCCCCAAAAGCTCTGACTGTGGCTCTTACACTGTGACATCCCTGGCATCTAGACTTCAAGAGTGAAAGACTCATGGGAAGTCTTTCATGTCTCTGCAGATGAAGGTTAACTTATCTTTATTTTTACAAAGCTAAACAGACAAAACCAGCAGCTGCAGATGTACACATAGTTCTGAGTAAGCAAAGCTTCTTCACATGGCCTGCCCTGCAGTATCCCTTGTCCTAGCCAAGATTTCTGCTGAGCAAGGGTACAGAGGAACACAATAGATCTACCCATATTCTAAATCAGCAGAGCACAAGCCACTTCTAATACACAATCACTTAGAAGCTTTACACTTCCTGTTGCAGTCAATCTATATTGACAGTTTTTATTTCTAATCCACAGGACCCTGGCCTCCCTCTAGTGCATGGATGCGCTTTCTAGCAGTGCCACAGAGTCCCACGGTAATGTAGCTCTCAGAAGCAAGATAAGTGCAAGAGCAAAGACAGTAGTACAGTCAAAGTTACCGAATATTTCTGGGAACACCAGATTTTGTATCTAAAGTTCTGATATAAAACAAGATTTTACACTAAACAGACTAAAGTCTTGCTTTTAGAGTGTTCTGAGCAAGGTCAAAGGAAAAAATAAACAGTATGTAACAATAAATCACTAGAGAGCACCAGAGCAAGTAGGCACTTAGAAGCCCCATTACACAATTTTAAGTCAATCTTTGGATTGCTTGGCTTTGCAGTTTTGATGTAGCTCTCTTGGTGTATTTTATGCAACTTAAATCACACAGCATAAATTGATAATCTGGGAGCAATTTCCCCAACATTATTCAGGTAAAGTTTGATTGCTTCTTCTGTTTCCAGATGGTGACCAAAAGCCTGCTAAAATGTTTGCAAGTAAACCTGCTGAAGAAACACGGCGTGTGTCTGATTACAAGCTACTATATACTCCTCACAATAAAACCTTAACCTGTACCTTTTCTGCTGCAGATATGATAAATCCTTTCCTGCTTTCTGAAAAATCTTGCTTAGGACCAAGGCACTTTCACATCATCGGTGAGGTGCTCATTGCTTTGCCAGGAGATACCAGTGTACAAGGGCAGAAACTAAGCCCAAGGGAAAAAGAAAAACCACCCCAGCCACCAGCCATTTAAAACCTTAACCCATCCCTGAAGCAGCTGTGGAAATGCTGGCAATTACCTCAGAAACAAGAAGCAGCTGGTTTCAGTTCCTGATCTTTACAAAGCAAACAAGGAGAGGGAGGGTCTTATATAATGAAGTGGGTTGGGATTGGTGGGAGAACAAGTGATACTGGAGGAAAAGTGTAGAGTTAAAAGATTGTCAATGTACAGCTGGACAATCTGTCTAAAGGGCCTTGTGGTTAGTTACTGGTGGTGTGGGGGAGAGTATAGCTTCAGTTTAAAAAAAAGACGGGTGTTATCAGAGCAGAGATACTGAATGTGGATGTGTGAGTTAGGCATGGTTTCTTTGGGAAACACCAGTGAGAGCCTGGTGATAGTCATGACTGAGGAAAGACAGTCTGGAGGTGGATCTGTGTATTTTGTTTATTTCATCTGCTTCTTTCAGGGCACCCTGTAGATGGAGGGAAAAAAAGATCAAAGGAATTTTTTTCTACCTGCCCTTTATCTTCCGAGCACACAGTCATATATCTATAGTTGCTATGTGTATGGCTAATAATGGAGCTTTGAAAAAAAGAAAGGGGTTAAGATGAAAAGAGTCACTTAGTATTATCAATGTTCATCTTGTTTTCCTTGGTTATGTGCAGGGACTGAGCTTGCCTGTATAATGATTGATTTGCAAGTTTGTCACTGGAAATACCATTTGTGCAGAGAACACATTTATTTGCAGGGATGGTTCTGTAGGTAGCTGTAAAACCACTGTGAGCTCACAGCCTTATGAGCCATTCAGGACCATGGGATACCGCGGTCATACACATGCAGATAACTGGGATTCCCCTTTAAACAGTGAGAAGCATTTTTACTTTTCTTTCAAATATATAACTGTTCCGTGTGATACTTACTCTTTGTGACTGATAATTATGCATTCAGCAACTATATATGCTACACTTTTATGAGGAGAATTATAGTGTGCTGGGGTGCATCAGGAAGAGCATTGCCAGCAGGTCAGCTCCTTGTAGGAATTCAGATGCTCAGGTAACTCTATCTTTTCTGGTATACATTGGCTTCACAACAGGTAAGCAGGAAGCCATGTAACACCTCTCATTGATGGATGGGCTACATGGTCTTGATTTGAAATAAAAAATATTCTACCTCTCTATCCTAACTTTTTTATAAAATGTTGTAAATGTAGACTTGCAAGGAGTTAAGGAGACATCTCCATAGTGAGTTTCAAATGGCTCACAGTAGTACTTACTAAGAAGAGAATGCTGAAGATTATATGAATTGTTATGGGTAATTTTCCCATTCTTTATTTCCGTAGAGTATTCCTCATTTCCACTAGGCAAGTTAAAAATATTAATCTGCTAATATATCCTGCAGATTTACACCATAGATGATGCTCTTTAACTGTAATCAGCTATATAGCATATTTTGCAAAGAAACAGGGAAAGTACAGGCAAATCTAAGTGTCTTCATTTCAAATAACATTGTCAACCCCAGGTCATTTGGTCTTTTATGGAAGAAGAGGAACTCAGGAGATCTATTTTCCATTCTTTGGCTTGATACAGCTGTTAGTGCTGTAGCTAAAAGCTGGTATTCATCTTTGAAGATAAGCTGCCCACATGTGTCTCTGGGGTTAGCCAGATGGTCGGAGCACGCTGCTGGTGCACAACTGCAGTGTTAGTACAGCCTGAGTGGAACTAATGGGCAGAAGCGTGGGTGGGATGCTCAATGACTTAAACATTTGTTTCTTTTTTCTTCGTTAGATGATACTGGTGGTCCACGCAGGCTAGCAAACCTTAGCTTCAATTAAGGCTCTAGGTGTAGGTTTCACACTTCTTTTGTGACATGTGGGTACTGAGAGCTTGCCTTGTCGCACACCACCATCAGATATGCTGTACTCTTAGCTACCTAAACCACAACTAAAAGTATATTTTGTACTTCCCACTAAAGTAAAACTGGACTAACACTTCTCATATAGTTAATATGCTTATAGTATATTCTTTAGACGGTAGATATGCAAAACATCATTTAACAAGGATGTACTGAATATTGATTAAAACAGCCCTGAATTTAAAAAATAAAAGCTCTCTTTTACATCTTATTGGTTAGCTTAGCAATGCAGTTAGACAAGAACCCTGCACTGCACACTACAAATTCATATGTGGTTTTTTCTGCAATTGGTGATTAACTGCTATTTTGTCTAAAGCATGTTATGGCGTTTAATGATGCTACCAAAATTCTGAGAGACAGCAATAGGGAAGGGAAGAAGAAATCCCCCAGGAGGACAAGAGCATAGAAACCCAGCACTGAAGTAAGCAAACAAGAGCCCAAACAATCTGGTGGTTTGCTGTTGGAAGCAGGCTAAACCTGACTTCTGAAGAAAACCTTTCTGTTCCTCCAGCATTCATCTGTACAGAATCTGTTCACATTATGGAAAGCTTCTTGAAGAAAGAAAGCTTTTTTTACCACCAAACAAAGTCCATTAATTCTATGGGAAAAAACCTTTCCTTATGAGTGTTGTTTAGACTTATACAAATCACTATTTTAAGCACTTTACAACTTAGTGGTTTTTTCACTTTAGCACTCCAAAATGGTATCCTACAAACCATCAGCTTAAGTGTAGGAATACTTACTTAGGTGGTACTTCAGTCATTCAAATTTCATTTATTATTCTAAAAATTAACCTATAACTAAAGTCATACACCCTTCACTTTCCTAGATATTTTATACTTTTCCAAAATTTCTCTTTTCAATACTAAGAAAACAAGAAAATAGTTACACAGATTTCTTAGGAATATGAACTATCTACAGTTACAGCAGATCTACATCGGCTTATAGCCTGAACCACAAAACTTATACTCTTCATTGTCACTCATAACTTTCATCTTATGTTTTCCAGAGTCAAATTTCTGAGTTAGACACCATAGTCACTGCAGAAAACTATGTAGTACATTGTAAAGGGAGAATTAGGAGTACCTGAATGGAATTTGAAACTGTGAGCACACTGACTGGCGAGAAGCTGAACACAACACCCTGGGAACACCAGAGAGAGAAGTATGATTGTAATTCAGCCCTCTCTGAGACATATGCTCTTCCTTGCAGCTTGAGTTAATCTCCTCTCTCTGAGGCTGAGTTTCACAGCCTAGAAATTCTCTCCAAGACACTGGCCCCTGGGCAACATTTCTCATTTCAAGTTTGGCAGAAGAAGAGCAGTGGGTTGTGACTCTGCTTTCCTCCCCAAGGACACAGGTAGAGTCTTATGGCTTAAGCCAATTTCTGAAAAGTAATTTTCTGCTTTGATTCCACTCTTTCAGCACGCATGCCTGCCTCCTGCGTACAAAACCTGATTTACCACATCTGAGACTGTCTCCTAGCCCTCCTTTTGCCTTGCTACAACCCAAATACACGGGGCATAGAATGAACACATTTGCCTTGGTTACTCTTTATTTTCTAGGGCCCCAAAAACAAACCCCATAAGGGTTTGTTGTCACCTTTGACTACTGCAGTAATTCATATTCTGTACTCTTCATAAGTAAACCTCCAGTAATGTTAGTCTTCTGTCTGTTCTCAAACTCTTTTATTAAACATGAAGAACGTGGCAAAAGCCTGTCTTATATTTACATGAGTTGCAATAACTTTTTACTCCTTGTTTTTCTATCACAGACAAAATATCTTCCAAACTATTCCTAATATTGACAGGAGGAGGAAAGTAACTCTTCAAACCCTCAAAACCCAGTATTTTTCTAAAGTTTTCAGTTTCAGGTAAATAGCACTGAAATGCTTGGTATATATCAAAGCAATCAAAACTACAAAGACCATCAGTTTTGAAAAAATAAAAACTGTCCATATGAAATGTTTTTGTCTTCGTTTGGATAACAAAAAATGACCACAAGTCATTGCAGGGAAGCATGCCAGTATGGGAGAGCACAGAAATCATGGTGTCACCATAAAGCAGGAAGCCCGCCCCTGTCTCCTACTGGTAGAAAGTTTTCCAATGACCATGGAGGGTGGCAGCCTGCTTGTGAAGGTGATGGCCTCAGAGGATATAGACCCTGTGGTCAGTAAAAACCTGAGATACAGCAGTAGGTTTTTACATTGTTTCATATGATATCTGTAGAATTTTCCAATTTTTAGGGGAAAACTTCAGCAAACTCATCCTTCTGGGGTCATGCTGACGACAGAGGTGGTCCAGCACGAATTGTTTCAGATCTGAGAAGCTAAATAGCATTGGATCTTAGTTATTCTAGGTACTGACAGTATTTATTGTTTCCCTGACATACAGCTAGGTTAGAGTCTACTCATAATTATATCTGTGACCACCTACCAGGGTTATTTGTAGTCTGTTAAAACGAGCAAAATTTGATGGCCATAAAACCCCACTGACACTATATGATGTTTCCAAGACATATTATTAATGATAAACAGCAGCTGTGAAAGTGAAGTCCCTCCAAGTAAATGCAGAAGGCATCTTTCTTGGCAATTATTTGTCAGACTGGACTCTGGAGTCAGCAGAGGCTTGAATGCGAATGATGAACTGCACAGCAGCCCACTGTGTGTCTGTAGCCTCAGGAAGGGCAGGCACAGTCCTGACTTTTAAACAAGGACACATAAACAGAGCCAAAATGCTGAAAGCCATCATTATAAAGCCTGAGACAAAATGTAACAACAACAACAAACAGTTGGGTAACCTTTTTGAAGTGGATATACTCCTCTTTCAGTGTTTTCTGAATCTCCTTAAATTTTGATTGGCTTTAGATTTGAAAGCAGTTGGCAGACAGTCAAAATTTAAAATTGATGAAGTACAATTGGTCTGTTCATGGGATGCTTGGGAAAGAAAATAATGATCTTTCAGACAAAAATGTTCTGAGGAAGCTCAGCCTCCATGTCAACAGATAAGAAAGCAAACAGTGGTACTGAAATGACTGGAACAAACAGTATTTAAAAGAAGGTTTTGTCCTGGAGGAATTGCAGTAAATTCAGAGGGCTCTGCACTTGGTGATCTTTAGGATATTCTTTTATGCTTCCAGGATATGCTGGCAGTATAACAAAGTCCAGGGCTCATACCTAATTTGTATAAATTGCGTTAGTCCAGAGGGAAGAGCTGAAAATCTGCAGCTCACAGCACGGCAGAATGATCCCTGTATTGATTAAAAAATTTTAAAATGTTAGACCTATTTAACACGGTCTTTTAGACAACACCCCCCCACCCCCCCAAAAAAGGGGGGAAAAACCCAACACCAAAACACTAAAAAACACCAAACCACTGTTGAGATGGCTTTGACTTGTGGATAAATTCAAGAAGGCACACAAAATACATGTAAGTTAGCCTCCCCCTGGAAGATGGGGGGCAGATGTGCTGAATCACTCTGGGTCTATCACTTACTGTCCTCCCTGAATGAAAAACAGTGAACTCAATGGGAGAGCTACTGGGTTCTGGCCCAGCAAAGTACTTGGCTTCCTAATCTCCCCTGGGTCCTGACGGTAACCTGTGAGATGCTAGGAGACTGAAGAAGCTCATGACTTCTGCAGTACTGGGGCTTGAATTTGTATATCAAATTTGATCTACTTTTGCACCTGGATGACATGTCATTGTTGATGTCAGAGCAGAGGAAAGTGTGAGAGACAGAAAAACCACAGGTGTGTAAAAATGTTACTCAAACTGTCAGCTACCTGAGGATTCAGAAAATTTGTCCTGTGTTCAATAACAAGGCCAACAAGATTCAGTGACCAGTGTGAAAGAAGGTAAATATAAGGAAGAATTTGTTTTGTGAGGGTGGTGAGACCCTGGAACAGGTTGCCCAAAGAAACCATGGATGCCCCATCACTGGAACTGTTCAATGTAATTTTACAAGGCTTTGAGCAATCTGACTTTTAAGTCTAGTGAAACATGTCCCTGTCCATCCTGCAGAAGGGATTGAACACAGGCTTTTTGAAGGTCCCTTACAATCCAAACCATTTTGTGATTTTTCTGTGTTGGAGGATGAACACTGTGGTACCTGATGGTGAAGGGTCTGTGACACAGGGTTACACCTCTTTGGCAAATCTAGGCCACTTATTGGGATCTATCAGACAATAAAGGAGTAATTCCTAGAGTAAAAATGGCAATAATAGCTTCCTTTCCCTCTCCTGGCAATAAGTGCTGTTAAAAATAGAGGACTTCAATTTATAAGCCTACTCCAGGTGACTCAATGTCCTTTTTGATCAGCCAAGCAACTGCTCGCAGGGGCACCAGACAGTATGCTGAGCCAAAGGCTGGCTTTTCTTCAGCAGGAATGGAGGAGCAGGGACAGGATTAAGTGAAGGACCTATTCTTATGGGTTTATTGGTAGTCTGCTGGAATCATTTGCACAGGTTGGGGCAGTGAAGGGAGGGCAGCAGGCAGTGTGTGTAATGTGTGGGGAGCTGGGGAGCGGACGGAAAATCTGTAACTAATAGGCATCTTTTCATCTTTCTCACTCTGTTTTCTTTCCAGTGGTGCCCAGATAGGGGACAAATCTTCCCATAAACAGTAATCCTTTAGAAAGTGCTCAAGTATGGCTATTACTTAACTTCCTGATTAGTAGCAATCACCACCTGCTACTTCTGCTCCGCATTGTCCAGCATAATGGGAGTGTTCATTTCCCTGGCTGTGAAAAAGTAATGGGAGGGGAGTCTCTCTTCCCTGTTTAGGAAAAAAGAGCAACAGTGCCTCCTTTTCTTCTGTAACTAACCCCAGACCATATTTATCCAAGAAAATAAAATTTTATTTCTGATGACAAATAGCTGGATAAGGCAGATTATGGTCACTTAAAAAAAACCCCAAACAAACCAAAACAACAAAAAACCCAAATCACAAAAGCAATCATTCCAATTTCTTTGAACTAATTAAGGGTTCCTGCTGAAGGGGTTTTTTATTGCCTGACTACGGCTTTGTGATCCCAGAAAGCACCAAGCAAAGACAATACATTCATAATTTTTGACAACTCGAACATGCAAAGACTTTGCAAAGACTTCTGCTTTCCTCAAATCTTACAAGCTGAAGCTGCCAAGAGAGCTGCACATGTTGCCTTGAAAGACAGCTGTTAAAACAGTCTCCTTTGATCAAAATTCTTCCATGTTTATAGCTAGAGCAAGAGAAAGTATTATAGGATTTTCTTAGCGCAGACTGAAAATCATAAAAAGAATGAAACTTGCAAAACCTGAAAAGTGCATTTGTCATGAGCGGGCATAACTTTTGAAATGTCAGTTAAAAGGAGACAACCCATGAATAGACTATGAGGATTTTCAGACTTTCTATTTCCCTAAAGTCCTCTTTTGTTTTACACTGGGAGTGGTGATGTCCCTTCCTAGAGAAGCACAGGCAAGCAGTAGATTAGTCCTTATTTAGATGGTAAGTTCCAGCCTATTTGAATTGTATTAAGCATTCTCCTTACTTCTGTGGGATTTGTCATAAATCTTGAGTAAATATACTTAGCACAATCTCAAAGACTGAAGTTTTGATTTCTCAGAGGGCTCAAATCTTTAAGCCTTAAAACTTCTCTTGTTTAAGAGAGATAAAGCAAAAGAATCTACTTGTCAAAACAAACACGGGGTAAAAAACCCTCAGTACAACCCTAGACTTTATCTCAATGGGAAGTGGCACTCATTCGGGGCTATTCCATAGCATTCTTTGCCCAGGAGTGAAATCTATTATAGGAATTAGTACTGCCCCTTAAAATGGTAGCATCACTAAGAAGTAAATGAATCCTTTTCCTCTCTTTCCCTCTCTTTTCCTATCCATTCTTCTTCTTCTAAACAGCATTCAAAGGTTTCTTCAAAGGTCTTCATCCTATCTTTGTTGCCATGGTCTCTCACAGAGTTGAAACAACATTTTCAAAACTAATGCCTGCTCTAAATGCATTGTTGTTGGGATGCTGAGTCAGTTCTCTGCTGACTAGGGTGAAAGGAAGAGAATCTTTGAAAATCAGTTTTAACATTCAACTAACCTGACATCTATATGCTACTAGACAGAAGCAAAACTTTTCAAGGGTAAGATGCCTTGCATTTTGGAAAGAAAACCAAACTCTCTTTAGGTTTTTTTGTGTCAGCTATACTGATTTTACTCTTTCTTTTTATTCATACCAGACCTGAGAAAGACAATTGCTTCTCGGAAGGGGGAAAAAAAAACCCACAGAAGAATCCTGTTGATTAACACATACCTCCCCCCCAACTAAATCCTTGCTGTGGGGGTGACAGAGGATGCTTGGTATGCAGTTGTGACAGGCAGGGCTAGTTTTGGCACGGCTGAAATGAGTAGGGGGAAATGATGAAGAAGCACCATTATTTCTAAGGGAACTAACAAGATATTTTTGCTTGTATTCTGCTTCTCTGTTTGCCTCTCTTGTTTAACTACTTGCACATTCTTTGAAATAAGGTCCATCTCTAGCACACATATTTGTATAGCACAAAGGGAAACAAGCTTACTTTTCTAATTCAAACCTTTAAGCTTTATTATATAAATGAGAACATCTATTTGCTATGTAAATTAAAGCACTGCACACTCTGTACACACATTTCAAGGAAAGACAATCTTTGTCACAGACTTGCTTACATCAACTTTAAATTGTTTTTATATGCCTGGCTTCAATTTTTGGGGGATCTTTTGAACATCCCTCCTTAGCCCGTGGTCTGGCATGGCATGCTAAATTCTGTATATTTGTTCATTATTCCCAGGGGAGGAATTTACATGAAAATTCTGCTGGTCTAATTATATGCCTCAGCTAGAAAAACTACTCATCTGTCCGCAGCAAATTTCACCTTTATGAAACAGACGATGACTTTGCCAGAAACTTTCTGGACATTGTAACAACTGAAGGTTTTACAGCCTACATTTGTAATATGGGTCATAAACTGAATTGAAGGGGAGAAAAAACCTCTTAGATCATTACAGTGCTTTTGAAAACAACCCTTCACCTTCGGGGAAAAAAATCACAGTTTAATGAGGAGAGATGTCTGCAGCAGCTTATTAACGGTAAAATGTAGCCTCCCCTGCTACTTGTATCTCCTAGAGTCAGGGAGTTCAGGTTATGAATGAGGAAAAGCTCAACAAGGATCTGAAAACAGCACGTTGTGGGTCTCAGTCTCTGAGATACTTGTGGGACTGAATACTGAAGTGTTTCAGGGTGACAGGATGCAGAAAGGAGAATAAATGGGGCAAGAGTTCTTCCTACAACTTAAAAATCATGAGTGGGAAAGTGCATTCCTATAGGATGAAGATGGATACACTAAAACAGAGCTGGTGATCTTGGGGTTTGCAGTTTTCAAAGCTGTCCACATTTTAGAAGGTTTAAAGGTATTTCTGAAGAGATGAACACAGACTGCACACTGTGTGCACAATTCTCCTGCTGTTCCCCCCCCCCCACACTTTTCTCTGTGACCACATCACTTTTTTCCCCCCATGATTTTAATTCACATAACTTTTCCCTTTTCAGTTCTAACGCCTTTCTCTCCTGGTCTTTCAAATTTACTCTTTTTCTTTCTGTGCTCCTTGCTCTTAATTTGCTAATTTTCACTAAACTTTACTTTTCCATGTTCTCCTAAATTCCACATTCCTAAAACTTTCATATTCCCCTTTTCTAGTCTGTTCTTGACTTTACAGTCTTTTTAAACACTGTTTATATACTGTTGCTGGGGCTTCCATTGCCTTTTTACAGCTTCCTCTATATATTTACATTCTCCTATCAGCTGTATCAACCCATCAATCCTATTGCCTAATCTACCACACACACTTCTTCCTACTCAGTATCATAACCTGAAATCCATTTCTCCAAATAATTTCCCTTTTGGATACCAGTGCTACACATCTGCATTAATCTTTTCACTTTCCATGGCTTGGATCCTTCTAGGTTCATTTATCATCTGCCCAACAAGCTCCTCTTCTAATGAGTACATTCTCTTAGCTCCTCAGTATGTATTTCATTAGCCTCATCTTCTTCCTAAACGGACTGCTCTTTTTTTTCTTTTTCCCCAACTTGACTAAAATATCCCCTCTTTTTTGTACCCATCTTAGTAGCATCAGAAAGCCTAATGACAAGAACGAAACAGAGAGCACTCTCTGCTTGCCAGCCTGGGCTTTCCCTGCCATGTTGCTTCCTCATAGCTTGTGGACTTTCTACGGAAATTGCATTTTCCCTAGCGATCCATCAGTGGGATGCACAGAGCCATGGGCAGAGGAGGGAAGTGCCTCTTGCACAGCCTGCCCAATGCACTTCAACTGCGGGCTTTCATCCGTGATGGGTTGCACCAGAAGAGGAAGAGTTATCCTCATCCCCATCCTTACAGCACAGCTGGCTCTGTCCTCTTCTCTTCCTCAGGCAGATTCAGTGACTGCCACAGCACAACCGCTGGCACAAAGCGAGGCAGGATTTGGCCCCAAATCAAAGACCTCATCGATGTGTTATACGAGTTAGCATGAGTGTCTGTCTGTGCTGGGGAAGGGCTAAGAGCTAGAATAGCAAGGGTATTTCAGGTCAGGCCTGAGGCGAATTAGCAGACAAGTTGTGAAGCTTACACAACATGTGGCCACATTATGTGTGGCTCCAGTCAGCGCTAATAGCCTGTCATTGAGCTCCACGTTTAAACAATTTGAGCAAACAGCAAACACAGAGGATGGGAGGAGGGAAAAAGACCTTCGAGGAATAAGAAAGATCAGGCTACTTAGAATACTTGACAAGCAAATATTGTAGCAGTGTGGACAACGGAGTATCCATTAGGTAGTTAGAGACACAATCCAGTTCCTACCATGCAAAAGTAACATAATAAAATAACAAAAATATACAATTTGTCCAATTTCAAAATTCACTTGGCTAGCAGTTTTTAAAGCTACTTTGGAAACCAGTTATTGGTTTAGGCTGTATCTGATCATGCGCATTTTAAGAGAGAAAAAAATAAAATAGGTATGGTTTTGGTTCAGTAGCAAGGAAACTAAAAAAGGGGGGAACAGAAGCAAAAAGAAGAAAACAGTTTTAGTAACAACAAAGAGTAAACTTCACCCACATCCATAAAAATAACATCGATATTAGTGTTGGGAAGCAAACATAAAACATTTTATAATGGAACTTAGAAACCATACTGCACTGTTTAGTATGAAAATAATAGCCTTTCAAGCCAGTCCTGTTAGAGTACTTATTTAATCCAGTGCAGAATTGGCTATGAAACCATCCACTCTACCATGGGAATGCTTAGCTCAGTATCTGGTAGGTTGCCAGCCATTTAAAATGTTTTTGTGTTGGTTTAATGATTGTTCCCATGAGCACTGACGGTAAGGGTTGACATTAATTAAAATACTAAGTCATCAGAGCTTGCATTGGGGGGAGAGAAAGAATGGGCTGGATCCAATTGTCTTCAAGGTTTCTTCGGCCTTCCACATTTTTCTCTTAGCTGCATCATACGTGCCAAGTATCCTTTTAGCTGAGGTGTAACAATGTAAACAGGCTGTCCCCACAAATATAATTTTTGTAAGTTTTTCACATACTTCCATTTAACTGATCAGAGGACAGTCATTAAAATCAGCTAATCATGTAATGTGGCTGTGTTCTGAATGCTAAACAAAATGTCTAAATGAAAGAGGATTTTAAAACAGTGTCTGCTTCTCAATTTATTTTTACTGTGTACTCAATGGCACACAATACAGTACGAATTCTGGGCCTTATCCTCATTAATCTCAAAACTCATTATCTCATATAAAAACAGGCCCTTTCCATAGAGTGTGTTGCAAAAGGTATGAAAAAAACAAATTAGAGATGTATTTTGGAACACACTCTGGAAACATGATGAAGTATTTCACTTAGAACTGTGAAATTAAACCGGAATAGCATAAAATCCTGAGTAAGACCACTGCTAAAATTATTTTTGCATCATTCAGACAGAATAGTTATCTTTATTCATTTCTCTCATTTTATTAAACAATTACTCAAGATCCAGATCTTCAAAGGAACACAAATAGGAAAAAGTCACTTAACACCTGGAGTCCTCAAAAGGCCCCCTCAAAAATTAGTAAAGAGCCTGAGTTCTTCTACTCCCATCCATTTAGCAAGCCTGTATTTTCATCTTCCTGGCAGGGGCTTAATACTGCAGAGAGCAAGAATGCAAGACAAAGTTTATTCTACATATAACATGATCAATAGCCTAAGAATAAAGACTTCTGGCTTGACCAATGTGAAGAAGCAAGCTGAGTCTATATAAATGCAATGGGACATTTTCACAGTAAGCAATATATATCGTAAAGTAGACTGCTGGTCTCCTAAAAGATAGAGCAACCCCTTCTATATATAAATCATGTTTGCTTCTTTGGATCAGCAGTCACGAGTCTGCAACTTTGGGTCACCTCTATCTTGGCGAAGACCAAAATCTAAATGAGATGCCTGAAAGCAGTTACCATCCCAGCTCATTCACCAGCACATAGCAGTGCTCACACTGCTTCCCATCACACCAGGGGGCTGCGTAAGACAAATCCTCATCTCTGAATATCTGCAACCACCACTGTGCTTTGCACATACCAACATTGCTCCTTTACCTTGTTTGTGGACAGACACGCACCTTCTCTGCTGCCCTGACATCAAACAGGGGGGCAAGGGTTTTAGACCACCACAGGCAGATTTCTGTGATGGCAGATCCTGGAATATGGGAACACTCTTTGGCTTTTTGGTGTGAATGTTCTCTGAATAATCTTCTCATATAAATAAACTACCTGGTCTTTGAGTCATTGAAGAGCTTATCTATGTAATGTAGAAGAGCCAGAGCAGGCAATGGAGGTCCTCAACATGAGGGCAGGACGCCTAATGTCCTTCTGAGGCTTGTCTTCAGTGGAGCCATCTATGGACACAAGGGTAAAAGGTGTTGGGTGATTTTAAATGATTCTTTTTATTTAAAACTCTTGGGTTTGGCGGAGGAGGGAGGTTATTTGTTTTGCTGGTGGAGTTGCTCTTTCAGGGTAGTGGTGTTTTTCTGTTTGTTTCTTTTTAAAGGACAGGCAGGCTCGCAGAGATAAGGCAGTGCCCAGACAGCCGCACCAGCCCCTCGACTGCCCGAGTGCAAACTCTCAGCTCAGCCTGGCCGTGGCGGTGCATCGATAAAGCGGGTCTCGCTGCTTCTCTGTGCCCCATCCGAGAGCCGCGGGGAGCCGGGGTACAACGCACGGGGCCCGGCCTGGAGGGCACGGGGCAGGCAGGCGGTGAGGGCATCGCTGCGGAGGCCGAGGCCGCGCTCCTGCAGCTCCCCAGAGCTCGCTNCCCCCCGCCGGCCCCCCGCGCCGGGGGGAGCGGGGAGGGGCCCGCCGTGCCCCGCGGTGGCGGGCGGTCGGAAGCGGCAGAGGCGGGTAATCCGCGGGGCCGGGGCGCGGCGAGTGGGTGGTCCGGGCGGCCGGAGGCGCGGGCTGTCCCCCTGCCCCGGCGCCGGGCCCGGCCCGCTCCCGCTCCCGCAGCTGGGCCGGAGGCGGCCCGCAGGCCGCTCTCGGCACATTTCTTCATTTCTCACTTGAGTGCCCTTCTTTAGTTCCCTTTCAACTGCCCACTTTATATCGGCTTCATTACACCACCGCTCCATTTGTGATGTAAATCGGGAAACTCAGGGAAGTTTTTCTTTTGGCCTTGTCTACGGAAGAATACCGAGAGGTATTCAAAACGTATTAACACAAATCAATGGCACCAATAAAAGCAAAATCTCCTTAGCAACATAATCTTGATTGCAAAAGGAGAACTGAGAGCATTTAGCAGAACAGTGGCCCACATGGAATACGCATTTGTCTAGAAGAATGCAGCACAAAGCCTAAAAGAGAGATGCTGAAAAAATCCAAAATTAACTCACACTGAACAGTTACTCTTTTTTTTCAGAAGTACACAATTGGCTACATTAAATCTATCGTGCGCTTTTCTGCTCAGCAACATTGTATCATACCGCTTTGCAAGGCCACATTACAACACCCGGAATGCTTCACAGCGCCGGGCAGGAGCACCCCTCCCCACCCGCACGCTGGGACATGAGCATGTCTAACACACCCCCTCATATATGTTAGAGACATTATACACACACACACATTATAAAGAAGCTGTCAAGACTTCCATACTAGAGTAACCAAAGAGCTTAAAATGTTTCATGCAAGGAAAAGCTGCCGGATGATGAGAACCAAGGCTGCCCTCGGCATGGCGGAGAGCACAGACTTAGTTTTTATTCATAAGGTTCAGGTTAAACAGCATTTCATACTGGATGGTCTGAAAAACATGTGAATTGCATGGATGGGAATCATTCCTTTCTGAATAGGTGGTGTCTGCCTCAACTAGATAGAAACCCTATCTTGTTTGAGAGTACACGTGAATAAAACATAAAAGTGTAGAAACAGTTTCAACATCACCATTCAACCATAATGATAGTACATTTAATAAATCCTACTATCATTAGGGCTTGAAAAGCTTAAAGAACTCCAAATGTGGACTTAATGAAAAACCAGTTTGAAACACTTACGGCAGGCAATGCCTGTAATTTGGTAACTCCAGTCCTAGAGTCACCTAAATTACCCAAAATCATTTTCTCTCCCCTCTCACCCACCCTCCCATTTAGACTGAAAGTATAAACTAGAAGTAAGATGAGACCATTGCACAATACAGCAGTTTCTCAGGTTTTTCCTTTTCTTCCTCTCCCTACCATCCCCTCCCCCAGCACGGACGAAAAACGGTAAGGCTTAGTAGATAGGTTAACAATTATTTTATTAGTTTATAATACATACAACTTAAGAAATGCTTTTAAAAAAGTTATATTGGAGTCCATTCCAATTCTGGGTCAGGTCAGGAAAAACCAATGTCGATGCATTAAATAATATTCTACAATTCAACAACAGATTAGCCTCCGTAACTTAGCAGACACAGTTAAATACTCTTAAATATGCATATATACAATTGTGCAGCCTTAAAAAAGTCTTTTTATTCCTATCTTCTCCTCCCAAAGCTGTGCACCCCGTGAACACAGTACTGGCTTCTAAGCTTTGAGTCTCTCACCCGGACTTAGGATTTTGAAGAGGAATGTTACAACAGTGGAAATCGCAGCAACTCTTTCTAAACTCTTTGTGTGAGGAGAGATGCCCAACACACAAAATTAACATCAAGTCTCTCTATAAGTAGCAGCTTCTTTAATATCCAGTTTTAGGTTAAATTATTGCTTACACATTTTCTGCTTGAAATGGATTTTTAACATACTCCAACATATTGGGGGTTATGTTTTCCCTCTTGATGGCAACATCCTTTCAGTGACTTATTTACCATTACTGCTCCATACATTTAACAGGTCTTTCCTAAGCACACACAGTCTGATGCAATTCTCTGCAAATTCTTTTAAAGCAACATGAGTTACACAGGTCTAATTTAGCACACAACATTTAGGCACTGTTTTGTAGTTTACTACTCTCTTTCAAATTTATGTTTGGAATGAGTTCATATTCTGATTGCCATACTCTATCCTTTATGAAAACAAGAATCTGGGTTACAGTTTTCAAATCAGGAACACTTTGCATTCCCTGTTATCTCACTGAACCAAACTGTTCATTGACAATATTAACCAGTACGTACATTGCATATCCTAACAAGTTAGAAAGCCTGTTGCTAGCATAAAAGGATCAGAGAGAAACACTTGGAGTGGATGAGTTAGATATTTATATCAGCACAATGAAACCAGTTTAAACATACAGCCACTAAAAATATTAGTTATATTGCATCAGGATTATCTGACTTCTTGAAACATTTCTAAACGTGACTTAAAAATGTATTCATAAGCCTAAAATACTGCAACAAAAAAAGCCTTCGGCTGACTAAGTCTAGTTTTCAACACGAGGCAAAGTAACTTTCAATTATTAAGCTATAAATGAGGAGCAAACAACAACAACAAAAGTTTCAATAAACATTATAAAAATCTACTATTTGTCCCCTAAAAGTGAGCATTTGTCAATGGTTCCCTTCTCCATAAAAACTGCAATTAACTACAAAAGTCTTACTTACCTGAACTTAAATTGTACTAACTGGATCCCACTTGTGGGCCTTAGATATACTGTCACATGACAGGAGCTGCCTGGACAAGCCAAGAACTTTCTTCGGAAACAATTAGCCATGCATTACAGGCTCCAGCTTAGGAAAAGACTGTTCTGCACTTGCAGTGCAGCTCTCATCAGCAATTCCATTTTGGTCTGGCTATTTTAAATGAAGAGATGCTGAGTTTACAAGGAAGCTTACCTTCTGCATTATTATTTTGTACGATAGCAGAATTGTCTATCAACCAGCGCATAAATCATAATTAATAACACACTTATCAAAATAAACAGAAGTTAACACAGTCTACATAATTACTGAAATGGACTGCTAGCTTTTGCTTAACTTGCATCATTCAATACCATTTCATTCAGTTCAAAACTATTTTCTGTCATACTCATGGAACTCTAAACCTAATCCCCAAATCCAATCTTTTGGGTGTTGCTTCTCCTAATTCCTGTATTTCATCTTTTGCCAATTAACAATTAAATTGTTCCTAATGGTCTGTTGTATTTTGAGGAGCCAAGCATTCATGAATCCTTTTTCAAGAAAATAAATCTTAATGAAACATTAATGACCTAAACAAACCAGAAGACTTCTTTTTAAAGGACAACTGCCATGAAAACAGTAAAATGTAGTTTTATAAAAGATGTCCATTAGCCAGGTGTTATGCAGTAGGGATACATACACCAGCACAAGTGTCAACATATGAAGTTTCATGCAAGGAATCAGGGGGTTTTATATTTTCAAACATAGTTTCTAATTCAGTGCACACTGACTGAAACACCAATGTACAGAAATGTGAAAGTTCAAAAATTAATGAACTGAAAAGTACTGTTACAAACAAAACCATACAAATGGATACCTAATGAAGAATAAATGCATGTTTTCAGCAGTGAAATTTTTTCACTTCCAGAGTATTCTCCCCTTGAAATTATTTTACTTCCTCAAGAGAATGATACTGTTTTCTTAGTACACCTGTATCCCCTGATTCACCCAGCCTACAGAGAGAACTTTACAAAGTATAAACACAGGAATTAAGAAGGTAGCACCATTAGAAATAATCACTCCATCCAAATCAGAAAAAAAACCCCTTCATTTATCCTTATCCAACATACTTTGACATTCAGCAGCCTAGTAATACAGGGTAAAAGAAGCTCTCATAACTGTATATTGATAACATTCATAATGGTCATGCATATTACAATCAAGTTTCTAGGGTGACATTTGCAGAGTAAGCCTTCATGCAGATAAGCATTCAGCTCATTAACTCCATTTTCATATTTCCTATTAGTCCCTGAGAAGTTAATATTTCTACCTACAGTATGGCTATTAAAGGCATTATAATGGTCATACACTTAGCTATTTGTCATGGAAATGCAACATGGCTATAGGGGGAAGCACACAAATTACAGCAAATTAGCAGTGATTAATACAGATTTCTGAAATGCTTTCTTTTCATAAGCAAGGTTGCTGAAGAGCAACATACATTATTTTAGTCACAGATACAGAACTAGCCAGCACCACTTACCCTTAATAAGTCACTATTATGAATCCAAGACATTTGAGGCTCTGAGACCTCTCTAATTGAGCGTTTCCTTTACACAAAATCCTCTGGATTTTGACCTAATGTAGGGTCATCACGATCCTTCTTTTAACTACTCAACAGCAGTGCTGGGAGAACTTAAAAGAACCAGGGATTTTCGTTGCTTAACAAGTCTTTTGCCTCTTCAATTAAAGTGATCTCTTTAAACTGTTCAGAATTCAAATGGGGTTTTTGGTGGACAATTTGCATTATTGCCAGCTGCTCAAAACCCATAAACTAGGGCTCCAAAACAAGGGGACCAATTTAAAATTAAGACTTTAGGGTGGGGGATGGAGGGAAGGGAATAAAGACAAGTTCTTTTTCCTTGGCTCCTGGCTTCTAAGCAGTTACAGATTACATTTTAAAGCTCTTTCTACAGTCTTTGGGGCTAAACAATGACTTTTAGGAAAAAAAAAATTAAAACTGACTTTTAAGTAAGCCTGTATCTGGGAGATAGAGTATTACATTTAAACACCATGGTCTTGAGAATTACAAAAACATATCATTTAACAAATTGTAAAAACTTTTTGCAATATTTTTGACAAAATTATAATCTCTAAATTAATCTATTCTACTTGGGTTTAAGTACTGTGGGATTTGCATAAATAGTATCTTAAAATTACTCTAATTGACCTATCACAAAAAATTTACTGACTTCCTGTAACCTATCTTCATAAACATTTTCATTTCTGGTGAAGTTTGCCAATCCCAATATAAACTTCAAGTCACAGCTATTTAACAACAGATGAGCTCTTCAGAATTCTTCACATAGGGTCAGAGAAAAAGTCCTTCTCCCTCAGAACGTATTTCCACCTATCACTACAAAATTAAAAAGAATTTGTTTCTACTCTATTACAGTAAGATAGAAATCTTTATTCACCAGTTAAAGGCAACTATATCTAAAAATAATAACTAGCTCTCACAGGGAGTCATTGATGCCTTCACCATTAGTTTAGCAGGCTAAAGATGAAACAGGCATAATTAGCATCATTTGCCAAATGATTACTATCAACTTGATACCTAACTTAACTGTTCACGGAAATTTGAACTAGATAAGATTATTTGTAGGAATTGCTGAGTTGCAAGAAGCTGAACAAGTTAGTATAACGTACTAATTATTTCAGCAAAGAGTAGGCTGTGTCCTGGAAGTCCTACTATAGCTTCTGGTCTGCTCAAACTGCAATTTCATTCTTTGCCAAGTGGACAAAAAAGGTAATACATGTCTTCTCACTAGCAATCAAAATAAATAGATTTAGTATTTCAGAAGCAACATCAAAAGAAAATCTTGACAACTGCCGTAGGCATTAAACAGTTGATTAAAGTTCCTGCCATCTTCAATGTCCGTCATTGTGATTAATGAATTGAAAGGGATTGTATGAAAATGTTTTGTAACATTCTTATTAGGTGAGTGTACTACTTCTTCAGGAAAGTACCACTTCTGAGATAAAACTCATCTGTCCATACAGGCAGTTTCTCAAGTTTCTTGATTATATTTTAAGTCAGAGACACTGTTTTAATAAAATATCCAAAATACTTTTTGAGGGAGTAAGTCTGGCCTCCCTACAAAGGGATTTAACTTTTTAATTGCTCAGAGCTATACTTTGAATCTCTGTATTATTTCTTAAAGAGAAAGTCACAGCTAAAATACAGAAATGCCTGCTAACCAAGCCCATGACTGCTGATGCACCTAGAAGTAGACAAGATCTTAACCATCACTACCATTAATGTGGAAGCTTTACTAATGGGATCCTCTGTAAACCTGTAAGCCACACTCTGTTCACTGCTCTGGTCTCAGCACACATCACACCCAAAGCAGCTTCACTGTTGGTGGGTCTGGGTGCTGCTGGCAAGGTAGCTGTTGACGTGGACAGAACATAGTATGGGAAGTTTGGGTAGTAAGCTAAGGCAAATAGCTGCTATGAACAAATCATAAGCCATTTCCTCCACTAGAGTGGAGGGATAGGCTTCCACACCAGTGGAAAACTGCATCCATGACACAAGTTTTCTGTATAGTCAAATGAAAATTTTTATAAAATCTAGACCTCATATGATCCAATATTCATTTTATTGAGAACTGACAATTAAATAAATCAATATGTATTTCTGGTCATCAGTATTTATCACCAGTTATCACTTCTGTTCAATTCCAACCTCTCCTCTGCACCTCCAACCTCCCCAGTCTCTGCTGCCATCAGTGTTAGGTTTCTGTCCTCTCACAGGCTGAAACTAGTCCGAGGTTGTAATTACTACTTCTGGGTGAGAGAAGGAGTGCAGCAGACACAGATTTGAACTGAAGAAGAGGTTGAAATTTATTTTAGAAAATTATGAACAGTTACTTTGTACAGAAACCATTGGTGGCACTCAGAAGACTGAGGCCAGCACAAAACTGGGATCTGTTAATTAAAAATCATATTCTGTCGAGTCAAAGAAGCATACTTGTAGGCTTGTATGAAAAGCATAGCTGAGCTATTTTCAAAGTGAACAGCAGGAATTTACAGATGAAAGCTGAGCAAAGGATGGATTTTGGGAACAGATACAGAAGTTTTCTTAGATTTAAGAAAACTTAAAACTTTCTAGGCCACTCCCACTACGAACAATTTAGGAATGTAATACTCACTAGAGAATATTTTACAGAGAATAAATATTTTGAAGACATAGAAAAATAGTTCACAGCATCAAGGTACCTGTAATACATTACCTTGAAATAAAACTTGTATTTAAAAGATTAAAAAGAGAAGACTATTCTTGTAGTGGTATCAACTTTTCATTCATACAAATATTAAGCAGAGTATATCTGGTTTTTTTCATATATTCACATTATTGCTTGCTAACACAACTGTACAAGGAACATGTTCTTAACTTACATAAATTTTGTGTACAGTAATTTTAGGTACCTAAAGCAAATTTTAAAATATGAGAGTTGCAATTAAAAAAAACACCCCAAATCTAAGTGTGAAGATATGTACAACTAAAGCATAATCAGAAGAAATGAAATACAACTGGCCTGACCCAAGCATACATCATATATCCAGTTAAAGTCTTATACTCATGCAGAAAATAACCTTTGTAAACCAAAATGAGCAAAAGAAAGGGTGCAATAAATAACTGCCTAACACATTTAAACTTGTTGCACCCTGCTTTGATTACTTTTAATACATGGCATTCGCATCTGGAGCTGCACTGTTCAAGAATTCTTCAATAACTTTTTTCTGCTTATGTGGCTTTAAAAAAAAAAAGCCATGAAAGGTCTTCTTGGACAATTAAGTTTTAGTAAAACAAGTCCTTCTGCACCCCTGCGTACAGCACCTGGTAAACAGTATGAAAAAAGCTGGCACATGGCAACTGACTGAATTAAAACAGCTACATTATAAAATGCAATAATAATATACTTTTGTGATCTTGAGTTCTACTAACCAGATGCATGCAATTCTCTCAGTGATTCTTCTAGTCTGAGTAAAAGAATTCCACTTGGCTGCTTTTTTTTTTTAACTTTTTAAAGCCGAACTTTTTCAGAACCAGCTGACAGGACTTCTTCATGAAAATAAGAGAGATTTTTACTAACAACATCTGGGTTCCAAAAATCACAGTTACAAAAAGAACTTTGTCTCCTTCTTTTGCTGGAAGAGACTAGTCAATATCCCAAAAAGAAATAAAAATATTTACAACTGACTAGCCACTGACGGAAGTTTCGGAACATCTTAGAAGGAACTTCAGCATGTAAATGAATGACTAAAGGGATTTATACAATGTACAGTCAATCAGTTGTATCATATTGGGATAAAAAAATACCTGTTCACTTGTATATCATTTTCAACTGTGTATTTATAGTAATATATATATGTACACACGCGCGCGCACACATATAAAAGACTCTTGAAAATCAAGATACATTAATAAACAGAAGTAGCAAAAGTAAAAATAACTTAAGTAGCAATTAACATTTGTGTGAAATTACTTTGCAGAGTTTGACCAAATACAACTCAGAACATATTCTTATAAAAAAAGCCACAAAAAACAACTAACCAACCAAAAAAAAAACCCCAACAACCAAAAAACCAAAAAGCAAACACAAAAAACCAAACCAAACAAACAAAAAAAGAATGAAAACACCACACGATTCCGTAGAACCAATGCTATGTCACTACCAGGAGAGCACCAAGCAAGGCACCATTGGAAAGACAACATACTTGAATAAGTCTCTATAAATAAATCGAATGCTAATCTGGTCGAAAAATCGGTGTCTTTGGTAAAAATTCTATAAGGATGACCTGTATAAAAAGAAAACAAATATGTATTAAAGATGGCAGCAATCCTATTATCTATCACAATGATAATTCACATGGTTTTGGAGCGGTTATTTTAGTATATCAAATTGTGATAAAAAGCAAAAATCACGGCACTTGTCTCTAGTAGGAGACCATTAGAAAAGTCATGTATGATAATTGGTTTGGGGTAGAAAACCAATACTCAAAGAATCAAATTCAACTGGAAAAATTTGTTTACTAATATGAGACACATAAACAAACTGAAGTAAGCTAATCACGTTAAAGAATTACTATATAGTAATTTACTTATTGGGAAAAAATTATGAAGGAGATAAATGCATTCATTAAAAAAAAAAACCAACAAAACAAACCTCTTGAATGCACAATGCATGAAAAGTTAATTTTCAATTGCACTTCCACTTACTTCAGAATTGTTGCCACTTAATACAGGATTCTAAATCATGTTTATAGTTCAATACCTGTATAAAAAAGTGCATCAACTTTTGCAAAGCTCCCATATCCACAAATGTTCAAGTAGTTAACAAGAACTTGACTAATGCTTTTGCATGATTATTCTTATGGTCTCAATTCAAATTTAAACTACGTTTTTCTGAGCTAAATACACTATAGGGTCCACTCCAGAACACAGTCCAAGTATTTATCCTCCTTTAAATAGGAAGCTTAAATAAAATGTTCACTTGTGCATGTTCTTTCTTCAGAGACAGTCATAACACAGCAGCATGATCCGATCTATAAACAAATAAATGCATCTGGTAACATAAATAAGGATTTTATTTACTTGAAAGGGAAACTCACCTTTCTAAGAAGTTAAAAATTATTTCTCAATGCTTTTGATTGTAGAGGAGAATACAACTTAGCTGCTTAGAGAATAAAGACATCTATCTCTGCAGGCACACCAAGCCTCAGAAAATAAGTAAGTCTCCAATTCTATTTCTAAGGCAAATACTTTTGGAGTAATGAATACTGAAAACAGGTGTACAAGTTTATTTTTTGAGATAATCAGAAGGGACTTATTTTCAGAAGTGATTCAAACTGCTCAAAATCCACTGATCACTTGGCCTGAGTCAACCACTGGATTCTGTAGAGATACCAGGGCTTCAGATACTCAGACAAGGTTTCAAAAAGGGATAAAGAAGCACAGCTGGAACACTGTGTTTATGCCAAAGGTATAAGATTATCTTGTCTTTCTTAATTTCATTAATTATTTATTTAACATCTACTACAGTGGATTTCAAACCTCAATTCAGCAAAGCACCAAGTTTTGGGTACAAGAGTCTAATTTAAGTCATCTGTTTCTTGAAAAGTTGAGGATAGGCGTTTATTATTCAAAATTAAATCACAGTCATATAAAGGGCAGTTTTTAAAGATACTGGCAAATCAGTTCACTGAAAGCGAGAAAACAATACAGGGAAGTTTTGTAAAAATTTTCTCATTAAGTATACCCAGAGATAATACCAGACATTTCACAAATTGAAAATAAAATCTTTGACCTTTATCCTGTAAAACTATATGGCCATGCATATATTATTATTGTAAGCAAGTCAACTGATTTGAAATAATATTTAATAGAATGAATATTTATCCATAAATGTTGCTGGGCCATAGTATTTACAAACTCACATTATATTTTTTCCAATTGAATCTGCAGAACACTAGGTTTGACAGTGTTTCCTGTAGAAAAATTAGGTTTTCAGCAAAATATAAACGCTTCATTTAGGCAAAGCTTAAGTCTACTTTCTGAAATTTGATTTATTCCATTTTCAGTTACATTCAAATATCTAATCTAAAAAATTCTGTAGAATAAACGTTACAAAAAGTACTTATTCAGTGAACTGAATAGACCCATCTGTAAAAAAAGCATTTTGAAGACCTAGTATTTAGGCAAGAGGTAAGATCTAAAGGAGAGACAAGGAAAAGGGGAAGACTAAAAGATCCTGTTACTATCATTTTGAACTGTTTAATCACATTTAAAATTTTCATATGCATTCTAGCTTTGTTATTCTAAAGAACAGACAAAGTACTGTGTAATGGAAGATCACAGATAAGTTACAACTAACGCAGTAGATACTTCTCAAAAGCTAATCTTTATTTTTAAAAAGCTAACCTTCCTGTAGCCTACCTACTAAAGCATTAAAAGAAATTATGGAAATTCTAATGTTTCTTACATTTTAGCAGCTTTATTTCATCCTACCCTACGTACTTCCAAAATATACTGAAAATGGAAATAAGAACAGCACCAAAAACCAACAAGTTGCAAGCTAAACAAACTGAAATCCTACACAGGATATCACTCAGTTTTAACCACATATAACTTCTCACTGTATATTTCCAAGAAGGGTTTATAGAGTCTCAGCCAAAGACTGAAGTAGATTAAAACTCCAGAGACTGATTTAAAAATATATTAGTGACACCAATTGGAGATAAAGATACTTTCAAGATAGTCGAGGTAAGGGGCAGTTAAAATCTAAAAAGGCTAAAGGTTTCTTTAGCTCCAACAGCTTAGTTGAAAGGTCTTCTTCCATACTTTTGGACTTGATTAGCATTATATAAAATAGCCATATCTGACTTGCTGCGTAACCAAAGTTGTGGTTATTCTTTATACAGCATCTAAAATTTCACACTCCATCAGCACATGTTCAAGCTATTTTATCTTGGCAATTAATTTATTATTTTTCAGAACACAGTGAAGCCTTGTTTTCAAGTCATTCATAACTTTATAAATCAGTCCTGCACATGAAACCATGCATCTGTGAACCGTAGAAAATCCTTGCACTCAGGCGATTAAGCTCCTGACACCTTTACTGATTAATAATCATGAAAAGAATAAGATCAGAAGCAAAATAAATGATCATTTAATAGAGAAACTCACAAAACAGCCCTTTAACTTACATATTCCATCATGTTATTCGTTTCACATTTCCTTTTGCTTAGTCTCCAATGCAAGCACAGCTAGACAAGGAGGAAAGAAAAAGAAGAAAAATGAGCTGTATTTTATTGCAGCACACAGACTAGCCCATTTGTCCACCTTTCATATTTTTCGTTCAACAAAAGCATCTGTTTCCATACTGTGCAATTCAAACTCCAACAGTACGAAGCTGCTCCCTGCGGCACTCACCTTGTGGTATAACCTATTGTTTTCCCATTCTAATAACTTCTCAATCGATCTTCGTGTCTGGAAGACAAATGAGAAAGAATTTTACTCTTGACTGGTTTTAGAAAAACTTTGTTTTGCAGCTGCTTTTGTGTGAAAAGGAGAGAGGTACAGGACAGTGACTGAGTACAGGGTGGTCTGTAGTACTATCAAAACTTGTCTGGCATTAAACAGTCTCTAGAACAGAAACAACTTTTTATGATAGCCAAGTAAGTACCTTCAACCACTTTGGAACAAAAACCATTGTTATGTATGCTCCCTGGTTCTTATGGCAGTTTTAACTCTAAAATCACAAAAATTTTGAAGTGATCTAATTATAAAAAGCAGGAACACTGCTCCCCCAGGATCAGTGGTCTAAATGTACTGCTTCTAAGGTCAGCATTTAAACTCACAAATGTTGCAAACTATTTTGCAACGCTGTAGGTCAAGTGCAAACACACAATACTCTAAATAAATGAGAATTTTTTGTTACATTTATATCCAGATCTTAGATAGTGAAAAAGCAAAAGTTACAAAATGCAGAAAGTTACAGTAAATTCCACAAGTAAGTATTACTAAGTTTGTGATCTGTATAGAGAGCAAACCCAATATTTAGGATTCTAAAGAATAGGTTTACTGCCTGTGTCATCCACACTTGACATTTCAGATAGAGAATCCTGAAAGCTGTTCTGCACAGCTTTTTAAAATTATGCATGCTAGAATTAAAGGACATTCTGTGCTGCAAAGTTTCACAGCATTTTGAATATAATTATTCAGTTATATTTACATTTGAGAAATACATACTGACATTTATGGTCATTTGACTGCCAGAATATATATTGCTTAGCTCTAAATGGGATTTGCTACAGACAGTGAATAAAAAGAGGATAATTCATGGTGCCAGGTGTTAAGATGAGACCAACAGAGCTGCAGGTGCAAAAGGACAGAGCAATGACAAGGATCAAATACAACTTAGTGCAGCTGCAGCTTCCTTACAAGGCGGAGAGGGGTGAAGGGAAAGGATGAGAAAGCATCCTGCTGTTATTACTACAAAATACTAGTACTGTAAATGAACATTAGCAAACCAAACTAAATGCTGTCATGAGAAACAAGAATGTGAGTAAAATAAAAATTAGACAACAAATTATTCATTTCCCCCCAAATATTAACATCTTGGTTTTCAAACATCAGTTTGTCTCTAGTTTAATACTGAAGCAGTTGTGGGGAAACACATCTAAGCATGTACTGTGGTCACATGATTAAAAATTAGATCATTACTATCTATCAGTATTCATTACAGCGAATTTTTTATTATGTTTTATTTTAAAATCACAAGCCAAGGAATCATCAAAAGGTGGACATACCAGTGACTAATTTATCACATCAACTGGAAATTGAGTATTTTTGGGATTATTCTTATTATTATGTTTTTAAAGACAGTGCCCTTTAACAATAATCAGTAGACCTCACTTGTTTCTTTGTAAAGATAGCCTTTTAGAGTCTGCTCTCCTTTTAAATGAAAATAGGGCAGCAGTTATGGTCACACTTTTGTTAATTTAGTTGCCAGTCAGCTCCAAATCAAAAGAAAATAAGGCTGCAGAGTGTAATTAACATTCAGTTCAGTCGTTTTGTCCCTTGTCTAGCCCCCAAGCTTTGTTAAAATTGCCATCTGAATGCTGAAGGCTGTAGGGAAATCGATTTGATTCTAATCGCACCATGAAAAGAACATGATCTAACTGCTTTCAGCCCTCCGTAAATCTGTACTAGGTCTTTAGCACAATGCAACTTCCAATTTAAAAAGCACTGAATGTCTCGTCAATGACTTTGTGAAGAAAAAAGAACAAGGAGCAGACATAAAAATTCCAATAGTTGTTTAAGCATTAAAGTTCATTTGCATCACAGCAAACCTGAAAAGGGCTGACCTCTCAAACCGCCTCTCAGGTCTATGAAGTTGTAGCCTTGACAAGCTCACATTGACAGAGCTCATTGACTCTGAAAGGCTACTCTATCAATGGTGAAAAATGGCAATAGGTTCTACTCTGAGCAGGCATCTGCCTGCCCACCCGCTGCTAAACCAATGGCAAAACTGATTCAAAACCTGAATCTACCTTGTAATCTTCCTTTCCAGGACCTTTTAATAATAGATTAAGATCACTATACAATTTAATTTCATTGTTTGCCCCAAAGACTGTGAAAAACATCCAAGCTTTTCAAATTCCAATAAAATTACATCTATATTACAATACATACATATAAATAAGAAATTGATAGGTACTATTAATTGGTTTGTTTAAACAAGAGGACAGTTTACAGTCATTTGACTAGCATGAGATAAAAATGCAGACTTGAAACCATGCTTCTTTATCTTCCCAGAGCCTGAAATACTACCCTTCCCATAAGTATAATCTGGGATAGTCATAGCTCCCAAACACACCATTTTATCAATAAAGAAATGTTAATGAAAATTAGACCGTAAAATATTTCTGCAAACCTCGGAGCTTGGAATAAAAAGAAATTAATTAAACAGCATCACACAATTCACTATAGTAAGTTTTCTTCCTACTTGACAGGTGAAAAAAAGCACTTGCACGTGCAGCTTAATTAATCACTGCTCTTGACATCTCAATGATTTACAGTGAGGAGCAGGTGAGGAGATACAAAACCAGAAAGGAACACTTGATTTGAGTGTAGCATTTCCAGCACACTAGGATGACAAGCTTGTATATTCTATCAATGGTGTACAGAAAAACCCATACAGCAAATTATTTGTTAGCAGCAACAAAAGCACAAATTAAGTGGAAGAGACTTGCTTATTAGGAAGATTTAATACTACCCAGCTTTTACATTTTTTTTCCTTAAAAAACCCAGTCCAATATTTGAGCAAAGAAAAAAACCTGCAATTCAAGCACACTTTTTAGCATACCAATGACAAGAAAGTATGCTTTGTAACATATTTCATGAAAAAAGCAGATAGTCTTTAACGCTATCCACAGAATTTTGTGAAATAGACCTCTTCAACTATCTAGATGCAACGTTTAATGAAACATTTCTATAAAACTGATTCTTTAAAGACATTAATGTCTAATAGTGTCTTCTGAAAAATCAGACTACCAAAAAACCTCAAACACAGAATACACTTTCACTAATGCTTATTGCTCCTGATTCAGTAAAATGAAGTTTTTCCCTTAGACATGGAAGAAAAAAAATCTAAGCCTAAATAGGAACTTTTCATGCAGAAACAAGGATATATTACCAAAGGCAAGACATTTCTGTTACATCTCTGCAGTGTCTATCCAGTTAGCTCTAGATGGAATTATGATCTGGTCAGGAAGCCTGTGCAGCAGCAGGGCGCCTCGGGCAGTGCACAACCAGGAACACGCACACTACGCTAAACCGCAGTAGCGAACGGGCCAAGGCCCCCTCAAGCCTTGCCGTAAATCAGTGAATGACTGGTACAATATTAAACAAAAGGATCTTACATTACTCCCAAAATGGTGCTAATCTGAGTACCTCCCTTTGTCTTTATTATGTGGGGAAACAACATGGATAGCAACAACACGATCCTCCACTAACAACTGTATTCGTAGTTATTTGGGAAAAACCAAAGAATCTCCCGCTACATGCATTTGATTTTTGACTTCTCATCCGAAAACACATGTATACATAGTGCAATATTAGTCCAATAAATAGCACGAGATTTTCAAATTCCTTCATACAAAACTTTACTACAATCAAGTATTATTAGTTTTGAATACTACTCTGAACGAATATACTTTATGCTTAAATTTCAAAATACAAAGAGACAACTCCAGGCAGACTTTTGTTAGATTCTCACATGGCCATAATTTGTATTATACACCACAGAAAAAAGTCAAAGAATCCTGTCAGAGGTCGGAACTACAGTATCTCCGCTCACTCAAAGAGAGAAAGGACAGAAGCAGGAATTTCTATTCATTCTGACCATAAAATTTATACCCAAGTAATTTAGCTATCAGCACAAATAACGAAATAGAAAGTTAGAAGATAACTGAGTCACATATGCTCACTTTCAACATGCCAGAACATCCCCCAAGCCAATTTAGAGGCCCATACTGGAAGCACAAAAATGCCAAAGCTGTATTCAGAACACACATAACTGAATGATGTACATCTGTGCTGAGAATGTTCTCATCTTTAACATTATACCACAAGTAAACCAATATAAACTGCAAATTGTTAAAGATTCCCATCTTGCTAAGGAATTCTCCATTTGTGAAGGGAAAAGAACACAAAGGTGAAACCTAAGTTGATTTCAGATCCTGACATCCTGGACTATCTGCTTTAGCACACAGTATTTTGGAAAGGCATCTGTTCTACTACACAGGTGAACATGGAGATCTTGCATTTCTTCTATTAATAGCTAGGATATATTAGCTCCTATTAGTAGCTAGGATATTTCTTATTTTAGACCATTGTAAGGGTCCTCATCCCAGAAGCCACTTCAGCATCCATGCAAGAAAGCAAGTGAAACCTATACTACACAGAATGGAGACTATCTGGAAATAAATGTAGCAGTCTGGTGCTTTTTGTATGATCTCGAAATAACTGCCTTGTCCAACAAGATTACTATTGCTGCACCTTGCTTTACTGTATCAATTACTTTGTGCAGAAAGTGAGTCCAGCCTAAAGTACAGATCAAAGATCCTGATCACACAGAGAGAAACAGAATCAACAGAATTCTGGATCACAACTGACAACATAAAGTTGACTTCATGAAACTTCCCATTCTGAAAGATAGCCCTGAGGATATTGTCTCACATGAACTATAAACTAACGTCACTTGTACAGGTATCAACTCTGAGTTGGTACATCACGAAGAGATGAATTTAAAGCTTAGTGAATCAAATCACACCAATTACTTTCTGGGAAGGTCTCTTCCACCACACTGTTTGCTGATAAAAAGAGAAGCTCAGTGCTATTTGACACTACTGTATGTAACATTTTTTAATATCCAAACTCAAGATGATTCCTCAGTTAGTTTGGTTGCCTTGACTGTCAAATTCCTCGAGTGTTTAAGAAAGCACTAAAGCCATTAAACATGTGCAGGATAGAGAAGGTATACAAAACCATACACCCCATGTAATATTATCCAGGAATAAAATGGAGAGGATGTTGTATTATCACCAATGTACTAACTGACAGATACTGAATGAGTATTTTCCAAAGGCATTTTGGTCTGCAGTAGAAACACTTAGCAGAGACAAACTGTCAAAGAAAATTCCTAGAAGTTGATTAAAGTCTTCTATAAGTTTCCTCTCAAATATACAAAATCTAAAAGATTCAAGATGCTAACCGATATTTTAGCCACTGGATATTTTAGCTGTCCTACAAGAGCTAAGTCACCAAATAAGTGTTGCTAGCTGCTTTCCATAATGAGGTAACACTGACTAGAGGCAACCATTTGTGAAAACTTCATACTACGGAGAAGCCTTGTAGAAGAAATAGTCTTGACCTTGGCAAAAATAACACACTTCCCTTGAGAAGGCCTTGAAACATGGTAAAAAACACATTTCACAGGCAGACAGATGTTGAACTGATCCACGAAGCACCATGACTATACTTAATGTTGCTACTTGAACTTTTAAATAAAGATTTGTAACTCATTCATTCTAGGACTAAATTCTAGCTCTGATTCTCTGTCATTATATGGAAACAAAACCCATGAAGCTCTGATCCCTCCAAGCAAATTATTTAAATCTGGCCATGACAATCTGAAGCATCCACCTCCTGCTGAAGGACATTCTCACAGAAAAGGCCACAGAAAACGAGCATGTAAAACGGAATTGACCATAACAGGGATGAAAATAGGATCAAATCTCCACCAAATAACTCACCTGGTGTCATTCTGTGTGGGAAATTTTAAACTGAACAAGAATGAAAATTCCACCTCTATCTCCTCTTTTAAGGTTAGAGAGATGTTCATTTCAGTCCCTGTCATTTATTTCCAAAATATCCAGGAGTATGCCACAAAACATAGTTCAAGGCCAGCGTAGGTTGAGAAGCTAAAGGATCTCCAGTTACATCTCTATTAAGAAATGAAACTGTGCCCAGAAACATTCTCATTCATTTCAAGCCAGCTGGCAGGGAACAGCTTACATCTCTATCAGTAAGTTTTCATAACCTCTGAACCACTCATAGTGCCTGAAGCATTCTGATAATGCCTATGAATTGTTACACAATACAGACCAGAGCCTGCCAGGGACCTTTCTAAAAGTACAAATTATAAAGCACCAATTCTGAGAAACACTCCCAGATTTAGTTTATTAGTATATAGGAATCCTTTGACTCCTGCTCTTAGGAGTGTCTAAGGAGCGTGGCCAAGAATGGAAGAGAAGCTACATGTCCAGAAAGACTGAAAGGCAGCACAACTTGACAAAACTCCACAGAAGACTGTAAAATCCAACACTTCACTAGTCTGCATGCTGAAGAGAATGATCTCTCTCAAAAGGACAGCCCCTACAGTCCCTTGTACATATAGGGCTGAATCAGAAAAAATACAGGTTGATCCTGTAGCTACTTTACCAATCTAGAAAAAATAAATCTAGCTACTTAGTGTTTCCCACGATCATTATTGTTCTAGATTCAGTAATTTATTCCAAAATTCAGCAAAAAATACTTTTATGAGCTACAAAATTAGAAGTACCTGGTCACTTCAAACTTTTTATGTGTTTGGTATGGTACAAGCTTTATTAACTCCTTCCATCTCCTCTTTCGTAGAACTGCCCCCCTCATCCTCCCAACTGTTTTGACAGCAGTAATGGTTCTTGAACTACTTTTTTCTTTGTTAAATAATTTTCATTATACATAGTGCTTGAATTACTAAGAGTGCTACACTTTGGCAGAAAATAACATTTTACTGTGATTTGCTTTAATAAAGTGGAAAAGTGAATACTTTCCAGACCTAGGCTACTGTGAGAAAAATCAAGAGAAGAGGCACAGAAATGTGTCACTACTTCACACTTGCCAGAATTTCATTCTGGTTTTCTGTTTTACAGTAACAGTCTAAAAAGCTATTGTTCAGTCAAGTGCTTTCTACTTAGTTTAATTTTATCATATAAATTTCAGGTAATTTTGCCTTCGAATTCTTTCCTCAACAGTGTTTGCATATGTTCCCTATTTGGGATCATCTTTAAGTTGCTAAAGACAGAATCCTAAAAGTGTTCCCTTCTAAACTGATTTCCAAATCCGACAACTAACTAGACCATTTTTAGCATGCTCTTTCAAAATAGCTCTATGCAAATTTCACCCAACTCACACTTGTATTTTCAGGAACACATCAACCTGGACAGGAAGAGCAATATAAAAAGCAACACTAAACCCAAACCACTATATGATCCCTTTATATACCTTAGCCATCGCAACGTAAAAGGGGCTATAACACGGAAATGTTAATTTTACCCAGATTGTTTTGATTAATATTTAGAATTGCATTTCTGAAAATTTTATTACAAATGCAATTAAATTTTAAATAGCATTTAGAATATTCACTATACATCCCAGAGATATGCTATATTTAGGATTTATATAAAACCAAGAATAAATGACATCACAAAATTAACTTCAGAATACATATTTTTGAAGTACTACAGGGTTTGCATTTGAGCTATAAAGAAACAAACTAGTATTCTGTGATCTACTTATATCTGTAAGTATTCTTCATGCCAATCTTACTGCCCTGTCCTCCATCAAGCAAGTCTGCAAATTGAAAAACATGGTAAAACTAGCTGCTCCCACACCTCATTGTGCACCAACTCACTACTATGCCCTTTAGGAAAGCACATGAAAACCTGATAAGCTTTTGTAGGGTGCTGTGAAAGAAAATCTGATTTCAGATATAGGAAAAAAATAACCACATAGGTATACACACGATGATTTCACATTTATTTGTTCTACAAGCTTTGCTACTTGAAGTTAAGTATATGGAGGACTTAGTGACTCTTCTGACCAAAATTATACTGAACAATTTCTAAAGCAAAATATATCAGTCCTGAAATTTCTGATTCTTTAAAGTTTTATTTCATAATTAATACTAAAAAAAAAAGGATACATTTGAAAACAATGGTCAAGAATGCATATTTGATATGTACAAGTTCTACTTTAAAAAAAGTTGTACTAAATTAACTAGAGCCAATACAGAGATGATATGTGCTCTGGTTAGGATAAACATAATAAATACATTACAATTTTAAAGATTCTTCCAAACTGAACTACAACGTAAATTGTCATAACAGACTCTTCAAAAACAAGGCACCTTTTGTCTTAACTAATTACCTTGTGGAACTCCTCAGAAAAGCATTATGCTATTAAGAGTACCTCCAGTGCAAAGTCCCTGGCAGATAGGCATAGGAGAAAAACATACACTTATTTTCAAAACTGAAGAAAATGTAAGGTATTCATAAACTCGATAAACTGATCTAATGTATTTTAACAACAGTATCATCCACTGACAAGCAAGACTACTGAATTTAAGAAAATTCATTCCAGCTACTTCACCACATATTTAATTTAATCAATACTTTGGAAGTTGTAATTAGCTATGTTTATACAGCACTCTGAACATGTGAACTGCTACGAAAGTGACAACTAATGATGAGGCTTAAGCAGCATTCATCAGCTTTGTGTGAATTCACAAACAAACAAGTAGCTCTTGAAAGTATTAGTACAGATCACACTGTTAAATATCTAATTCTATTCATTTTAAGAGATTGCCCATAAAACATTTGAAACATGCAATTTACTTGTACAATACCAGCTTTTAAGAAATCTAGCAGTACTGCAATTCTATCATAGCTTTCATTGTTACTGTTTCTGTTGAAATTATATATCCTATTTACCCATCAGGAACTACAGCATTTAGTTAATAGCGAAAATGAGTGCCAATTCATTTGAAAAAGTGGCTTCAAATGGGCACCTCAGCCTGCAGTGCTTTTTGAATTATAATTCACTACGCCATTCTTTTTATTTAAAGAACAACAACTTAAAGACTTAATGCTCATTTGTACAACCTGGAATTTGTCCCAGAAAGGATGGTGCATTCTATGAGTAAAACTGCTTAAGATCATCTATGATCTAGATCTGCAAATGAGGGACTGTACTTCCTGCAACTTTCTTGCAGCTTTTATTCATTAAAATCGAATCAAGACCACATAAAAGGAGAGAGGCAATAAGATACTGAATCAAATAAAACACTTATTTCACTGCTGAAGAGCAGCAAGCTTTTTCCAAATACCTTAGTGCAAATGACAAAAGGAAACAACACTGTACAAAGACTCCAAAACCAGCACTGAAAAATTCAGTGAAGGGAAAGCTTTCACTGCATGGAAATGCATTAAAATTATTTAATTAACAATTAAGCTTAAGTCTGTGGCTTAATAAATTCCTAGTTTGAAGCACCTGCTGGTTTAAGGAGACAAACCATTACCTTATTTTTCACTGCACAAAAAGAAGCATGCATTCCCATTACACACGAACTTTCATTAATTTTAATTTCAGAAACTGTATTTACATTTGTGATAACTTTCCTGCATTTGAATTTAAAAAGTCAGTCAAAGGAGGTAAAATACAGAATGCAGAGAACCACTAAGAAAATTATTTTAACTCTGAAGCTGCAATTGTCATTTTGTCTACATAAACCCTAAAAAAAACAAAACAACCCAACAAATTAAAAAGAAAACCAACTTTCTCTGAAAAAGAGCTGCAAACTATACCAGCAATTCAAGGCCAGGGTAGAGTGATTCAGACTCACTAAAACGGCCATTTCTTAATTGGTCATTCCGAGAAAAATTCCTCTTCTATATTAAAAGTAAGCAATTGCATAATAGAAACTGTCATTTCATTTAATAAAATCCTTGAGAAACACTCCCACTTTTTAGTTCACTGTACATGTAATTCAACAAAACAAATTTATTAGTCTTCTATTTCTGTAGAAAAGGGCAAATATGAAGACTTGTATATTTTCATTGTGCAATTAAAACATGACCTGCACAAATTTCAGGATGGGAAAGCTCCCATCCTGCTTTCAGAAATCAAACTCTCTAATTGGACAGTCTTGGGAGTCTTCTGTGATCACTGCAGCAAAGGATATAACACAAGTCAGTTCCAAGTAACTGTCCTTTCACTGGGAATCACTTAGGACAGGGCTGAACTAGCAAAGCTCTCTGGGTAACACTTCTCAGACAACGGCAAGTAATGTAAAAGAAGCAACCTTTTATTTATTGATCATTTGTTATTTATAAGTTGTTATCCTTGTTTTACAGTATGAGCACAAGTGGGAAATAATTCACTGTATCTAAAAATTAAAGGGAAGAAACAAGCACACATCATCCTGGACCCTTGTTTCCTCATGAAGTGAATCCTGGCTGTTGTGACTATACTTATGGCTGAGTCTAGCCAGGGAAAGGATATCTAAAGAAGTCAAAGCATGGAAGATAATTTGACCAACACAATCCTCTTCCAAGACACAGGTAAAGTCAGACACAAGCAGTTTAAGAGCTCAAATGTGAGTAGTTCACACCGAATACATTAGTCTTATGTATCAGCAAAACCGTGGCACTAGCAGCAAACCAAAACAGTCAATGAATTTTTTTATTTTTTTTTAGTGGAAGAATATGAAGTTGCTTTTTGTCACAGTTCTACTGGAATCTACTGAGGAAATAACATACTGGAACCTAGATGAACCAAGTGTTATTTACAACTACTGTTTTTGCTGAGCAGCTCCAGGTAATTCACAATGCACTCTCTCTCACTTTCCACACTTCTAGGAAAAAGCGTATCATTAGTTTCCCGCGCTTGTCACAGAACTTTGACATAAACTGATAGAAAGTCCTAAGATTTTTCTTTTACGCAGAAGCTTGTGGATACAATTCAGTACTGAGATCTTACAGAGTACAAACCCTGTAATTCCAGGTAAGAGGGATTTAAGGAATTTACATCACTTTATATTTTCCTGCTCTGGGTCTACCATGACAAAGTTATATCCACCCATATCTATACAAGCAACCCAAGTGGCAATAACTTTTCATCATTTTCCTGTAAGTAGTAGCCCTGACTAGAATCATTAAAAATTCTTCTGCTTGTTTCCTATACTAGAATTTCCAAATGTGTCCTTGAAAACTATTCCACAGCTTTCCCCTTAACTCCTCTACCAAAGAAAAATATTCTTTCCCAGCCATTTCCAGGATTACAAGTTGGGAGTTTGGGAAAGCACTCTTTTCCCTTTCACTTTGTCTTTAAGAACACAAGTTAATTAATTCTTCTCTACATACATACTCTCCAGATCCCAAACAGACACCAAGTTCTGAGTTTTCCGTCTGAGAAAAAACCCTGTAAGCACATATTCATTTGGAAAGCTGCTGACATGGACAAGTGGTGCTGACCTGACATCTCCAGATTGATTCAAATTACTTTTACTCTGGAGGAATAATCAAACTGTCATCAGTGTCTAGTGCCATTGTGCCATCTACAGTGGCACAAGATACTTTGTTTAGGCATCTGAGTCCTAAGTTTCACTAATGTTGGACATCAAAGCGCAGAAAAAGACGCAAAGGTCCATAAATGTCCTCTAGTACCAACTTTAACAGGAAAAACACAACATTCGCTGATAGTCTGGGCCACACACTAGGATGACTCACAAAAGTTCAGTCACAAATCTGTGTCCATGCTCCTTGCTGTTCACACCCTTTCCAAGACTGTTCTCTCCTTACGAATTCTAAATTACAGCAACAATGACACCGCTATCCTCTTTCCAGACTCCTCTGAACAAAGTATCCATGGCTGGAGGGTTTTTTCCCAGATTTATCCTTTTGGAAGGAGCTTACCTTTTTACCTTATCCCACACAACTTCTCTAACTGTTGCTTCACCAAATTCCCACACAGAACCTCTCTCCTCAGCTTCAAACTGTTTTCTGACCCCAGATACTAGAAGACCTTGTATTTTTTCTGACACTGTTTAACAACGTATAAAAAGTTGATTACAAGACCCAGTCTAGAAGATGAGAGCTAGCGACATCAGCCCCTACCAAGTTACATCCTGTTATCATTTCCTGCTACAACACATTATGTGAGAAAAATGGGTCAAACTTCATAACATCAGAAGCATTCTCACTTAGAAGTTAAATGTGGACAGTAGCAATGGAAGCTTCCCTTGTGTTTGTTACTTACAGAGCTAGGCCTTGAATGGTAGTCTTCTCTGCAAGCTAGGTAAGTCACCTGCTTATCTGCTTAAGTAATCACCAGATTCTAATTTCTTCTAGCAGATTTTTGGGCTATGGATATACAACCATGCTACAGGATACTAACTAGTTTGTGACAGCTTGAAGATAAAAAAACTTAGGGTGTGATATAAATCACACTGACACCAATATTTTTGTTTTGGTTAGCTTCTCCTCAGACTCTGACATTACCAGGAGGCTTTTCTACTCTATTTTGTATACAATTAAAACTAGCCTTAAGTAATCTCTTAAAGGGACTAAGTATTAAGATCTTAACACAGATAGTTAGATGATACAACACTGCATATAGGTTTTGTCATAATCAATGTTTATCCTATGAATATTTCTTTTGGAATGCCTTTAACTCTAAAAAATGAGGACTTTGATAAAGGAAATCATGATGATGTTCAGTGGACTGAGTTGTACACAAGGTGTAGCATTAAGAGGTACTACACAAGAGAGAACATACACAAGCCACGACACGAAATGGAAAGATGAACAGTACTAAATAGTGAGAAGATGACAGGGAGGCACAGAGACGTCTTGCGAAGTAGTGAAATAGAACTAGCCAAAGACAATTTTTACACACACAGAAACAAAAGAGGTGGGAGGGTAGCCTAACTAACTGCACTGGGAAAAAGGAAGTGAAAATCAGGTGTATGTAATGAGCTTCTGTTGTGAACAATGCACTATGCACCAAGTGAACACAGACAAAATGCTACTTTCAAGTTCTTTATGTAAAAAAGCATCTTACTCAAAATTCAAAAAGAAAAATCAATTATTCTTTTTTAAAACTGCCTTTTTAACAAAAAACATGGGGTTCCTTGGGGCCACAGTGTAATCAGAAGTTCCTCAAAAACAAACTGCCACTCGTTCACTGCCAAATTCTGATAATCTCAAACAGTGTATCACAGAGAAGATGCAGCTATTAAAGCTTCTCTGTTGAGTATGTTGAAAGTCGGTTCAATAACAGTAACTGCTTTACAATAGATGGCTCTAGGAGGCATTCAGCTATACTACCTCTCATTGAGTTATAAGCTCAAAGTCCTGACTGATGTCTCTTGTAACTTTAACCAGTACAGCAGACAACTGATATCAAAATGTATGAAATAAAAGTGATTTAAGTAAGTTCTAGGACACAGTTTTTAATGGTGAAGGAGGAAAAAAAAAAAGAAAACCAAAATGAGAACGAAATCAGTACAATTCTGTCTATCAAAAATTATATTAATAATTCAACTTACTCTTTTACTGAGGCAGATAACTGGCCACATACTACAACCTAAGGTGCAGCAGCAGCAAAGGCATCCACATAGTAGCCATCGTACATTAACTGGAAGATTCTTCTTAAGACAACTGTTAACTCTACTGATGCTGGCTTTGAATTCTTCAGGTGCAACCTACAAGGGAAATGAAAAAAGAAGACACGAACTAGTACCACAGCAGTGTAATTTATTACTTTTACAGAAGTCTACACTTGAAACACTTGTTTTTGTAATAAAATCTGAACTCCAATTTCAAAATTCTATTCAAAGATACTCACTTTTCCAGTTAAAGATGAAGGAAATTCTGCTTCAAATTTGTTGCTTAGGCCAAACCTGCAAAAACAAAATTTAGATTGCACCAAAATTATAAATAACCCCAATCTGTGCCACAAATGGCAAGCACCTCACAATATTCTCAGGGTCTGTCTCAGTAACAGCATTAATTTCACGAAAACACTACTTTTTATTAAGAGTAACTCTTAAAATTATGCTACCAAACAAAAATACATCATTGTATACAGATTGAAATCCATCTTGCCCATAGTCTCTTCTCATGGTTCTCTCGATGCTATTGACTCTTCCCCAAAGTCAGCAAAACCTATAAGCAATAGTGGTAAGTGAGATAAGTGAAGTACTTAAGGGGAAAGGGGAAGCAACTTGAGGCCACAGTTTGAACCACCTCTCTCCTGCACAAGTACAGATGTATTTTGAAGAAAAGCTCATCCAGTGCTAAATAACTGTTTTAAGCATAAAAATGGAATCAACACCAGCTTGTTTTTCAGAAAAGAAATACACAGTAAGTTTCAAAACACAAAATGCTAAGTAACAAAACATGGCTTAAACAACACCTAATTACAAAAAACATACTAGTTATAAATGTAAAGCTGTGAAGCAGCTTGAAATGAGCTATTGAATCTACTGGGTTTCACAAGATCTAAAGATCAGAAGAGTTTCAGCTTATCTATTAAAAAATGTTTTCTACCTTACAGTTGTTTGGTTGGGTTCATGAATGGACGAACCTCAAAGAAAATCTGAATATTTTCTGGCATCTGGGCTGGGCAATAACTTCTGGTAGAGACTATACCAACTATAAAGTCATTAATAACACTGTATGACTGGCTACTAACATGGTAAACAGCAGTCAGTGTAAAATTTAAGTTGTAATTTTAAAAATTCTGAATACAAACCAGAGCAGCCTATCAGATACTACAAACAAAAATCAGAAACTAAACTGTTCAAGACTTGAAATATTGGCAGCAACACACATTGCTCAGTTGTACGCAGAAAAGCTTACCTGAGCCTTGACAGCTGAAGATTTTAAAGACGTAATTTGCTCTCACAGTATTGTGGAATACCTGCTATTGAGCAGGTATTTCCCAGAGTTCTGGGGTTGCTTTGGGGTTTTATTTCTTACCGAACGGAATGATCTGCATGCCAATGGAGAACTTTGTCCAAGTAATCAAATGGGCAGTTATGTGGCAAGCTACTGTGGAAATCTCATAAAATCCAGTGGACAAAAGGTGGCAGATGAGTTTCTTTGTAGATAAATAAAAGGTGGTGAATTTTGGGATTAAACTAAACTATGCTTACATTGATGCCTGAGACGGCTACCTAAAAACAGAGACTAGACAAGAATAAAGGAATAAAGGTAGGTAGTTATTTGAAGGGCCTTCAAAGGTACATCCTGGGCAGGCCAAAGGCTACACCCAAGATGGACCCCGGGTCAGGAGTTCTTCTTAGTTTTATAAGTTTGGTCCATTTGCTTATCAGGGTTAATTCTCCAATTGTAACTTCAGTTAATGATGTAACTACCCCAGGTTTGCTCTCCTCTTCCGAGGCCTTAGTTTACATATTTTGGGGCCTGGGACAATCTAGGCGTCCCTGGAGAGCAAACCTAGAATGGCTTGTTATGTCTCACCAGCATGAGAGAACAGCAGCCAACAGGCCACAAGAAACTTCAGAGTTACACACTAGGCAATACAGGACTTGAAAAATATAAAAGTTAAAATCTAAAGCATCAATGTGACACTCAACTAGAGTTTGACAGGTACATTTCACAGGAGAGATCTTTTATCACCACTCATGATTCTCTTAAACATCAGCTCAACGCAAGCAGCAGCCACCAGAAACAGCAATAAAATACTGGGCACTTCTGGGAAGGTGATTAACATCATTTTGACTCTCAATAAAACCCTCATATACCCACATATTCAGTACTGGGTGCAGCTCTAGCATCCACATCTCATGAAGGACTTGGTGGAGTTAGGAAAAGGCATAGAGAAGGAAGGCTAGTATAATAAAGAGAATAAAGCAGCTGCCTCAATAGACTAAGGCTGACACTAAGCTGAAAATGAGAAGGATGAGGGGGGTATATGATTAAAGTGCAAAGTTTCAGGAAGGCAATGGATAAGGGGAGTATTCATCAACAAACCCCACAACAGACAGCGCTGACTGAAATTAGTCAGAAATTGGTTTAAAACAGTTAAAAGAAAGTGCAGCTAAAAATAAGGTGCAAGTAGCTAACTTTGGGGTTTGTTTCCACTTGACATTACTGATGCAAACAGCGCCAACAGACTTGGAGTGAGATCACACAAGTTCCCTGACAAACACACTAAGGCAAAGACAATGTAAAGTATACATCACTCACATAGCTGCAGATGCCAGAGTACAAGAAAAATGGACACCAGGAACAGCCAGACTTACATGCAATCCATACGGAGCAATGCCCGTTGCCAAAGTTTGCAGCAGCACACTGGGCTAGATAGTTTGATGCTGTAGGTGATTTTTACATAGGGTTGTAAGGCAAAGTAAGCAGGTAATTTTCCTATCATTGATTACAGGCAGTAGAATCATAGAAACATAAAATTATTTGTGTTGGAAGGGACCAAAGATCATCTAGTCCGATCTCCCTGTCACTAGATCAGGTTGCTCAAAGCTGCATCCAACCAAACATTGAACACTTCTAATGATGGTGCATCCACAACTTCTCTGGGCAACCTGTTCCAGTGCCTCATCACCCTCATCCCTATATCCAAACTAAACCTATGCTCTTTCTGTTTAAAACTATTCCCCTGGGAACTATTTGTCTGGGCCTGTCCTTTCACGACAGGCCCAGGCAAAATGTCTCACTCCATCTTTCTTATAAGCCTCCTTTGTATGTTGAAAGGCCACAATAACATCTCCCTGGAGATCTTATTTACACAGAAGTTATCTACCCATATTTCAGTATTTGTAACTAGAATAGTAGCTCTGCAAGTCTGTAAGTCTCCCAAAACTGGTGAAATAACAAATGAGAATTGTTAAGCAGAAACACATATATGGCAAGTCTACTACTTCAATACAGAACAAAGGAAACCTAACTTACTGGAAATATCTCTAACATTGAAAATCCTGTTGAATACTCCATGACAGGAGGACCATCCACCCTTTCCTCAAACTGCTGAGTGAAACTAAGCGCTGAGGGAAGTTATGTAAATGTCAGGGTCATGCCCTACCAGTTAAGTGTGATGCCCTACTTAAAATTGCCAGTAAGTTGAAGTGGAAACCAAAGTCTGAAAAAATCCTTTGGATCCACATACATTTCAGAAGCAGCCAAGCCTGGAGAATGACTCCAAGCTCAAGATACACAGCTGCCATCACAAGTCTCAAAACAAAAAGGTATCACCCCTTTACAATGTAATTAGTTCATTAAATCAGTATTTGTGAAGTATTCAAATGTTGACAGCTCCATCAAACACAAACAAATATTCATGAAGATCACAAAAGTCATGCCCGACAAAAGCAACCCCCACTGGAAAAGATCTACAGCTATCTGAAATTACAAACACTGAGGCAGAGTGAGGCACAGAAACTTCCAACCAATGCATTTACACTTGGCTGAAGTTATAAGCAAACAGACTGAGAGCCCGTACTCGAGGCTTGTGGTAATGCTTAATACATGGTGGGGGAGTGAAGCTGAAGCTAACTCAAACAGCTACGGGCACAATTTTGAGCTTGACACATCAGAGTGTAGTCACCATATGCAGGTAGTAAAAAAAGGGTGACTCCATACATTAAATGCATACCATACATTGTAAGTAGTTATGTGATCTCAGAATTGTCACTCTTGACTGCAAGCTGAAATCTGGAAATTAAAATACTAGAAACTCTTCAGAACACTACTACATGTTCAATGTAAATACATAACTGCTCTGACCAAAAAAAAAAAAAAAAGCCTAAAAACAAAACACTGGAAATCAGTATTTAGGAGATGCATTTCCTCAGACAGCTGTCCTACTATAGCACTAGATTTCTTCAGTACAATACGGTATCTCCAGTGACACACACTCTTCTCTGCTTGCTCTATGATGTAAAGACCCACTTTACATCAGGTCTTCAACAGATCCATGCTCACCTCATGCATGAATACTTTCTTTAACCTTCCTGGACCTGAACAAGCGCTTCTTGAACCTGACTCCACTTGGAAGGTTCAGATAAATTCCTGCCCTTGTGTACAGTGGAGAAAGAAACTGTGAGAGGAGGAAACTTTACAGTACAGAAGTTTACAGTATAGGACACAGACAATTTGGAACCTTTTTCAGCATGCAGTTCAGATCTTCCTAACACAAAAAACTGACACATGCTATCCTCTTCCTCTTTGTCCTCTCTTATGGGGACACTAAACCATTTTTTCACTACCCTTAACTCTACTCTTTAGGTCCACATGCTCCCAACCCTTAAAAAATAAATATATATTTCACAAATCTTAACACGCTCCGTAAGTCTCACATAGCCCTGTTTTCACTCATATGTCCTTGATACAGAGTAAGGTTGAAAAATGTATTAGCAGACTTCAGTTTAACATTAAAGAAACTTACGTGGGTAAATACATCTTTTGTAAGTTCTTTCTCCCCCCTACAAAAAGTTATCTTGCATTAAGACATAAGGTGCTGTAACAACAGCACAGAAAGACATTCATCAGCACATCACAATGGCTCTCCATCACTCCACTACTCCAAGAGACTAATAAATCCAGTATTACTAGTTAATACAGTCTGCTATTTTTATGGTCAACTGGTCAAGGAACAGGAAAACAGTCACTGAAAAACACAATCAGACACCTATCATAAATATTCTTTTCATGATTTCAAACATATCATGTACCTCCTTTCCTATCACAATACAATTTTAGAAACAAGTATGAAACGCCTTGAAATTTCAGTTCAGTTGTAAGTAAGGGTCTCTATTTTCTCAGCTTTCAAGTTTTTGCCATTACATGAGAGAACCTCAAATTCTCATAAACCAGGTGATATATTACTCCTGTCTACCAAGCTATCAAAACTCTGCTGGTGTAAAAACAGTTTAATTGAATATTTTAAAAACAATTAAAAAAAAAATTTGCATTGTCTGCAGTATGCTTCAAACAGTGAATTCAAGGAGAAAACTTAGTGCTAACCAAAAGCTCCACATTCTCAAAGGGCAAAGACTTCATATGTTTTATTTGGATAATATTTAACTGCTTTCTTTTAATTGATTTTTACTACTCAGCTTAGAAAAGATTCACGCACTTCCATTCTCTGTTAAATAAAATCTAGTAATGGTAAATATCCTTCTGCTGTTAACATGTAGTCATGGAACAGACATATTTCAAACTCAACATTATGACTCCTATGTAAGATCAGAAAGGATATGACAACAGACTATGAAAAGAGAGCTTCTGTTTAAATATATACACAGGAGAAGCAGTCAGCAACTCTTAAAATTGCAGAGCCAGGGACAGATCAATCCAGTATTTGCTTAACTGCTGATCATTTTTGTCCGACCTTCAAAATGAACACAGGCATTTATACCGGCAAGACTAATGCATCATGTACACAGGTCTTGGCCTATTCCTTATATCCACCAATTAAATGTTCTAAAAGGGATCTAACTTTTAATAATAAGCTTCTGGATCAATGACAAAAAAAGTTATAGACTGTAGAAAGGTAAAAGTGGCTGATGCTATTTAGTCAACTGTTAACATCTGCAAGTAAAGAAAGCAGATGAAGACCAATTGCCTAATTTTGGAGGCACGCATTGGTATTTCATTGCTCATCCAAAACCTAAAGAACAAGTACTTTAAGGAAGATCTTGAAGTTGTAATGAGCTAGTAACTATTAATGAACAATTAACAAGGTAGCCATCCTTCAACCACAATGCCCTTACTAGTCACAACCAACGCTTCACAAGCTTCCCCAACATTCCACCTAACGGGCCTTCATCTTGTCTTGCACAACTTACCTTCAAGTACTGGAGAAGAAACCAGTGTTTGCCTCTGTTTCTCTTCTTTATACTTTTCATCTCCTAATATGAAAACTACCTAATCGTGGTTTTGCTCTGTTTTTCAGGCACAGACTAAGGCTACTGGCTTATCTTCATTGAATCACTGGTACAGCTCCTGTTCACAATAAACAGTCATAAGTTGAACACACTGACTGCATGCTTCTATTCTTTCACAAGGCCTCCTTGGCCTCCTGCCCCATCTATATCCTTCTAACTTTCCAAATCTCTCTCAGTCTATCCATGTCTTACTTCCTGTTTTTAACTAGACAGCTAACTGCAATGCCCAGCTATTAGTATTTGTGTCAGCCAGATAATAAACCGGGAATGTACCAAAGTCCCCAAAAAACTTGTCAGATCAGTATCAGAAAATCAGTAGAGTTTATGAGACTCAGAGCAACAGACCACAGTATCTTCAGCTTTTATGTCTGTATTACAAGCCTAGTTCTGCTGAACACTTAATACAAAAACCCAAAAGTTTGTTCTACTGTGTCTTGCCTCCAGGCTTGCATTTCAGCTTCTGACACGATACATCGTAACTGACAACTACTACTCTTCAACAGAGTGAGCCTGACAGAACTCATGGAAGGGAAGATACCCTCATCTCTTACATCATCTAGAAGTACTACACAAGCTCGTGGTCACCTGCTGCTAGACTCAGATACCAAACATGCACAAAACAAAACTAAGTTGCTTCCACGTCAAACACAGTGAAACAACACACACCAATCACAACATAAGTCTACATATACCTGACTAACTGATGCCTTTTCTTTATAAAAGACCTCAGAGCTATACTAGCAGCCACAAGTTAAATGGGAGTGGGTAACAGGTACATAAACAACGCTGTGCAATAGTCCAGCCGGTTATGTGCTGGCACATACCTGTTATACACAGGAACACAGGCACCTCACTTCCTGACAGCTCATTATTTTTAACAAATACTTCACATTCCTCTGCCAGTCACAGCCCAAGCCAGCCTTGTTTCCTCACCGCCTAGTTAGAGGTTTGCACCCGCCTGCGAGTTTCCAGGCGGCTCCCAGCTGCCCGCTGGGGCCGAGAAGAGCCCTCTCGCAGCTTCACGGACGTAGGGGAAGGGCAGCAGTCCCGGCCCGGTGCTCCCGATGCCTACCCCTCGACTTGCCCCAAGTTGCACCCACGGGCTCGGCGCTCCCGGCCGCCCCCGTCCCGCCGCCCGGGCCTCCTCCACCGCCCGCCCCGGCCGCGCAGGCCCCGGCGCGGCCCTTACACGGTGACATGGCCGGAGCCGCGCACCACCACCGGGTCGGGGGAGTACTTGAGGAGCTGCTCCTCCAGCGCCCGTTCCTCGTCCTCCTCCTCCTCGTAGATCTCATCGAAGTCGGCCATGGCCGGGCCGGGGCGTCCGCTGAGCCAGAGGAGCCGGAGCGACGCGACGGGAGCCGGCCAGGGAGGCAGGCGGGAGGGGGCCGGCGGGGGCGCCCCGGG
>VZRV01010127.1:833878-851514 GCA_013398115.1 Falcunculus frontatus
CGCGGGCCGGGGCGGGCCGGGGGCGGGCGCGCCGCGGCTGTGGCACGTGGGGGGTTCGCGGGTGCGGCGCTCCCCGGGCCCGGCTTTCCCGGAGTCGTGGAATGGGTCCGGCTGGGAGCGACCACAGTGGGTCATCGGGTCCACTGCTCAAGCAGGGTCATCCTAGAGCACAGGGCATAGGACTGTGTCCAGACAGTTCCTGAATATTTCCAGTGAGGGAGACTCCACACCCTCTCTGAATAATGTGTTCCAATGTGTGTGGTCACCCGCACAGTAAAGAAGTTCGTCTTCATTTTACGGTGGAACTTCTGTGCGTCAGTTTCTGCCTGTTGTTCCTTTTCCTATTGCTTGGCACCCCTGAGAAGAACCCAAATCCATCCTCTGACATCCTCCCTGCAAATTCTGATAGATATTGATGAGGTCCCCTCTCAGACATCTCTTCTCCAGGCTGAACAGTTCTCCTTTAGCCTTTCCTCATAAGAGAGATGCTCCAACCCGTTAAACATCTTTGTTGCCCTCCACTGGACCTGCTCCAGGAGCTCCATGTCTCTCTTGTCCTGAGGAGCCCAGAACTGGACACAGCACTCAAGATGTGGCCTCACCAGGGCTGAGTAGAGGGGCAGGATTGTCTCCCTTGACCTGCTGGCAATGCCCTTCCTAATGCAGCCTAGGATACCATTGGTCTTCTTGATCACAAGTTTTAACCCTTTTTTGGGCATCCATGAAGTCAACAAGGGGGTTCGGACACCTGCTGTGAGCTGAGGGGTTGCCCATTGGTCCTTCTGGCTTAGTGTAGGGAGATGTGGGGAAAGTGGCCCCTGGCCAAGGCTGACCAGCTCACACAAAGGTTGGGACCAGATGTGTGCATGTCCCTTGGTGCTGTCAGTTCCTAGATATGCCATTCCTGTGGCAGCCTTGAATCCTCCATGGAAAGCACCATGCAAAGGCCACTGTTTGCAGAGCAGATGAAGAATGAATTTGCAGAGGAACAGCCCCTTTAGGACTACACAGATGAAAGCTAACCAGAAAACCCTAAAAATGGCAGGGACTCTTCTTCTCTCTCGGCAGTTTTGGTATTTGTCATAACCCAAACTTAAAACAAAGGCTGGAAAATGCCAGTGTGAGAATAATGGCCTTAGTAACAGGTAGACCATCTGCTGTTGTGACAACAGTGGAAAGCAGTGCTGACATGGGATATAGCAGTAGTAGGATGACATTTTAAACAGTGGGAACAGACCTTTTTTATTTGATGGAGTGGACTGGTGGATTATATACTTGCAGCAGTATTTAATATGATGTCAGAGGGTTCAGCCTGAAACAGTCAAAAAAAAAAAAAAAAGGCAAATCTGCTTCTCATAGAATCATAGAATGGCTTGGGTTAGACAGGACATTAAAGATCATCAAGTTCCATCCCATCCTGCTGTGGGCAGACACCTTCCACTAGACCAGGTTGCTCAAGGCCTTATCCAGCCTGGCCTTGGACACTTCCAAGGATGAGGCATCCACAGCTTCTCCGGGCAACCTGTTCCAGTGTCTCACCCTCACAGTAAATAATTTCTTGCTAATATCTAGTACATATCCTTGTAGAAAGTCCCTCTCCATCTTTCTTATAGGTCTCCTACAGGTACTGCAAGGCCACAATCAGGTCACCTGAAAGCCTTCTCTTTTCCAGGCTGAACAATTCCAATTCTCTCAGCATTTCCTCCTAGCTGAGGTTCTCCATCCCTCTAATCAGCTTGATGGCTCTTCTCTGGACTTGTTCCAGCAGGTCCATGTCCTTCCTGTGATGGGGACCCCAGAGCTGGATGCAGTGTTCCAGGTGGGGTCTCACCAGAGCAGCGCAGAGGGGCAGAATCCCCTCCCTGGCCCTGCTGCCCACGGTGCTCTGGATGCAGCCCAGGACACGTTTGGCTTTCTAGGCTGTGAGTGCACATGGCTGGGTCATGTCCAGCCTCTCCCCCACCAGCACCCCCAAGTCCCTCTTGGCAGGGCAGCTCTGGATCTGTTCATCCCCCAGCCTGTGTTGATAGAGGCGGTTGCCCCAACCCTGGTGCAGCACCTTGCACCTGGGCTTGTTAAACCCCTGGAGATTCCCATATGCCCACTTCTCATGCTTGTCCAGGTCCCTCTGGATGGCATCCCATCCTTCAGGTGTTGGCCACACCTCTCATCTTAGTGTCATCTGCGAATTTGCTGAAGGTGCAAGCTAGATCCATTTGTCTGTGTCATTGATGAAGACATTAAACAGTGCTGGTCCCAATACAGACCCCTGAGGGATATCACTTATCACTGATGTCCATCGGGAGCTGTTGCCCACTACCCTCTGGATGCAACCATCCAAACACTTTATTATCAATCTAACAGCCCACCCCTTAAATCTATCTCTCTCCAATTAAGAGAAAAGGATGTTGTGGGGGACTGTGTCACAGGCTTCACGGAAGTCCGGATAAATGACATCTGTAGCACTCCCCTTGTACACTTTCATGAGTGTGAAAGGAACTCTGCATTCCCCTTTACTTTCCTAGTACTTCATGTATCTTAATTATAATAGCTTCTTTTTCACGTTAGATAATTTTTCCTTTGAAACCTGCAGTTCTTTTTTCCTGGCTTGTTTCAGTATATCATAGAATCATAGAATGGTTGAGTCGAAAGGGACCTTAAAGATCATCCAATTCTCCTGCCATGGGCAGGTAACCTTCAACTAGATCAGATCACTCAAAGACCCATCCAAACTGCCCCTGAACACTTCCAAAGACAGAGTATCCACAACTTCTCTGGGCAACCCATTCCAGTGCTTCACCACCCTCACAGGAAAGAATTTCTTGCTAACATCTAATCTAAACCTATACTGTTTCATCTTAAGGCCATTTCACCTTCTCCTGTGACTACAGCTCCCTGTAAAAACTCCCTCTCCAGCCTTTTGTAGGCTCCCTTTAGGTACTGGAAGGCTGCTATAAGGTCTCCACGGAGCCTTCTCCAGGTTGAACAACCCCAACTCTCTCAACCTGTTTTCAATGGAGAGCTGCTTCATCCTTCCAGTCACCTTTGTGGCCCTTCTCTGGATTCGTATATACTAATCAGTTTATATTCTGAAAGACTACATTGCTACTTACTCTCCATTACTCATAAGGATCCTCATGGTGTGTTTGTCAGAAGTAGAGTGTGTACAAAGATGTGATGACGCTTACTGCTCTGCGTAAAACCAGGGTAGAAACAGTGTGGTTATGAGAGAGTCCATGACACTGTCTTTGCTGCAAAGCAGAAAGCAGCATTTTGTGCTGTCACACTAGAGAAGTGTGACAGTATTTCTATCATGAGCTACTTGTAACAGGTTTCATTTCCCAAGTAACAGAATTCTACAGAATAACACAGAATTCACCTGAGTAATTGTGTACTTTTATATTAGTGTGCTTAACTCATGGGGTTTTTACCTAGTTACTCTTCTTATTTGTCTGACACATAGAAATTGGATTTAGCAGGATTGGTGGCTCATTAGTTCTGTCTAACAGTCCCAAAATTGAGAAAATGGACTCAATTTATTACTGGCAAAAGCAAGAGAAAACCCAGTGGTTTCAGTGAAACTGTGCCTCCTTGTTCTACGTCACTCTACAGATGAATTTGGTAACCAGTTTGTTTTCAGATACCTGTTTCACAGTAGCAGACAGGTTATTGGGGGTTAATGCTGTGCGGCACAGCAGCACCATGTTGGGAGTCTTGCAAATAACATTGAAGGGATGGGCTTACTTGCATCACACTTAAGCCCTTGGAGCAGTGCTGCAGGGACCAGCAACTGTCTGAGGTCCAAGATCCCTGTGCTGTGTGGCATGACGGGCTTGGTTAGCTCACTTGGTGGATTTGAGATAAGATAAAGAAAAAGAAAGCCCCAAGATTCTCAATCAGTTCATCATTTCAGGTGTACATTACTTGCCTAACAAATGCCAGTTCCACAGTCCACAGTTTCCAGCTGTTCAGTATGTGGCAGCCTTTAACGGATGAAGAGCTGTGGCAGGTATGATGTGGAAGTTCTAAGTTTCTAGACTGAGGTACTCATGATGCTTCGGCACGTGTTCACAGCACCTGGTGTGCTCAAAGCCTTTGGCACTGGGCTCAGCACTACTGGACCATCCTCAGAGGCTGCAAGGAGAGTCCTCATTTTGTGCAGCTTGATCTACCACACACAGACGAGAAGGCAGGCCTCTCCTTTGTTTCAAGAAGTAATGGTGAGTTGTCACTCCTTCTCCACTGCTGATGCGTCCCTGCTGTGTGCCAGCCCTGCCATCACTCATGCACTTCCAAATCTGTGCTTTTACATCACAGACTTTGCTTGTGACTGTTTTGCTGTCTACTCTGGCCCAGCATACTGCGACTCACATTTACAGTTCATTGTCCTTTCTCTGGGAGCAGTGAGAGTAATGCCAGGCTTGTACTGATTGCATTTTTAAGCAACTTAACTCTCTTTATATCTAAATAAAGAAGGTAGGCTTAAAGTCCAGATTGAGAAGCATTGTGCTGTTGTTCCAGGTAGGAATGCCGTCCCTCCCCAGTGAATTTCGTTACTGCACTAGGGGAGAACCAATGCCATGTACAGATCTCTCTGACAGAGGTACTCACTGTCCTCAGAGTTGCTCTGTAAGAATTGTGTACTGTAATCTAAAGGAGACTTTAAATAATTTCTTTTTATGCAACTCTTTATTCCAGTTCCCTCTGTCTTTTGATTTCTGCTTTTTTTTACTCTCCTCTCCTTTATTGTTTGTCCCTCTCCTTTTTTCTGTGTTTCTATCCCAGTTCCCCCTTTGTCATTGCTTCTTCCCCTTGCTTTCCTCTGACATCTTCTTAGTTGTTACTCACCTCGTTCCTCCCAGAGTCTTTGTCTTGTTTCTCCCTGTCTTTTCCTTTGTTAAGTAGTTGTTGGAACTTCTGAAGAAAATTGTTTCACGCAACAGGGCATCAAAGAGCAAGCAGCAGGTGCAAGCGTAACCTTGTTCTTTGAACTCCTACCACTACTCAACAGCAAAGCAAAGCTGGCAGGAACAGCTTCTCTTTCCCTGATTAATTAAAAGAAGAGAGGTAGCCAGAAGGAAAACAAGAGTGGGTGGTGATAGCAAAGGAGAGGGGCAAGCGGGGGAGGATAGGATGGTACAGAAACCAGAGAAGAGAAGATAGAAATAATATACACCACACAGGGAGCTTAACAAAGCTAGAGAACTGTAGCAAACCTCCAAGGGCACTCACCTAAGGCTGTGCTTTGCTTGGTCTGCTCTGAGACCTGGTCATCAGTCCCTTCCCTTGACACAGAGCCCCTCACCTCTGGGTTGGCTCCTCTATCCTGCTTAAACGTCCCATTGCTCTTGACAAATCTGGATAAAGTACATCTGATAAAGCACACGTTTCTGCTAATGGCATCAGTGACCACTATGCCCTGAGTTTTAAAAAAATTAAATAAAATCAAATCAAATAAAAATTTTTTGTTACAGCATTGCAGAAACATGGAAAGGCAAAGTCAGGAACAGCTACAAATAATACAGCAGAACTTAATGTTAGAGTCACGACATTGTATTTGTCTGACCAATTTCGTTATGTCATTTCTTGCTGATTAACTGACTATTTTGCAAAATCCCTGTAAACCACGAATAAACTAACCAAGATTTTCTGTACAAAAATCAAAGGAAAGTCTTGACACCAAATCATTATGGTAAGTCAGATTTGTGTTTCTGAATTTATGATGCAGGATTGAATGAGCTCTTAGAGTCAAAAGATATGTTGAATAGCTCTAATTCATGTCCTTTTTTATTAGCCTTTTTACCTTCTGTCAAGCAATTTATTTTATTTTCCTTTTCGTCTAGCTTCCTACATTGCATGAGGTTAATGAGAGGAGTTCAAAATATACCTCTATATAGAAAATAGCATCTCTGAAAGAGACTCTTTATAAGTCATAAATAAAGTACAAAAAACATAGATTGCATGTAAAGACAAAAGCAGATGCTTCCTTTTCATAATTTCCTTAACATATAACAAAATGAAGAATAGAGTCCTTGTAGTTTCAAGTCTGTTAAAACTGTGAATGGGTGGAGTTGGATACTCCTGATCTTTCAAGGACCAAATGACTGCACGTTACTGAAGGCAGAATCTCCTAATCCATAAAGAATTCGTGATATGCTTGACTTAAAGACCTACTTGTGTTTCACATAACCTACAGGCAAGATAAACTCTTGGCTGTTTTTAGGCATTACACTGGGTTTTGTTTTCTTCTTGTAGGACTCACTGACATGAAATATACACGGCAACTTGTTTCTTCTCTTCCTATCAGTATTAGAATCTAATACAACAGAATCCATGCTGCTTGGCCTTTAGGGTTTGTTTTTTTCCTATACTCACATCAGTTAAACAGAAACATACAAAAAACGTTTTCATTTTATCTAAGATTAATCTATCATTGAAACTAATGGGGTTTTATTCAGTACTGGGAGACCAAAAGCATAAAGTCCACTAAAACAAGATGTAAAAAAAATCATGTAAACATACAAATGGAACAGCAAGTTCTAGGTTTTAAAGGCATTCTTAAAATGGCAAATGTACAATATCAATCCTTTCTTTGGAAGGTCACCTTTAAGAACTATATCTGCTGGAAGTGCTGAAAACAAGTATAAAGAAGTAATGTGGGCTGAGTCCTCTGCTGTGTATATTAGAGATACAGATGCTGTTACTTGGATAAAGCTGTGGTCAACTTCTATTCTAAAAAAATGAACCGAAACATACCCCAAACCAAAACGGTCAATGACAAATGCAGGCCTCCTCTAGCTGCTATTGGAATGAACAATCACACCTCCCTGAACACCAGCACAGATTTTAAATTAATGTCTTTATTTTTTCTTGTTTCTTTGTTTTTCCGTCCTTCAGTGCCTTCTTGTAGTTCATATTTGTTCCGAGGACAGCTATTTTCCTCTTGGTAAATATGGCTGAATGGCTAAATTGTTTACTCACTGTCTTAAAGAAACAGTGGGTGACTACTTAACTACTGGAACTGAACTATAAATCTCAAGGTCACTGTAAAAAGAAGTAGCTTTTATATGATGAAATAGTTAAAATAAAATTTACTAATCTGTATTAAGATGAAATGCCTTCATGTAACATATTTTAGAGAATTAGACGATGCCTTTGTCCATTTTTGCTTGAGAATAGAAAGTGCAAAAGTTTTTATCCTGCTTAAAGACAAATACCCTCTGCTATGCCACCCACATGTACCCAGCCTGTTGGAAAACTGGAACTATGTAGTCCTTTAGGATTGAGAACATAATTCTTTGCCTGTCAGATTATTCTGACAAATTACATTGTAATTACTTCCTCATTAGTTACTGTGACAAATGTTGATCTAAAGAGAACAAGGAAGGATGTCTTTCGTTTAAAATCATGAAAACATGAACAATTGAGATTTCCTCTATATACTTACAAGTTCATTATTATTTGGGAATGCTAACATGTTCATTCCTATTGCGTACAAGCGAAGAGAGATTTCTAGCACCAGTCTCTTTCAGATAAGTCAATTTTATTTACTTTTAAACATCTTTAAAATAGCATCCTTTCTGCTTCCGAGTGGATATTTTTTTTCTCTGATAGTATTAGGCATGATCCTTAAATCATGAAAAAATAGACATTCTTATTATGACTTGTTTAAAGTGTGACAAATTAATGTATAGTGGAATATATTACATTTCTAGAGCATGATTTCCTCAAGGAAGGTAGAGAACGAATAACAATTTCAAACTCTGTGGTAAAGCATGAGAGGGGGGAATAATCTGCGACCTCAAAATAAACTTACTTTCCTTTCAAAGCAAGAGAGACATTGGAAAAGAATTGCCTTTCTTCAGGATCCAGTTCCTTCATTTTTGAGTTCATTTTTGACTGCTAGCAGTCTCACCCTAATCATCACCTGATGCAGCTCAGTGAAAATCTGTGCTTTATCCCATCACTATGTGAGTGCTACAGTTTTTTGATGTGCATGTGAAGAAGCAGCAGAGGAAAAAGTTGTACATCTGACTCAAAGGCACTTTGTGATCACATTCACTGCAGCTCATTTGAGACACTGGAGTAGAGTTTTGCTCCCCTCAGAGAGACTAGATTATCAATTCCAGCCTGCAGCAGAGAATTAAATCAGTGAAGTTTGGGTAACTGATCTGTTTGTGCACAATGGCCAGCTTGTACCAGAATGTCCTTGTAAGCAGGAGAATAACCTATATAAGTTCCTACCCACAAAGGAATGGTAAAGCTGCATTAGGCTTGCTTTGCCCAATGAGTTATTAAAATAAAATCAGATTCAGCAGACTCTTTGCAATTCTTCAGGGTGCCATATGAAGCGCTATTATATAGTGCAAGATGCTGAAAAATAGGAGATTTGGGGTCAAATCTCAGTTCTGCAACTGTTTTGCTCTGGGACCTTGGACAAAATTGATTGTTTGAATGTGTACACCTTTCCCACAGTGGGTGAATTACTGGCAGGACTCTTTATTAATTGGGATGCTCCCAGGGTTTTTTCTACTGGGTAATATCTTAACATACAAGTGTTGTTTCTATGTGCGCATCTAGGAAGTGTGATCGTGGCTTTTATTTTTATTTCTTTGGTGTTCTTGAAAGACCTTTTGTAGCTCTGGAGAATGAGCTGACCTCTTTTGTTCCCCTAGCCTGAAAAAGGTCATATTTTGTTTAACTAACCTTTGAAAACACCAGGCCAAATTCTACTCCCACTGCACCATTCAGAATAGCTGCAGAGTTATTCTGTCTTACAGCTCTGAACTGAGAGTAGTATTTTACCCAAACCTTTCCACCTTCTGACTTGTAACTAGTCTGTCTTAGAATGTCTGAGAGTGCAGACAGTCACACCTCTTACGCACTGTAGTGTTACTCATATTCTAGACACATACATGTTTTAATAGGAGTATTAGTTCTTTGGCTCAGCTGAAGTGTGAGAGAGAGAACACAGACTGCTAGTGTGGACACAGTTGTATCTGAACTGCTCTTAAAATTTTGGGCTCATTTTTGGCTTATGTTTTTTCATCTGGTCAATGTATCATAGTAATTTTTTTTGCACAATAAATTTGAAATTTATACCTTCATGGTTACATCTTCTACCAGTTTGCATTCCAATACTTCTTCCTTCTTCAGAGGCTTCATACTGTTTTAGATTCTTTGGTTGGTTTGGGGGGGTTTCTTTCATTTTAATGTGTTTCTTTTTTTTTTTCTTAGAGGAGTGCTCTGAACTTATAAAATTATTTTCAAGACTTCTATCATTCTCTTTCCATTATATTTTGACATAGCCTCAATATTATAGCATACTAAATAAGCTTTGGACTAATGTACTTACACAAGGTCATAAAAAGTGAAAATATTTTGTTTCCATGATTTTTCAAAACAATGTATTAATGAGAAATAAAAAGAGGCAGACTATGCAAAACCTTTTTTATTTTTTTTTAATAAAAACCTTAGTTTTGGTTTCATTTTGACATGCTCATATTGTGTCCTTCTTCAATATGTTACTTTCTTCATAGGAAAGCAGGAGTAGGGTACCTCTAGCCTGTATTTCACTGAGACTCTGCTTCCTGAAACTTTTGGTTTTGTTCCTGTATTTTAAATTGAGGATACAAATACATATAAAGAGATTAATGTGATAAAGGGCTGCTTCCAGCTAAAGGCGTTAGATATTTTTTTTCACATAACAGCTGCTCAGGCAAAGCTAAGACTATATTGTGAAAATGGAACTGAAGAAATGAAAGGATTGGTTTATTTCTTGTAGAGAAATAAACAGATTTGTTTACAGATTGTATCAAAATCAGACCGAAGTTTATTCTGACATGTGAAAAAACCTGTCCATTTCGGCACACATGGCTTTTGTTACACATCGTAACAACGAATGTAAAAACAAGGGGAAACCCCAAACAAAAGGAACAGTTCCTGTTGGAGCAGAGGCAGAACACTAAACAGGCAATGAACAGGGATGGCATAGGGTAGAGCACAGGAAGGATGCAGCAGAGCACTACTTCCAGGCTTGCTTTAGGTGCTCTGTGGACCTTAGTTTTTAGGAGTACTAATCCAGGATGTTTCTTAGACAACACATTCCCTGAAATAATCAACAACTAAAAATTAAGTCAGTACTATTTCAAAATGGATGTTAAGCAGAGTTTGTATGCGTCTTCAAAAAAAAAAATCCCATAACTTCAGGAACTGTTACATGGCAGTCAGAAACATGTCAAGTTTTCTCTTAAAACTACTTCTATTTCATATTCCCATTGGTAAATCCCACAAGGAGTTCCAGAACTTAATTTCTCTCATAGTTAGAAGGGTTTTTTTTCTTTTTTTTCATGCTAAATTTCTACATGGCAAGAGTATATCCACCTGTTTTTGTGATGATACTCTTCTTTGGATGGGGTAGCTCTTCTCTCTTGTGGGTATTTACCTCACTGGTATAAGCAACAATTATGTCTCCTCTCTCTGAGTCTTCTCGTCTCATGGGGTTCCATGTTCCACTGATACTATACTTCTAAAGCTGTTCACTGGATGTGCTCTGACTTAGGTTTCTTCTGAGATGGACGTGGAAAACCGTCTGCCATCACTGACAAAGTTTCTCCATGCACAGTGTCATGGGCTTTGACCATCTACATGGATTTCTCCATGTCTGGTTGGCGTGTTCTAGAGTCCACATGCACAGTGTTTCTGTCTCCTTAGTGCAGTGGCCTTGCCTGTTCTGCTCTGTGACACCTGTCACCTGACCATTCCACAGCGATGCTTTGTGAACATGGATTAATGTGTCCAGGTGCCCCAGTCACAACGCTGCGTTCAGCCATGGAGCTCCTAGCTTGTGTCGGCTTTGTCATTGCACTTCTTCCAGTATGGCACTCCAGTGTCCCCAGGTACTGACTTAACCTCTTTCCTGTGAATAGTGAAGTCCTATTGGCTGTGGCAAGAAAACAAATTAAACAAAGTAATTCAACTGCTTCTGAGACTTATCCTTGAGGAACTCCGTCATAACTGTATTCCTCTCTGCTTTCTGAATTTGGAGGACAGGCATCATCTCTCCTTGGGTAATTCCTTCATCAGTCTACAGTTCCTGAACTATCCCACATCCATACTTTCATTACAGGAAAAAGACAGAAATTATAACCGGTTTATTTGTTTAGGTTGTGTGAAGTGAACTCAAAATTTACACAGTTTTCTGACTGTGAAATAGTTAGCTCCCACAATATGATGATGTGTTTGATGACCTCTTCATTTTTCTCACAAGCAGCATTTAATATCCATTCCTGTTAATCTGGCTTTAAAAAATGTGGCACTTCCTCTGGTAGAAAATTCAAAAGACTGGTCACTGTTAAGGTCACTGCTTCTTGGTCACTGTTAAGCAGAACATTTCAAGCTGATCATGCCACCTAAGGATCCAAATGCGTGAGGTCTGAATTTCAAGGATAGAAATTGAGTGGGATGTTTAGTATTACACAGAATCTCATGTTCTTTGTTGGATTGGGGCCTGTATCATTACAAAGTATCGCTCTTGTGTTGATTTGTGGTACATCACTGTAAAACCAAAACAGGCCGTGATTGGTGTGTTCTAGAGTCCACAGCAGCATTTTGAATCCTTGTTCTGACTCACATGACCTTGGGGTTTCATCTCCATCTCCCAACATAAAACTTCACTGAGGCTGCTGCAGGGGTTTATCACCTTTAAACAAACACCATCACAGCTTTCTCTCATACATGCCATGTGTAACAGTTAGCAATTTTATCTGTTAGAGCTGGAAACAACGGCCAGTAATGAAACCAGGGCCTAGACTGCCTGTAGCGTCTGGCCTGGTGCTGCCATGGCAGACTCAGAGAAATACCAGACAAGACTGTGGATAACAATCTCACTGGGCATCTTCTTATTCTGTCTCCTTCACACGATCTGTTGTAGAAGGGTACTACGGTGATGAGACACAGACAAGAGATTTTTGCTTCCAGACGCTGAAGGGAACCCATCAAAGTGCTAACACTCTTTTTAAGAGGGTTGGGGAGAGAGAGAATTAAGGCCTATATCCACATAAATATGAGCAGACCCGACCGACTTACGAAGAAAGTCACAAAGTGCATAATGAAAGTTTCCACTCGAAATGAAATGTTTCATTTCATTTCATTTCAATTCAAACAGAATTTAATTTAATTTCATTTCATTTCATTTCGTTTCATTTCAATTCAAACAGAATTAAGCCTTCTGGCTGGTCATTACATGAAAGACAGTTGTCACTGTCTTGTCACTGCAGGTGAAAGCAAAAGGCACTGAATTGGGCTGTGAAGGGAGAGAGAAGGATGAAGGCCGCTGCTGGCGCTCCTTGGAAGCACTCATTCAAATGCAAGTGATCATAGCCGCCCTGAAGGACTCATGTAGAAATTTGCTGCTAATCAGCGTGAATGAGTAACTTCGTGAAAAGCACCAACAACGTGAAGCAGCGTCGTCTCTCCAAAGGCTGCAAAGGGGTTGAAAGACGTAGCAGGTTTCTTCCTAGAGAGGCGGCTGCTCCCACTCCAGCTGGAGCTCCGTGTCCCTCCATGCGCCACCACCCCCACTTCACGAGGTGCGAGAGGGCACTGGGGCAAGAGGGGCTCGGCAGTCCCGGGAAGGGCAGCCGTGAGTCTGTCCTTCCTGAGTGCAGGGGCGCCCCTTCCTTCTCTCGGAAACGGCCCCATTTGCTGGAAGGGCGAGAGGGTTGCCGTGCCAAGTCTAGGTGGGGTAATTTATGACCGGGGATGGAGGCAAAGGAAATCTCTCACGGAAGGGAAGGGCGCCGGGGATCTGCATCTGCGGGGAAAGGGGGAGAAGCTGCCTTCCCTCTCCTCTGTCCGCGGTCAGCCCACAAACCCTTGGGTGAGCCCACTGGGCTCTGCCGGGCTGCGAGCCGGTCTCCGGAGTGAGGCTTCGCGCCCCTGCCCTCCGGGGCCGAGGAGGGAAAGGCTGATGCCCAAAGATGGGCAGAGTTGGAAGGGTGGTGGGGTCTCGGCCTCGACTCTGCCCTGCTCCCCCAGGCAGCGAGGAGCTGGGCAGGCGGCACTGAGTGTTCACATCCCCGGGGCACGGTTCCCGTTCGCAGCTTGGCGGCCTCCGGCCCCTGCCCTTAATGAGATTCTTTGAAATCCAGAAAGCGAGATTTAATGTTACATCCTTATCTTTGGAGGAGCGCGGTTTTCTTGCCGCGGCGACGTCACTTGTTAAACAATCCGCGGCTGAGCCCCTGAAAAGAGAGGCATTGCACCCTTCGTGCTGAATACGCTTCTCAGTGCGCATAACGCCAGGGCCTTTTGATGTCTCACAATGCTTGTTACGCCCAAAGATTGTCTCTTTGGACAGATCTACAACGCTTGGCTTCATGTTTGGAAGTTAAATGGACAGCGAGGTTGTAGAAACTCCCACGCTTGAAGCTGGCGCAGACACTTGGTACTTTCGCCTGTTACTTTCCATGAGTGAAAGCGGCAGGGGTGGAGGGAAGGGGCTGCTGGTTTAATCCGTGCTCCGAGGCAAAGGGAGGGGGGAAAGTAATCCAGACTTTTCCTCTCTTTTATTTTCTTCAGTTTATTCTTTGGCAGCCTTAAAATAAGAGCTATGTGCAAAGCGTGCGCCCTGCCTAGGTAGCTTGTGTCTGGAAGTCGCTGGCAATGTTGCTGCTCCATGAAATCAAAATTTATGATTATTCAAATGTTGGGGACTGTGAAAAGAGAGGAAGAAAGAGAGAAAATTAATATTGCAGCTGTTCTTCTGATTAATGAGAGATAATTGCTCATGAAAAGTCACCCCTGTGGCATTTTGTTGTCTCCTGGATCTTTGTTCTTTTCCACTATTATTGAGGACTTTCTTGAAGACTAAGCGGTTCTTTTCAATTTTTGGTATTCAGAAAGTGTTGCTTGGTTACAGATAATGGAGAAATCTCGGGCTATATTGGGTAAGATGTGCCACAGACAGCAATATCACAATGCCACTTTCAGAAAAGGATGGATACAAGTTAACGATGCGCTTTCAATAAAACATTAATAGACTTGTTCACGCTTTTATAATGACCTCCTTAATGGGAGCTGGGGGCAAGTCCTGTCTTTTAGCTTGCGTTCACTTCAGAAAGGCCGGCGTAGGGATTGCCGATCACTTTGGAAACTAATAGGAAATCAATGTTAGAGTAGCGAATAAATGCGATTATAGAGAAGGAGCCCGCAGCCCCTCGCTTACCCACGCACGGCTTTATTTTGAGCGGGACTTTCCCGTACGGGAACTGCCCCAGCCCGGGGCGCAGCCTGCCCAGCGCCACCGCAGGTCACCCCGGTGTGATGTTTGCGACCACGGCTGCTCTGCAGGTGTTGTTTTGGGTTTGTTGTTTTGGGTTTTGGTATTTATTTGGGGGTTTTGTTTGGGGTTTGGGTTGGTTTTTTTTCTGCTCGAAACGCGTCCCCGGGCTCCGGCTCTTTCCACTGAGGCAGCTCCTCCCGTGAACTCCGCGGAGATGCTCGCCTGAAAGCCAGCGCTTTCTCCGGGCGGGCATGGCTTTTTCTTCTGTCGAGAGCTGCGGGGGTTGGGGGAGGGAAGGGAAAGAGTTGCTTTTGTCATTTAAGCCGTGAATCTCTTCTACATAAAGGTGTTAGAGACATCTGGAAGAAAAGAGGGACCAGCACCCAGTCCTGCGCTCGGCGGACCAGGGGAGCGGCTCTGATGTTCTTTTTGAACCGCTCCACTTTCAAAAGGGGGCAATTTCGTTACATTCTCATTTGTTACACTGTCTTGAACTAAAGGCAGACAAAGCTATACTCTGTCACCCCGAGCAGAATGAAGGGAATCAAAGGATTTTCCCTTAAAAGGACTAATTTTCTCCTTGAATTATGAAAGTAATGGCTAGGTAACAGCCTGTGCTCTGTACCCAACTGCTTAATACCTTCTAAATCCTTCCACGTGGCTCTCCCAGTCGTAGCAATTAGAGCTCATTATAGGCTCATAAGAGCTCTCATTTCGGGGATTACTTAATGGACAATGAAATTTTATCGGACAGAATTATTGAAAAATAAAATTGTAACGAGGCCGGTGTGATGTGGGCGCACGCCTTGCATCATTCCGCCTGGTTTGGGATGTCTTTGCTTTCAAATGACTTCTTTTCTTGCTCTGGCTTTCAGGGGTGGGTTTTTCTTTGTGATTTTTTTTTCTCTCTCTCTTTTATCACTGCATTTGGTTTATTATAACAATTACAAATTGCAATTTTGATCCGACTCTTGCTCTGTCTGCCTTCCTTTGCGACAGTCCCCTCCCCAGATCCACTCTATCACTGCAGACAGCTTTTTCGACTGAGGTTTGGGGTTGTATTATTATAATTACTATTTTCATTTTCCAGAATAGCCTCTCCTAAAGGAAAAAAAAAAATTTATTAATTTAAAAAATTAAAATAAAATGCAGATATTACTTGAAATCTTCTCCAGAGGTACTTTGCTTTAAACGGGAAGAACCGGACCAAAAAATGCCATGCTTGTGCACGGTGACCGTGACTGGAATCTCACCGGCCGCACCGGAGCTCAGGAGGCAGAGCCCCCGGCTATCCCCGGGGCCGCGGACCTCAGGGTCTCGGCGGCGGCGCGGGCAGCGGTCGCTTGGGCTGCAGGGTCTGGAGGCTGCGAGGCCTTGGCTGAGCCCTGGGCAGCAGTTTGGGGAAAAGTAGGTGAGGTTGGAGCCGACCCGCCTAAACCTCGCGAGCCCCTAATTGTTGTCACAAGACGCGGGATTAGCGCATTGCTGGAATAGCTGTCTGTTTACACTCCGGAGCCCCCGCCGGCCGGTAAACACTTTCTAATTGAATTCTAATCACATTCAAATAGCCACATAACCAGCCTCAGCTGCAATTCATAAAACTTTAATTGCTATCCATAAATCCTCAGATCACCGAGCGCGGAGTGTCCCTAAAAACATTGTTACATCGTGCCTGCCTGGGGAGGTGTGGGGGGAAAGGAAAGCCGGCCTCTGCTCGGGGGGGTCTGCACAGCGGCACTGCCCGCGGCAGGTTGGGGACGGGGACGGGGACGAGGACGGGACAGCACAGCACGGCCGGGCGAGACCTGGCCCCTGTCTTAGCAAGGCTCGAGTTGCACCGCTGAGACTCGCTGGTCCCGAGGCGAGGAAATGCCGGCTTCATCAGACGGTGGTTTTATTTTGCTGGGTTTAATAGCGGGAGAGTGGATGTGCGAGAGGGATGGTAGGGTGTTCGCGGCCCGGCCCTTGAGCATGATAACCGCTTCTGAACACGTTTCTGCTATTGCTGCACTCCCCAGTTTCCGTTCAGCCTCTGGTAATCAGGCGTAGTCTGTATTTTCTGCTTTAGAGCACAATTGTCACTTCCCTTTCCCCTGTCAAGTGGGATGGGATCCGCAGTCTGTTTTAAACGCCGCTTTGCATCTGCTAAACAAGAACGCGATCGTCCTTCTATTAACGATAAGTCTCTTCTTAAACTCCCATAAAACAGGTCATTGGAAAATCGCGTAATATGCTGCGAATACCTTGGCTTTTTAATGCAGTCTGAAATGCTTCGGAGCCACCGACCGTATTTAGCTGTTTATCCAATTTTACTTTGAATGATTGCTTCAGCAAACTTGGTGGAGATCAAAGAATCCCTCCCTGACATGTTCGCTTTTCATTAGCGCTGCGCGCTGCGATCCTGGAGCGGGCGGGGAAGTTCGCTTGGAAGTTTTCCGTTTTGATACCGTTTGGCTGAGAAGTGTCCAGATATTTGAAGGCTTTGTCCGTTGCAGTAATTGCCAATTTGGCAAGATTCACTCGAGGTGAAAAGGGCGAGGAGAAAAAAAAAGCCTCCCAACCTACCCTACATGCATATGTATGCGCAGACACACAAACGCGCGCCATCCCTAACTTTCTATCTATGGCTGCATCTATGTTCCTGGCTCCTCTGATGTAGAAAGGGCCTCCTGAAGGAGTCCTGAGTGCAGGGAGTGGGCCGGACTGGGGAAAGGTGTTGGCCCCAGGCCTCCGCGGGATCCACGGCCCTTTGGATGTTATTTTACTGGGGGTGATGGGGGCGGTGTCGAACCGCTTGTTTCAGCGCATCACCTGCTCTCACCTCTCTTTCCCTTCCGGCGAGGGAAAGGAGCGTTCTCCTCGGGGAAAACCCCCGAGCAGAAACTCCTTCCGAATAATTTTATCCCCAGCATACCGGCTGTGTTGACAGAGGGACATGCCTGCTAGCGCGACGTGTGACAGGACCGCGGAGCAGCCGCCCCCTCCCCGCTTTCTCTGCTCCTATAATTTATTTGAGGCGGAGGCAAAGGAGTGAAGTCATCGGGCAACGAGCAAGCACGCATACTTCGCCCCCCTCCCCTACCCCGCTTTGGCCCCCCCCCGGCAGCCTCTCCTGCCGGCCTGGGAAGCCGGGGAGATTTAGATCTGCGAGGCTTTCAGCCATCACGTGTTTAAATAGTTGATATAAAACCCCGGCGCAGGGGATCCAGGCGGGGGGACTTTAAGACCAGCCCTCTCCAGGGACCCTTTTGTTCAGCTCTCAAACATAAGCACCTTCTCGACTCGCCAGGACTTCAGTGGCAACTTGGCCAAGCAGGAAAAGCCCGGCTTTGGAAGAGCCGCCCCCGGCCTC
>VZRV01010127.1:855525-888816 GCA_013398115.1 Falcunculus frontatus
TTTTTTAGACTTGTTGTGGTTTTTCCCCCCCCCCCCCCCCCCCCCCCCCCGCTTCTTCTTTCTATCCTTTTTTTTCCTCCCACATAGAGTGAAGTGCAATTTTTTTTCCCCTCACTCATCCAGTGCCTGAGACAGGCAGTGTTCAGCTCCTGATGGAGATTGTCCTGGCATAACTTGGTGGCAGAGGAGTTGCCTGTGTCCTGGGTGGATTTCAGGTATGGGACAACCCCTAATGCCCCTCCAGGTCACTTAGCCTCCCCCAGCAGCTGCTGCGCTGGAATCCCCACAAGCAAGGATCCACAAGGGGAAGGTCACACAACTAAAGCCTGAGTGTCTGCACAAGAGATGCGAGTCATGTTTGTGTGAGTGACCCTGCTACTGACCTTCTGTATCCTGTTGGGTCAGCATCTCTCCAGAAAAGCTTTCCTTTTGAGATACTTATTTACTTGCTGTAATTCTATTTAACTCTTTTCAATTTAAAAAATTGGAAGAAGAAAACATCCATTTTGAGGAGTTTCAGTGACCTTGGCCTGCATGACTAAGACCAGTGGCAGCGACTTCTCTGGTTGTGGGGTTGAACCTGCTCCCATGTCCTGATCAAATGTGCTAGCCCATAGTCAGAATTGGCCATGGGCTGCTGGAACTTCGCAGAGACACCACACTCCCTCAGCCGCTCTTTCAAGCCCTGCCCTGAAGTCCCTGCAGGCGCTGCTGAAACCTTTCCCCTCTGTCTGAACTCTTGCCACGATGTCCATGGCCAGCATCTCGCACCTCTGCCCTGGACTTGGTGAAGTGGAGGCCTTTGGGTCAGCTCCTTGCTTCCACCCGTGGTGTAGCTGGGACACTGTGGCAAGTATGCTCCAGAGATTCCCAGACTGAAGAGCTCAGTGTTCTGGCCAGCTGCACGTCCTCCCTGGGGTGGATGGGGCAGGCTAGGCCTCATCAGTCAGGCCCCAAGCACTCATAGAGAGGAGGGCTCACAGTACAGGGATCCAGGACAGGGGACTGCAGGAAACTCTCCTTTCTCAGTACCTCCGGTTTGGAGCTGGAGCAGAGAGGGGATGGTCTGTCTAATCCAGCTGCATTCACCTCTAGTTTGTCCTAATTTCCTACTCCCGTCCCTCCCGCTCACCTAACCCCCCACGGAACAAGGCCTCGGGTGCAGCTCCCCAGTGCCTGCTGCTGCCCTTGCGGCCAAGGGCAGCCGAATCGGCGGCAGCGCTGCTCGGCGGCTCAGCTGCTGCGCGGGGCTCTTTTTCCCTCCTGCACGGTTCACTCGACGGCTCAGCCGCAGGACGAAGCCACGGCCAGAAAGGATCAGGCCCATTCGGGGGTTTCTGTGGTGCCCATGGGGATAAGGTGGCCAGGAAGCGGCGAGTCCTATTAACACCGCTCCAGAGACCCCGGCGAGCCTCCCGACACCGGCTCGGAGGACGCGGGCAGGGCGGGGAGCACTCCCATCCTGGATCCGGAGCCTAAAGATGACTGCATGCAGTCCTTTGGGAAACAAACTCGGCCAAAAAAACTTTTTTCTTTTCTTCCACTCTTGCTGTTGCGCAAGTTTTGGCGGCTGCTCGGAAAGCATGTTAAGTACGAGTGCGGGAAGGGCACCCCGCAGCCTCCGCGCACCTCCGTTGGCTGAACGGGGTCTCGGTCTCGACGAGAAACCCCGGGGAAGGTTGGCAGCCCGGACCCAGGGGTCCTGGGTGGGACCCCGGCCCTGAGAAGGCGCCCTCGCTCCACCGGGCCCCCGCCGGTGGCGGAAAGCCGTGCGCCGGGCAGCTGCCGGGGAGTCCCGCATGACAGCGGAATAACAAACAGCCCGAACCCACTGTGCCACTCGGAAAACCTCGAGGCGTGTGTCCGCGCTGCAGCGCGCTCAGCCTCGCCGTGAAAGGGCCGATTTCACGCAGGATCTGCTCCGCGCCCCTCTCCGCCCCCCTGCGCGCCTCCCAGCCGGCCTCGCTCAGGGCGATGCGCCGGCCTCGGCCCCTCCACGTCTCCCCCCTGCCCCGACCCCAGCCGGCGTGTCCGGGGGGATTTAAGCTCCTGGAAGCGAACCCAAAGAGATCGGAAGCGTGTGCTGTGTGCTCTGGAAAAATAACTAGTTTCAGATTAATGAAGGAGTGACAATTTCAAGGCTAACGTTGGCACTGCCCAAGCCAGAGCGTGGGGAGCTCGCCAGGCTTTGCTTTATATTGTCTGCTTTTCTGAAGAGCAGACAAAGATGGATAGAGAGACATTGAAAAGCAGGAGGCGTATTTCAAACAGTTCAATAAAGAGGGTTGTCACTTAAAGACAAGAACCATAGTGCTTTGATGACTTTGTATTAGCCTTACCGTTTCAAATAAGTGACTCTACTCTCTTTGCGGAATTCACCGAATTTTAGTAGATGACACTTCAGTAAAGCCGCTTTAGACAGGAATGAGAGCTCGTAACTGCGGGGCAAAGCTTCTCCTCGGGAGGGTTTTACATAGAAGATTGCCGACCCGGGGCTGCTTTTTTCTTCCCGTCTTTAAATTAAGGAACCTCGGTAAAATCGAGGTTTACAATTTACGTGGAACCGCTGTGTAAAATAGGGGAAAACGCTCCGCCTCCGTGTGAATGTAAAGAAGGCAAAAGGGAGGCCTCCACCCGCCGGCGAGAAACGCTGCCTCCCGGCAGAGCCCGGCAATACAGGGGCGGTCTTTCCAAACCAATTGCTACACGCTCGGAAGAAGCACCTACACAGGGTGTTGGAAATAAAGTTGTATGGAATCCCCCAGGCAGCCCATGCGTGTTCCCACCCGCGCCGGGGGACGGTCCCGCGTGTACGCGCAGTCTCTCCATGGTCTTGTCCTCTTAGGTCCCCGGCCCTCTCCGCCGTGTTGTGGTGGGACGATACCTTTCCTCTGCCCGGGGGGCAGCCGGGGTGCCGCAGCCCCGGAGTGTGCGCGGTGGGAAGGAGGGACGTCGCCGCCCTGCCGGGGGAGATTTTGCTGCCAAAGTCGATAATTATTTTATATATATAGATGTAAAATCTTTTTTAGGATGGGGACCTCCGACCGCTGCAGCCCCCCAGGCTTCGAAGGCACAGCGAAAGGGCTTCACTGTGGGTTTGAGAGAACCATTTAGTCACTGTTTCATTAGGCACTATTTGAACCTTGCAACATGTGGTAATTTCTGGGGCAAGCTGAAAAGGGGGGATTATGTAGGAGGGACACAAGGAAATTAGCTAACGGTTAATTTAACTCGTTTTCTGGTAGAATTTTCGATACATTCCTAATTGACTGAGGAGGCAGGTGAAGTCTTCAGTTCCAGGCAGACTCATTCACGGTGAGAATAAATGGCTCTTTTTCAACTCTCACTGCTCACAATATATCATCAGGGAAAAGACATGCAATGAATATGTTGATTTAGGAGGTTTTTATCATTATTATTAATGGAATTACACCCTGCTACGCAGGTGTGAGGGTAAAACCTATACTGCGATGAAATCAGATTAACAATGAAATGAGAATTTTATTAGCTTTCTATGTCATATAGACCTGGATTTAAAGTGTCAAAACAAGAAACAAGAGGGGGGAAAAGATAAGTCCGAAGAAAACAATGCCAATCAATGGGCAGAAGTAGTAGCTTGGATTCCAAACTATAATTAGCTGTAATTCACGGTGAATATTGACACTCTGTACTCTACACCATTTATATCAAATAGAGAATGTATGATTAGCCCATGATGGCGAATCTCTTTTGAGCCCGGCGTTTGCCAATTAATCCTCACCACACCAATTTACAGTGAAACGGGAACACTTGGTCATAAGGTCCGAGGTTTAATAAAAGGTCGTGTCGGAAATAAACTCCGACATTCTTGCCGTGTTCGCAAAGGGAAAGGGATCCGGCCAGATCGGAGTGTCCCGGTGGCGTTTGGGAGCAGCCCGGGGAGCAGCAGGAAGGAGCTGTGATCCTGCACCGGGCAGCTTCGGACAGCGGTGGGCTGGAGGTGACCCTGTGCTGGGGACCATGGGCTGGAGGTGGTCCTGAGCCCGGGGGTGGCGGCGGCAGCGCTACCTGCGCGGTGTGCAGAGGTGTTGGGCGCAGCCAGGCGGGACCCGCCGTCGCCAGAGGAGCCCGCCACGTCTGCCAAGGGCCCCTTTGTAACCTGCTACAGAAAATGGAGGTATTCTGCATGACAAAGCCCAATTAAGCTCGCTATTCAGGACTTCTGCAGCTGGTAGCCCATTGGGAGAGTGGGAGGAAACGCGAATATGTTCATTATGCGAAGGGGCGGCGAAAAGCACCAACAACCGCGGGTCTGGGTTGGGTGTTGGGTATGTTTATTTGGTGTTTTATGTGTCATTCCCGTTATCTATATATGTAATTTGGTGGCAGGGGTGGTAGGAGGAAGAGGAGGGGCGGGGTGGGCGCTGTCCGGGGCGCACAAGTCCCGGCCTACGCAGCCCCCGGGTCTCGCTCACAGAGGCAGGAACACCCCCTTGCAAAGACGAGCAAGGAAAGCTGCCTGCCAGGCTGTAGGACAGGGCAGTGAAACTGTCGATTAATATACTAGCAAAACTGTCCGTTTTCTGTGAGAATTCTCTCTCTCTTTCTTAATTGTCTCTCAACAGGGGTCAACTGTGAACTGCCAAAGGGCTTTCACAGGCTGAGTGGCATGAAACCCCAGGGTGGACTGAAGGCCATCCAGACAAAATACTGGAGACCTAACATTAAGATTGACCCAGACAATTAATTTATTCATTTGTTTTCCAGTTCTACCTTCCCGAGCAAACAGGCCATAATATATGCATAGCTGCAGCTGGTATGTAAAACACAGTTTCAGACCTCAAAATCCAAAATGTCTGAGAAATATCTTACATGTTGTAGTCATCTTACTCTAAATAATCTGACTTCTATAATAGCAGAGGAGTTTTAGCTCAGACCTATGTTCCACTACACAGACAGCTGTGCTTGGGATCACAGTCTTCAGCCCTGACCACCAATGCATACATGTGAGCACAGATCACTCCCTTTTCTTCTGTAGAAGTATAACATAACAGGGAAAATTCAATCTGTTTTTATGCTGTGAGTGCTCACAGTCTTCTCGGAATGGCATGAAGTTTAAGCCAGAATGTGGTCAACCACACATGCAGAGGATGCAAATAGCATTAAGTCAAGGAGCATAAGATGTGTAAAATGTATTTGAACAAAACTTGGTATTCTATTTTTTCTCCAGTATGTTTAGATTTCAGCTAACCTACTACCCTTATTGTATTCTTCTAGAACAGTTTTCAGAGTAATCATGGCCTCATATCCTCAGGGTTGCTACAGAGAAGCAAGTAGACATCCCCAGTTTAGGTACTGTGAAGTAGAGACATTCCTTTTTGTTTCAGCTCCCCTGAAAGACCAGTCCTGGCTTTTGACACTCTTCTGGAGTGGATAGACAGGGATCCTATGATGACTTGGATTGAACTAGTAATCATAAAGACACCACAATGTCTTTAGACATGAGATTGACTCAACTCAATACAGGAGAACAGTGTAGGTGAGTCAATCTCGCTTGTCTAAAATCTGTAATAACCCTGAGGGGAGCTAGCAAAGTACTTACTAGCTAGAAAAAATTACTACTTGATTCCCAGTTCTGCCTTCCTGAGCAAACAGGCCATAATATTTGCATAGCTGTAGTTGGTACTTGATGCCATTAAGATCAGTTTTAATTTTGCTGTCATCATTTTTATCCACTTCCATAGTTTTGTTTTGAAATTGCATTTTCTGACAGTCAAATTAAAAGCCATAAGGAGGGGTGTTTTTTGTTTGTTTTGTTGTTATTGAGGCACAACCTGCCAATTTCATATTATTGGTTTAAAATCATTATTGAAATGCTGCTGCCATTAAGAAAAGAGCACAAGAGGTTTTGGGTGTTTTGGTATTGTCTATTTTCTCCTGCTAAAATATTATTCAAGATCTGATTTTTCTTTTGTAATTAACGCAGGACTGAGTGGGTTTAGACAATGTAGAGTTTAATAGATTGTGGCAGTTCAATGCACTGGGTTTTTAGCAAAAGTTGTCAAATTGCAGTAAAGTTGTACAATTTTAAATTTTCTCTAATTGCTATTAAATATGGGTTAGTGATTGCATGCACAGAAAGTAGCTCTCAAGCTTTTTTATTTTTTCTTTCTTAGGCAAAGGTAAAATTCATTGAGTTCTAAGTGAATATTACTCCCCACTACTCTGCCTCAGCAATGGATTTCTTCTTGAGACAGTCTCCCGGTTTGCGATAAAATGAGCAGACCCTTTTATCTTCAGAACCAACTATCAGAATGAGTTTAAGCTAGAAATTTGATTTAGGGATGCAATTCAGACCTTGCAGGTTAGCTGCCATTATAGATGAGCTCGAGAAGAAAGAAAACCCCAGCGAAAGATCTTTTCCAAAACGGGCACCGAATCCTTCAAACTCCTTGATTTGGGACTATGATGCTTTTGGAAATATTCAGGAACAAGACTGAGATCATCACCTTCATACTTAGAGGCTTTCTTTATTGTCTGTACTATCAGCAGAGGCAATAGGGCCAGCAGTTATTTGAGATTGCCCTGTGTCAGGAGGTGTCTCCACGGGGTGGCGGGACATGTGTCCCCTGCCACAGTGCTGACCTGAGCCACTTGATGCTGCTGAGACTGGAGCAGCAGTGCTGGAGCTCACCAGCCTGAGGGTACAGGCATTGTGCCCATCAGACAAGCAAAAGGGGTGATGCTACTTTTTGCATTGAGGGAAATCACGTACACGTAAATGAAAGTAAGTCCTGAGAAGTGCAGGCTGCCATAATGATGTGTCAGCCCTGTTTATGCTGGAGTCTCATGAAAGAGGACAGTGTTGTTGCTGAAAAAGATGGCCTTTGCCTCTGGTCATTCACAGTTCTCTGGACTGTCCCATGTTTTGCTCTTTTTTTCTTTTCTATGGAAACTTCTGCCCTTGCCTTCATTCCATTTCTTGAGAAATACACAAAATCAGAGGACGTGATCAGGTCATCCTGTTTACAGCCCTGCACCTACATGGGTGGAGAGAGCATCAGTACATCTGTGTGACTTCTACACTTTTCTAACTGACATTGGCTAATAGATCCCAAAATTACAGCAGAGCTGAGTGGGTGGGACAAGCTTGAGAGACAGACAGGGGAAGGTTCAGACAGATCACTGTCGTAAATTTAATCTCTTTAGAATATGAGATTTACCGTATCATCTGCCAGCAGAACCTGCACTCCCATAGCTGCTAGGTCAAAGTTGAGATGGTTTTAAAAAAACCTTCAGTGTAAATGCAGACTTTGAAAGAGTTTTTTCCAGAGGAAGACTTCTGCTGTGCTTGAGATACAGGAATATCAGCAGGAACCCCAGTCTGCCTGAAGCCATAAAGCTGACATACTTTGGTGGTCCTTTGCCTACAAGAACTAGGGGGTTTTGATTTTAGAAAAGACTTGCATAAAATTACAGGAAGAGGAGAGAGTAAACATAGTGCATATTTAGAGCAAAGGACAACACTGATCTGTTGTTGTTTTCATAACTGGTTTTTTTCCCTTATTAGTCTTGTGTTTAATTCTTCCCATACTCTAAAGAGAAATGGAAAAGATTCACTATTTTTTTCCTTATGTTAGCGTTCTCCCCAATGCCCTTCCCACCAAGGTAAACTCCAGGACATTTGAAGAAATTTGACATTTGAAATTAAAGACTATTTTTTGTGTAAAAGGTAAACAGGAGATATAGATGTTTGAAAACTATTTCTGTCTTACTCTAATTTAGAATGGCCAGCTTCAACTTCCCTGGCCTCTGCAGTAAGCTGCAATCCTCAGCCAGCATGTTCCCCTCTGTATCACCACCTTGGCTTTCCCATTTCATCTTATTTAGGTTTCAGCTTATCTTGAGGAAACTTGTGAATCTTCTAGGTCACATTTTGCAGTATTTTTTTTTTTTTAAATTTTCATGGGAAAGCAGGATATATTATACCCCAGCCTGTCTACTATATAATGCTGTCTTTCACAGAATTAAAAACACAGAAAAAACTGGTTTTGCTGGATTTGTGTTATTCCCTTTTTTTTTTTTTTTTTTTTTTTTTTTTTTTTTTTTTTTTTTTTTGAGGTAATTTAGGAACGAGATAAGGAAACGCTTCTCTTTCACCTTTTAAGATCTTTACTCTTTGGAAATAAGTGGAATGATGTTGGGCAATGGTTTATCGTTCTTTTGTTGGTTTTATACACATGTGTTCTAATAAACATGTGCATGAACTATTTTTTCTACCCACTGAAAGGAACCATAGAAACTCGTAGGAAATTTTGTATTTGAAAAGATTGTTTACTAATCAAAATGGTATACCCTTGCAAAGGCATGTTCTTTGCAGGGGACGTCAGCAAGCCTACAGAATTAACAGCTCTACAGATGGGCAACATCCAGGTCTGAAACAAGGAGTGAAAGAAGACATGGTCCAGCCAGCTCCGAGGGAGAGACTTTAATGGCAAACAGTCATTGGACCAATTTACTCCAAGATAGTATTTGAACTATTGCCACCTAATGGAGAGCGGGAATCACTGCAGCAGAAGAAAAGATGAAAGTCTGGGGTCAGTTCAGGGGGGCTGGGTGGTGGATCCTCCCGGCCTCTCTTTGGAAGGTACGGTGAAAGCAAAATGTGAAAGTTGAAAAAAAACAACCTGAAGAACAAAAGTTTTCCCTAAGAAAAGGAGTATTTTGATTCACTGGTGATTTTACTGTTCAGGCTGCCAGACTGTATAAAAGAGGGAACAGGAGTGACCATCAAATCAAAGAGGGGATGAGGATTTGAAAATTCCATTGTTATTGTAGCTAGAAGAGAAAATGGCACAACATTAATCCATTCTAGGGGCAACGATTGTAAATGAGAAAGGGAATGTCACAAAGATAACCCTTTCTAGTCCTAACAAGGTACACTTGTGTGGTCCTAACACCCTTTGGCTCTCTATTTTGTGTTATTTCCTGGTTTCTTTGCTAGAATGACTGCACACTTGTGGCTCTGGAGCGGTGAATTAGCAAACACATTTTCATCCTTGGAGAACAGAAGTTTCCATTGTGATTCCATTAATGCTGATCAATAAATATATTTTAACTGTTCTATAGCTTCATGAAAGTGATGTTACAGTGACTAAAGCTACTTTCTGTATAAGCCTATTCCATCCACTTAGAGCAGTCAAAAAATGGGATGTTTTTGCTAAGATGAACTGTATTCTCAGCAAAAAAGGTCAAGGGACAAACATTTCAAACCCTGTGCCTGGCTCAGATCTGTGCAAACACGACTGGAGCTACAAACAAACCTTGAAATGTCCATGAAAACATAAGTTTGCACAAGCAAAGCAGGATGTATACGTAAATGGGAGCTTGCTGACATACACAAATCAGCTGGAGCAGAAAGCAGCATTGAAGTTTTGCTTTAATTATTTTAGAAAGTGAAGCAGGACGGTGATATTTGCCTGGGCCACTTCATTTTAGTTACTTTAACCTGGGGAGCATTTCTCTACTTAGGGCACCTTTTCTCCAGGGGGTTTTTACAATCCCTGGTGTCGTGGGCTCACCGGCCACCACAGTTGGCCATTTCCCACTCTCTTGGGAAAGCACTGACAAGGCTTTGCTCGTCTGTAGGCACAGCTTGGTGGGTTTGTATACTAGCTAGAAGAAAAGTGGGGCAGGAATTCAGGAGTGAATTACAGTGAGGGTCAAACATCTTTATGGAAAAACCTCCTGGGGACGGTTAGAGAGCTGCTGACTGTTAAAGAACTGCTAAATCTTAAAGCCAGAGTTGGAGTAGGGCTGCAGCAGGACTGAGAGTAAGTGTGGGTCAAGGTAAAAGCCAAGTCTCTCCAGTTGGTTGATTCTCTAACTCTCATGGTAAATTTTTTGTAGACCATTTGAATTTGTTAACAGAATTTGTTAAAAACTGATTAAAAGATTTTGTGACTACTATAGAAATCAATGTATCTCGGTATATATCTCTATATATACACTTGGCATGTTAGCAGAACACTCAGAAATTGTCAGCGTTATACATCTTTTAGCAAATAAATGACAATTTTCAGGGATATTTATGGGGGAAAATATACCTAGGCTAAGTTTATAATGTAAATTACTTTTTTAAAAAAAGATATGTGCTACAGATAAGGAGATGGGATGGATGATGACTTCACTTTTAGGCCTCAGTTAGGTCTTTCATCTAACACAAGAAGTGTTTGTATACTTCTGCTTTAATTATCCATGCCAGAGGAATTAGCTGTTTTTCCTAATTTGCATTTTTCAATACTTTCTGGTACTTAATCTAAAAGTGCTCCTTTTTTATGACCCTACTGCCCTTCTGCTATTGTGGTATTTAGAAGTTACCCACCATGTATGCATAGCCAGTGATCTCATGTCAAATTTATTATCAGTATTCTGAGTCAAAGGAATAGGTTTTGAAGTGCAGGAGAAGACTGGAAGTGCTATGGGCTGAAATAAGTGCAGTTATTTATTTGAATGGATCACAATGCATTTGTGCATCTCAGCAACATGAGGGAAAAAATAATTTTCCAGGTATGTAGGTTGTGAAATAGCAGGAGGTGCTAATGTGTTGTCTAAATGAAATGTATTCCCTCTGAAGGTCTATATTCAAATGCAAACCTGAAAACGCTGATGTTTGTGTTGCTTTCAGATATCCACATGAAAATGAGCTAACGCTTTTATGCAGCAATGGCTTCATCAGCAAAGCTGTGGACAACCCAGAAATAACAGCAATGCAGGAGAATTTCTATCAGCTTTCTTTTTCTATTCTTCTAAGGTTTCATTAGCCCAATATTAAGCCTCAAGGAACCAAACTACTTTGTTGCATTTGCTATGCAGGGCAAACTGCACCTTGATTCAAAATAGTTAGTCTCCGCTAAAATTGTATGGAAAGCTGTCACTGCTTTTACATTGCTGTAGCTGATTTTATTTATTTATTTTTCTCTGTTTCTTGCATGAAGTGTTATTTGTTGGAGCTTCCCCCATCTGTTTCTTAGAGAACAGTTACTGATGTTTCTTATTCTTATGTTGAGTGAGGAGGGTGACAATAATACACCATTGAGTATAGAAGATCAGAGACAAGACCAAAGAGCAAGTTTTGCAAATGCTGTTGTCTGTGTTACTCACTACTCAAGATCATCCCAGTATGGAGTGCTGGTGAATGCTGATGCATTTGTTTATACCCTTGAGCTGTCTGCCCTTTTGCATTCAACAGATTGTCATCCCAGTCTTCTACATGTTCCTATTGGTCACCTAAAAGGTATGGAAGAAGGAAGTGTTTCACTTTGAGGAATGCCTGCTCTTCTAGAGCATGTTCCTCTGAAACCAGTGACAAAGGAATCCTTGTTTTCATTGACTGCAGGGTCAGTTTCTAAGATAATATTGACTGACATAAGACCTTTGAGAACTTCAAGCATAAAAACCCTAGACTGTAATGTCACACAAGACAGATATTCTTGTTATATTCTTCTATTCATTGTCATATATTACTCCTCAAACACCTACATTTTCAAACAACAACAACAAAAAAGAATGTGCTTTACTAAATGTTCAGGGAGAGAATTTTTACATTGAATTACAGCGCAGACTGGATTTTACTGTCGTTTTGTGGGCAACAGACCATTGGCTTTGAGATCCAGGTATACTGACTGCAAATTTTGAGAGATACGTGTATTTCTGGTATTCATCGTGAAAACTTGCAGCCTTTGCTCTGAAGATGGTGAGGCACTATAACAAGTGCCCATTCATTAAAAAAAATCCAGAAAATACAAACACAAAAAAATTTTACATACAGTAAGACACCTTCGGTGGAAATGTAATTTTTTCCTGTTTTTTTTCTTTCAAGTGGAAATGTGTACACATGTTACTTTCTGTTAATACTGAATGGTAACAATTCAGGCACACATTTGAAAACAAATTTAGTCTAAGCACAACCACCCAAGGAAAAATAAAATAACATGTAAAAAGCACAGGTTTTGACCATTTTAGCATACTTACTTTCCTTCAGGGACTGTATTCCAGCCTGCTTAAAAAAACTCTTAGATTGGATGCCTGAAGTGAGACAAAATGAACTCTCACTGGCAGGAAGAAAAAAGTACAAGAATTGGCAATGCTATATATTTTACAGGGTGTCAGAGCTGCCTGTTATTACACATTTCCTCAGACTGCAAAAATGTGAGAGCTGTCAAAAACAAGACAACCACCCACCCTCTGCTCTAAGTACTGATTATAAAATGTTGTAAGTATGCCTCAGCATTTACATACATACTTTTTTTTTTGATGAAATTGAGTATACAACATTGTCAAGGGAATATTTTTACTTTTAATGTGCCTAAAATATTCAGCAGTGTGTTCAAATTCCTTGGAAAACAGTCATACTGCATAGAGGATTTCAGCTTAAAATAGTCAAAGAGTGTCAGAGAGAGAGAGAGAGAGAGAGAGAGAGAGACGCACGCTTCACTGTAAGCAAACATTTCTGTTGCTTTGAACACAAAAGCTGTCTTGTTTATAGTGTTCCAAGTGAACCATTTTAGAGGTACTGTAGTGGATTTACAAGATGAGTTGACAGTGCTATTGTTAATCCCACTCATCGGTGTAAGTGTACTGGGATTTCCCCTTGGGAACCAAGTCCAACAGGCTTTTGAATCAGAAGGCTTTCTCGTCTGATGATTTCTTTACTGCCCGGGTCCTCTTTCTACTCTGCAATAGGTCAGCCAAAGGCATGCGCTCTAAAGAGAAATCGTGAGAGTAGTTTCTAACTAGAGGTAACAAGGGATTGATGCTTTTGGTATTTCATGTCCATTGCATTTCTCATCACTATGGTCATACACTGGAAACCTTCCCTTTTAATTAGAGAATTCAATATTGTTTGAGCACACTTCAAAGGTTAAGTATGTGATTAAGTGCTTTCCTGAATCACTCTCTGGGGACACCTCTCTCTTTCCACGAATGCAGAGGCAACAAACTCAGCTTGAGTACCTGCATATAGAAGGCTAGAGCTGGCTACTCTAAGTTCTTTCTTGGTGGATATAACTGTAAAAGAAGGCCTAGACAGTTTTTCATTTTCAGATCACATGTATCAAGCCCCATCAGCCAGTGTCTTCCTCTCCTGGTCTGTCTGGTGGCATAAAAACCTCATTCAAACTGGCTTTACACTCTCTTGGGCGAGTTCTGCTGCTCATTATGCTATAGCTCTGAAGGCTGCAGCAGTGGGCGTCTACTGCTCATGAGTGTGTCTAACCCTCCCACTCGTTTTCTGACTACTAAACGTTAACCCTTAATGTTTGGGAGAAAAGTAATTGTAGATATATTCCCTGCCAGCTCAGAAACTATTACGAGATTTTCCTGCATTTTTCCCATTTTATTTGGACACAGGGTAGTGATGTAGAAAGGGCTGGGAGGATTTTTCAGGTATAGAGTTTTTTATGTGGGTGGTTGGTCTATTTGCCTTCTCTGCATTCTGTATATTCATCTTCGCCTCTGTGAACTTTTTACGGGTCTTCCTGGGGAAGGTTACTCCTTAGAGTGAGTAGTAGCATCTCAAAGGGGTTTTGTTTTGGATGGGGTGATCTAACAGAGGAAACCTGGAATAATTTGACTTAGGAGCAGCAGTTATGGGCAGATGCGTAGTCCGTCTGGTGTAGTGACTAGATATTAGTCATTTGGTGGGCAAGAAATTAAACCCACTGGCCAGAAATTGTGGAATAAGTCAGGTCAAGCCTCTTGCTCCTCCTAGTTCCTCCATCCCCATCCAACCTGTATCATGACTATCAGAGTGTGGGGTACGCTTCAGAGTGAACTCATCAGAGCAGCTCACACTTGGTTGCTGAATGGCATGTATGTCAGAAAAGAATAGGGACTGGGATTTTCTGCCCTCACCATCATAAAGTCAAGCGCTATTGAGGGAACGCTGCTCATGCAGTCTTGGCAAAGAGGCAAAGATTGGGCGAAAACCTAAGAGGCCTGATTGGTATCTACTGTGCTATTTTGACAACTTTATAAGCAAAAAGAGAGGGTAGTACCAGATCTTTCGAACACATTTCTTCTGCGAAACTTCAGTTAGAAGCACCTTTGCACATGATATAGTTTAGTTACAGATGGAGAGACCACATACAGGATAAAGTATTACATACACTTTCATTAACGACATTGCTTCTTCATTTTGATGTTCACCTCAGTTTCAGGTCACCTTTATAAGTTTCTGTATTGGGCCCCAGATTTACCTCCAGACTGGGAGGATTTCTTGGTATTCTTTGCTTCCTTTTCCTAAACACTGCTAATTCATGAAGCACTTCCGCAGTACCACAAATTTGGGAAACTCACTCTGTACACCAGTAATTGGCTCTGGCGTGTTGAAAGAAACTTTCTTGTGATGTGCAAGAAAGACTGATGCCTTTTTAATGGAAAAGAACCTATATTTTAAAATGCAAACACATAAGTATAAAGATTTCTTTTTCAACTACACGTAATACAGCTGAACAATAATTTTAACTGGTGCTTAGTTTGAGAAGTCTCCCAGGTGATTTTCTTGAGTAGTTTATATAAAATGGCAGGTAACACATACCTGCTTTATTCTCTTACCTGATTCTCCTTTCGTATATCCGGGGTGCAGCAATGGTCTTAGTTCAATGGGATTTCTCCTGATTGGGACCACATAGGCAAGAGTGGGATCTCTTTATGCTGAGCTGATGAACATTTTGTTAAACTGCTCAGGAAAATATTTTGACTGATGAGAGAAAATGCCTGTAATACAGCCCTCAATATTTTCAGTTGGCATTGCTGTCACTTATAATAGCAGGCTGAGCTTTGACAACATGAATGTTTGTCATCTTTTCCCAGGAAAGAAAAAATCTTTCTTCATTTCAGTGGTGCAGAATCTGGCCTATCAAGAAAGTATTGTCATTTCCAGAGGACTTAGACCATTTTCATATTTATGGGGTTGACTCCCTTACAGTTTGATTTTAAAAATAGTTATAATGAGCTGTGTGAAGGTTTCAAATGATACATTAGAGTAATATTACTTTTTTCATTAAAATGGCCAACTGTTATTTCCATTCCTCTAGAGTTTGTAAGAGTTATAGCCTCTTCCTGGAATTTGGAAAACAGTGCTGATTCACTCCACTTTAAAAGCAACTTTAAAGCATGGTGGGAAAATGTTGCATACCACATCTCCTTTCAGCAAAATTGCCACTGCAGCCTTTTTAATATTTAGAAAGTGCAACACTAGTGAGAAACCTGCAATCATAGACTTTCTTCTCACATAGAAACATAATCAACAGTCTCAAGAGGGAATAAGACTTGACAAAACCAAAGTTGGGAAAAATATTATTCTACCATATTGGTGTTTGTGTATTTAAGATGGTAGAGAATTTTTTCTGCTCAGAAACCCATAGCAGATGGAGCAACACCATTCTCCTCTTGTACTTGCTTTCTCTCCTGCAACAACTGAAATGTGACGAAAGAAGTCAGTAAAGGATTTTTCCAATTATTTGTAATTGCTCTACTTGCATTTGATGCCTTTTTATCAATATGAAGTTGAATCCCAAATTCCTGGCCTCAAGCTGAGCTACAGATTTGCTCAAGAACAAACCAGTTATACCAGCATAAAAGGCTGCAAGCATTGCCTGGGGTAAGATGTTTAGGACTTGGTGCACTGTTTTTAAGAGAGAAGAAGACACAGACACTTTTAGATGACAGACCAAGGCAACATTTCTGGGATAAACTCCTTGGTGGCAGCTGGGTGACAGATGTTCTGGCACAGCTGTTTATCCTCACACTCCCAGCAGCTCCACACCACTTACATCTGCCCATGGAGCACCTCCCATAAAGCCATTCTTTTTTTGTATAGTCAACAGAGATGGACCAGGTTAACTTAATCGGCTTAATGAGGTGATTCTGGCTAACCTGAGCCACTTTAGGAGAAACATCAGGTAGCAGTGCTATGAGCAGCTGAGTGGATAGGGCAGAAACTGGTGGAGTTTCCATGTGGGGATAGGTGCAAGGAGCAGAGGAGCTGGGAAACTCCGAAAGCCAAGTCTATGATGTTAACTATGTTGCTCAGCAGGTCTTATTAGCCTGGGCATGGTGCCATGCAGCTGAGGGGACAATGTGCAGCCAGCAGTGGCTCTGGGGTCTCTGTAGAATGCCCTGCTGTGTAGTGTAGACGTCTACTTTGTGTTTTCTTCAGACCATTCATGCTACAGCTGTTTTTAAGAGGCTAAAAAGGCCTCAGACTTGACAAGATGCATGGAATTGAAGCCCAAAATGAAATTATTAGGTTGTATAATGTGGGCTCACGTATATCTCAGGATATTAAATTTCACCTACTTATTTTTTGGAGTCTGGAACTGATCCAAAGCCTACTGCAGCCTCTGGACTTACTCCAGCAAGTTCAATGGTTGTGATTCAGGCTTTGAGTCAAGTCTCAACTTTATACATTTTTAATTATTGAAAAGACTCTAATCCCCTTCTGCCTCTATGTGTGCTGATACAGAGACCTCATTTTCCACTGGTTAATGCTGGAATTTGTCACATTTTACGGGAAACATGCAGCATTTTCATTCAATGCAGTCAGACATTTTGTTTTTCTAATACGTTTTGTGGGTATATTAATGGAGTTGTGGCACAGACTTAGGATGCAGTTGACACAAATTATTTCTGAAACCCAATGAGCTGTGAGCATAGAAACAGAAAGATTGTCCTTCAGCTTCAAATTACAGATCTGTACTCCCTGAGTTGCAGGTGATGTCCCCAGAGGTGAAGGGTGAGTCACACCCACAGGGGCGTACCAGCATCCCTGTTCAGGTAAGTATTCCCAAAGCTTTGAGAGAAAAAAATCTGGCTGATTGCTAGAGTAATGAAAAGCAGGCATTTGCCTTACACCATTCACAAAAATAGCGAGTGGAATGCAGAAAGTTTATTTCAAGACAAAATATTTTTGTTTCTGGAAGCAGAAGAGAAGCAGGGGAGATAGAGAAATGACAAGGAAACTCACAAAGCAAGGGTGGCATTTGCCATGTGAGCCTGAGCAAGCAGAACAAAATATTTCTCTCCACCTTGGGAAAATCTTCATTTTTTGTCAGTCAGCAACAAAGAGGCAACAAGTGTACGCAAATGAGAAGAGGTTGGCACAGCACCAGCCTGTATATACAATTATTTGAAGAAACTTAGACGTGAATGCTGAAAAGGAGAGAGAAATCTCTGAGAACACACTGATGGCAGCTGTGTTCAGAGTTACTTAAGAATTACCCACAAACCTCATTCCCTTTATCGTTTCAAAAAGAGGATAGAATTGAGTGTTGAAAGAAGAGTGCAACGGCTAATTGTTTTACAGATATAAATAACATGAGGTCCAGAGCACTCTGCAAATACAGTTTCTAGCTATGCCTGATATAGAACTGTTCCTTTACTTGTGGTGGTGTAACCAGACTATTCAGCACATGGCCAAGGTATTGAGTGAAATGCTGTCACCTCCAGCCAGCTCTGAAGGGCTGTGTGCTGAGAAAGAGCCTTCACAAGGCTCTGATGCACTAACAATGTGCTGAGCTGCTCTCAGAGGAGAGTGCCAGATATTGGTGAAGTTAGCAGGTTGCAGTTTGTTTCCATTCCTGGTCTTTTTCTTGCATCCTCTCCCAGCATTTTAATTCAACACTGAGGAGTAACCCTAGCTAGCAGCTAATTGCTGCAAGCTTCAGAAAGGTGTAATCTTTCTGATGACCTGACCAGTAATCTAGGAATTCCTGAGCAAATACTGAACTTCTAACATGCCAATAAATGAACTATCAGTGCAATTAATGGTTTCCTTTTATTTAGGACCTTTAAAAATCATAATAAAGAGATACATACCTCTCTGTGCTGCAGTGGTTTGTGAAGTGTCATAATTCAGCACTAACTCTTAGCACCAGCAGATATCTGCCTCTTCTATGTATCTTAAAGCTATGGAAAATCAGACTGCAGTTACTGCAGCCATCAGCAAGGGATGAATTGGTGTATATATAGCAGGGGTTATTGGTAAGGGAGATGCCTCCTCCCTATAAGAGGAGCCATTGCTTCATAGCTTGGTTCTCCAAGCTGGGAATAGGATACAGCAGTTTTGATGCCCACTTACCTTTGCTGTCCCTTCCTTCCGGCAAAACAAATGGTCTTCAGGATTATAGAGTCCGGTCCTCTGAGACTAGGGCCATGAGGAATCTTTCACCCCTCAGACTGCTGCAGTGCTCCTGGTGACCAGCCCACCATTTTAGATGACAAAATGGAAGCACTTTATCATCCTAAGCATATGCATCATCAATATTTACTTCATTACTGATGTTTTATTTACCAATATATTTTATCACATTTACTCTTTTCCTTTTTTTTAAATGAGTTTTCTCTCTTCTGGTATTTACTCTGTTGATACATTTTCAAGACATTTATACTTCTTCAGTTTTCAGTTTGACAGACTGCAGTAGCCAAGCTCTCTGGGTGTCCTCCCACTTTCAGGGTAGCTCTTTTCCTGTACCTAGGATTTCCTTTTTGTGGGTATTCTTGAATACAGCTGAACAAGGGAAACCCGGTGCCTTGCAGGATGGCATTTGTTCTTCCACCTCTTTGATGTTAATTTCTATCCTGATATATCCTGTTTGCTTTTTTTTTTTTTAAATATCTTTTACTTTGACCATTACGTGTCTAGGAAATCAAAATTATCCCATCAGTCTACAAGTCTTTCTTATATCAAAAACTGTTCATATCCCATTGGTAGATGATCTTGCACTTTCTCATGCCAGATTTTATCTCACTTCTCTTGCTTCTTTTTTGCCCACTGTTCTGCCCTTTTTGCCTACCAGTGATTCTTCCCAGCTTAATGCCAATAGGCTGTACTGGCAGACTCTTCCTTGCTGTACTGCTCTAGAAAGGCTTTCGGAGAGCAGCAGTGGCCTTTGCAGTCCTTTGGCCTCCCGGAAAAGCCACCATGGATACTGTATGTTGTTACTGGCTGCTCAGCAAATCCAGCCTTGAGCTTCATCACAGCGTTTACATATATACAACATCTGGAACTGGAAACCTACTGCACTGTAAATTCTGTTTCTGACTTTTTAATCTACAAGATGGGCTAATGGTTCTTAAAGGAAGTGACCAGCTTCAGTGCAGACACCTTTCCATATTTCTGATGATAAATAGAAACAAAAGGAAATCACCTAGCTTCTTAGCAATTGTGTCTATTTTAAGTTTTGCCTTTTATCCTTAGTGACCCAGCAAACCCCATGTTCTTTCCTTAAGATCTTCCTTCCCATACAGATAAAGAACACCTTACTGTGTGTTTTAAACATTTTCATGCTTCTCTTGAAGAAAATTATGATGACCCTTCCTATTAATTTTCTCCCTAATATTTGCCAGCTGCAATTTATGTTTTCTTTATTACCATCTCAAAAATCTGATTTCATATTTTGACTTTTAGCCTTTCCAACCCTGCCAATTTCTGTATCATTGTGTGGTACTCATCTCTCCTGAGCCTCTAATGACATTTCTTTCCAAGGAGCTCCTTTATGCTGGATGTGCAGGGGCTAAGAATCTGCTGGGGTAAAAAGTGCAACTGGAAAAATTAATGAACATTGGGACTTATTAAACAGAAAATATTAAATGTCTCGTTCTGCATTTGCCTCTATTTCTGTGTTACTCACTATTGACCATGGGCCTCTGGTCTCAGTCAGTACAGCTCTTCTTACAGTCTTGTCCACAAATCCTGGACTTTTCCTATCTGATTTCCTTTTATTTTTTCAGTTCTTTACTCTAGACAGTAATGAAGCTGGTTATGGCAGTTTCTGTATTAGTTAGAACATCAAATAATAGATTATTGTAATCTTTCTCTGGAGGATACGACTTATGAAGTTACCTACATTGATCCAGAAATGGCGCAATATCCTTCTCTTCTGAAAATTACAGATCTGTGCTAAGAGATGAAAACACAGGAGAAGAATTGCACAACTTTGCTGGTTTATGGGAATCTGTCAGGTCACGTAAATAAAACAGCATTCTTGAAATCAAAACGTAAGGTAACTTGAAATTCTGCCCATGTCTGCATATTAGGTGAATATCAAAGTGACAAGTAATATACAATATACTCAGCAAACTTGGCATATCTTTTTCTCTTACGAGGGAGCTATTAATTTTTTTTTTTAATAAAAGGTTCCTTGTGAAAATATAAAACTCAAAGATTAAGAAAACAAACTAGTAAAAACAAATAATGTGACAGAAATATTTCAAAGGAATTTCAAAAGAGATGCTTAAGATAGCATTTCAAAACTGTGCTAGTGCGACTTGATTTTTTCAAAGGTTTTCTCCAATAAGAATCATAACAGCTTGGTAGTGATCAAAGTTTGTAATGAAGCAAATTTAATGCCATGATACAACTTTTTGATCTATGTCACCACACCCTTCAGAAAAACGAGTGACCTTTGCACCTCAAAATCCCTTTAATATGAGTATAGGAAATGAAAAATCTTCCTAAAATGCTATTTTCTGTTCAAAACAGTTGTCAAATAAAGTAAAAATTAGCCTAAATGTTATATGCAGTCATATTCTCCTAACTTTTTATTGCATGAATATTATCTGCATTACTGAAAGTGCTGCGTATCTCATTTTCCTGAGGCAGCATACCAAACACTTACCAATATTTTCATACAACTATGTATTTTTTCAAAATTTCCTGTCTTTTCATGTACCATAGGAACATTTAGGATTGCAATCACCCTGCCTGTTCAAGCCATAGCAAGCCACATCAACCAGATGATACTGGAGGCAAAAGAGGCTGGAAAGGAACTGTGTGCCTTTCTTTGATCCTGTTCCTGTTTTTCACCGCTCTCTGTTCTGAAAATTGTTTAGAGAAGTCTTGCATCCCCAGGTTGACCAAATCCATCACAATCTCCTTCCTTCTCAGGTATTTGCTGACTCAGTCCAGAACTGCAGCAAGCATCTGCTCTGCTTGTGCCACAGGCACAGCTCAAAGACTTGGTGCTGGTTTTGCCACAAAGGAGCAAGCACCGACCTGTCTTTCTCTTGACCCAATTTTTCTCTGTCCCTGGTCCAATAAATGGGAATGTGCTACAGTCTGAAGACAGACAGATGGAGGAAGAGTCTCAGGATGTGACTGTTGCAATAGCTTGAAAGTGAGCCAGCACAACTTCATCATTGCACAAAGGAGTAAACAAGCTCAGCTGGAGTATGGAGTTGAGATAACCCCAATGTTCAGTGTCAGCTCTCAAGCTGGGGAGAGTCACCATGCCACAGGGATGTTTCCCATTCTTCTCTCTCTTTTTTTTTTTTTTTAATATGCTTTGAGAAAAAAAAATAAAAGGAAAAATTAAACTCAAAGAAGTGTGGAAGATGGGAACCTGGTAGAGTTTTAAATAGTTTTTTTCTTCTAGGCTACCATTTGGATCATCTTAATTTTGTCTAAAAGAAAAAGATTTCTTAGAGAAAAAGAAAAAAAAACTTCCACAAGAATCTGTTAAAAATTTCCAGAAAAAAACCAGTGATCTGTTTTGGCTTGTTTAATATTTTCAATTTACGTTAACAACTGCCGGAAGCCCATTGGGAGCAGTGATTTTGCACTGTTTGCTGCAGAGGGATTTGGGATGGGAGATATCCTACTTGATGACAGGATATCTATCCTGTCCTGATGAGCTACATTCAATGTTCTGAGTTTCTTCCATAGTGATGCTGAAAAAGAACCCCTGATGTGAGGAGATGTACATATTGGTATAGCTTGTTGAAGTTTTTTAACCACCTTACAATGAGTTTTAGGAACCCTGATCTTAACTCAGGCTTCAGGTAGTATGGCCAAGCAGAAAGTCTTTTTATACACTAAATGCAGAGATATGGGTTTTGACCAAATGCTTGTGGAGTCCCTGATTAATTCTTACATAGTTATTACAACAATGGGTTTTTTTATGTTCAGGAAAGAGCAATGCTTGCCAAAATATTCTGTTTTATCTAATTAATTATATTTCAAGATGAAAAGATACTATACTGCCTCTGAGTAATGTTGCTCACTACTTAAATCCCTCAGCAACTTCAGAAAGTATTTAGTAAAATATTTAGTATGCTGCAGCACATTTTGTATGATTTTTTTTTACATTACCTTACACCAGAGTGGGCACCACTTGGTGAGAGGAGGGGGAAGCAGCAAGGTGGTGGTTTACCAGTCTACAGCAGGCATGGGCATCCCAACAAATTTAAGGCTTTTATTGACCCTATTGTCCTCAGGATCAGGACCTCTAAATTTTAATAGCTGTCTGTTGGCTGCAGAAGCCTCTTTATCTGCATCCTTCCTCTACATGATAGCAGCAAATCCAGTGACTCCACCAGATGCAGCACACAACCTCTTTGAAGAGTGTCAGATGTTGCTAGCATGATGCACTTCAAACTCAGAGAGCATCAGCCCAGCTGATCTGCAGGGAGTGAAGGACTGGCTTGATAATATCCTCCAGCTCAGAATCCAGAGATACAGAATTTCTGCACATTTTTGGGAGTATGTATGCAAAGTAAGGAGGATGTCTGCTGCCTGTGAACAGGAAGTAGAATAATGAAAGACACTATAAAGAGGAAGGAAAGAAGAAAAATCTGAAAGCAGCCCTTACAGGGATATGGAAGGATTTCACAAAGCTCTGAATCTACTTCATGAAATCTACTCCCCTGCAGGGTCATGAGCCGTTGTGGTAGTCTGGCTTCAGATAGGAAAGGATCTCCTGGCTCCATCACTCTGTGCACTGCCACCAAGGGGCCTCGGGGCAGTTCTGTCCCACCAGGTCTGTGCACATTGGAATCCCGTTGTGTTTCTTCCAGAGGCGCCTCTAAATCTCCAGGGGCAGGAGTCGATTTTGGATGGCATGCAAGAGTGCTTGAAATGTCTGTGTAGAGCCTGCCCCTCTGTTGTGAGAGGCTTAGGAATCTAAGTGAATGGTCAACTTCTTGGGATTTGGGAAACAGTCTGGTATTTAGGCTAGAGTAAAAACAAATGCTGTCTGCAAGAGCAGATGAGGATGCTGTGTCTCACTTCCTGGAATTTAGGGCTGGCAAAGGCAGAATGCTTTTAATTCATGTCATATCAAGGTCTTCTGCACATTCCTTCTGAATGGGAGATGCTGGAAGTGGAAAGTTTGCTCTGGTTTTTATTGTTTCCAAAACAAAGTCCTTGTGGTGATATTCCTAACGAAAACACTAAAAACTTTTCTTAGAACCCCACCTTCAGTATACTGATTTTTCTGAGAGACATCTAACAGATCCCTGTAGGTACAGCTTGTCACATATAATGTTGTCCTTACAGACTTTCTAAATTACCATTTCAGTTTTCCAAAAGTGAAAAACATCATGGATGATCACTGAGTTCAACGTAAAAAGACCCATCCTGTTGGTCCCATTCTTTGCTCACTGTAATTTCGTGGATTTCAGCATTATCCCTCATTTATATCAGTAAAGTTACTGTAATCATTGTGAAGTGACTGGTCTTTCTCCCTGCACAACTAGCACTAAACACGGGCTGATCCATTTCATTTACTTGGACGAACCCAGTCTTCTGGACCATAACTCCAAAAGGTATTTCATGTGTTGGTATACATGGGCCCAAAGTTTTCCAAGCTAACATGAACAGAAATAGTAGGTGGTCTGAACTTTCACTTTTGTACCCTTGTAGCTGCTTTAGTGAATGCTAAGTGCATAATTAACATCAGTGCCAGCGTGGGGACACAGGCCTCTATGCTTTCTCCATCGGCTTAGCCGCTCGACCTACCCTGGGTTTTCCCTGCCCCAGACAAATTCATGCCCCTAATGTGTACCTAATCATCTAATCATCAGCAAAAACACTCCCCATCCAAATGGAGGATTTGAGGACTGGTGCCAAAGCATTTCAGTATGCCTGGAGACCTGTCACCACTACCTTCAAGACTAGGAAGTACTCTGCCTGCACCCTCTGCAAGTGGCCTTTCTTGCACTGTGGTCCTGTTCTCATTCCAGGTCTCAGCATAACCCCTGACCTCAAGAGACCACAGACTGCACTCAGGTCTTTTCCAACAGAAAGCCTGTCCTCCACGTGTGTTACTATCCTGTCCCTCTGGCCACATCTATGGGCTCAGATGTGGTGGGACTGATCCTTGGGCCTCCCCAGCAAATGGTAGGGACACAAGTCCCCAGGAGTTAGTCATTACATTGCCATATCGATGTGACACATTCCGGCTGACATCAGGATGACATTGTATTTCTCAGCACTGACTCCTTACCAAGCCACAGTGCTGCAGTGTTTTGGATTCATTACCTGCTGTCATAATGAAAGGGTTATTCTTTTACCCAAATAGGTTAAAACCCGTCACTCTTGGCACTTTTTAACCTCTGTAGAGATCTGAAAGCTTTTCTCCCTGAAGGACACCTCACCACAGACTACTTTGGGTTTGACTTTTGTGGTGTCTCCTTTCTGTTGTGGTTTCTGGAGATGCTGCAGGAGTTGCAGAGCTGGCAAAGCTATGGAGCTGGGTGGAGGGAGCCCATGGTGCCTGTGCTTAAAGGCTATGCTCATTTTATTTTTGCTTCTGGGTGGGAAGCCAGCAGTTGGTTTCAATCCCAGTTTGAATGTGTCTTTCTCAGAGTCTGGCTCTCTTCTTGTATAACACTGTGACGCTGAGATATTCTGGGACACTTTTACTAACCATGGCAGAGATGCATTCCTGGAGACTGGAGCGAGGGTGTTTTTCAGTGCAGGGCCACATGTTTGAGTGATTCCAGCTGGGAAATCCACTCTCTCTGGTGGTCTGATGGAGCCGAGGTTTACTGACCTTCATAAAATTCTGCCACCCACTGCAGCATGACCGCCTCCCCCCTGTCACACACATCCCCCTTCACACTGCATACTCCTGTGACCTGGGGCTTCACCTTTGCTTCTCCTGAGTTTGGGCAGCCAGAGCAGCTTGGAAACAATGATGGCAGAGACAAGGGAGGAAACAAAGCTACCCAAGAATGACAGCAGGCTTTACTCAGGCTCCAGTGGATGCTTTGAGGGATCCAACATGGTTTCCTGAAAGACAGTTTGTTACATCCTTAATTCCAAATAATCCTCACTGCTGAAATGGGGTGCAAACATCCTTCACTGTGATCCTGCTTCTCTCCTGCTCTTTGAAATAATTGAGGAGTGATACTTACACAAGGTGACTGCCTACCCTAGCTCCTCTTGTTCCTTTATCTTCATTCAGATGCTAATGATGGTTTAAACCAATGTTTGTGATTCACAGGCCTAAAGCAAAGCTAGGCAGAAGGTCTGTAGACAGTAGGGGAGCCAGCTATTTTTAACTCTCCTCCTTTCCTAAGTCAATATTAGGATAAGCAGCAATGAAAAAGACCAACATACGGAGAAGGAATTTGAAGCCAGGAGAGCTTCAGAAGCCGTCAGAACAAGCAGCCTCACAGGGCAAAGGGCAGCAGAAAGACACTGGCAGGTGCTAAGTGGGCTGGGGGACCATTTGTCTCCCACAAAAAAAAGTAGTAGACTCCTCAGATATTTACAATGGCTTCTGTCTGCTCAAACTGTCTAACTACCTCTATATTTTAACCTCTCCTAAACAGAGCTGCATGCCTCCAACATCCCTGTTAACAGCAGAGGCTACGGTTATACTTCTGAGCACTGTTTCGATCAGCCCCCAGCTGTACTAATGTTTCTGGACTAAATGCTAATGTTTCTGGACTAAAGCATTTCCTCAAACCCTTCATCTTGTCAAGTTGACTCAATCCTACAATGTTTTGGAAAAGGATAATCAGAGCAGGCTTCATAGATTCATTCAGACTACCAGAGACTCTGCTTGCAGCTTGCTAAGCAAGAGATTCCCAACAAAGTTTCATGACGCGTGGATTTCAATAATACCTTTTTCCTATAGTAGTATACAATGCACTGGGAGAAAAATAACTAAGAATAGAAAAATATAAGTTTGGTGATGGATATGAGGGATAGGAATTGCAAGAATTTATTTGGATTTATGTTGGCTTTACAAATGTTTTCTCCCATCCCAAAGAGAGGGAAAGGAAATTCTGTACTTTCTTGACAATAAGGAGAGCATGCTTGTATTTCCTTTGACTATGAAGTAAAAAACAGAGATGAAGTGACCTGTGCCTATTCTTTCTTTGCAGTGTCCATGACTGATGGACAAAGAGAACTGTTCTGAATTGGGCTTTTTTTTTTGTATCCTTATTGCTATTCCTTCAGCACTTAGCCTGTTAACAAGGGACAAAGGAAGCAAAACATGGATGGGAATAGTAGCCAGGAAGGTGAGGGATTACCCCGCAATTCCCTTTCTCTGAAAGAAATCTCAAATGTGTAAAATCAGAATGGGTTCCATCTTCCGGGCTCTTGCAGTACTGGCTCTTTCAGAGCTGCAGTCTGGGTTCTCCTCCCATGTTTGCTTCCTGCAACCTTCCAAGGCACTCATGCAGGGTGGAGAAAGGGTGATGGATAAGCTCATTGCAACAGAAAGTTGGGGTGTGATGTGTGTCTTGATGCTTCCTAATTCTACACACCTGCTCGACAAAGAGATTAAAAGATTGCTCTGTGAAAGAGTCAGCTTCACCATGGTGTCACTGATTCAGCTAGGAGTCCTTTACCAAAAAAAGAAGGCTGACAAGGCTTGATATTCATGTACTTCTGAAATAACAAAATAGATTTGACTCCTCCTACATGCCAACCCCACTTAAAAAGAGCAAAATACATTTTCCAAATACATGTTCTTCATACACCACAAGGAATCAAAGATAAACGACTTTTTCCCCTTTACCCCTTCTTTTCCTATACACCCTAAAGAGTGATTAATCCATGATGAAAATCTGGGCCACTCAATAGAATGACAAATGTCCTTGTGATTTCATTGGGGCTGAAAGCCATACCTGCAAAAATTGGCCAACATCTTCTCACCAATTGCAATCACATTATGGTGACATATTTTCTATGACAGGCATGGGCCTAACAAATACAGTGATATTGGACACAGAAACTGCTAAATGCTTGTTTTCTTGTAGAAAATTCTGTAGTAACTTATAGTATTTCAGTGGTCCTCCAGGAACTCCTTTCTGAGTGTGCTTTCTGGGGATACTAAGGAACTACCTTTTGACAATTGCTCCTTCTCAGTGTGTTGAGTTTAGCAGTCAGATAACAAGGTTTGCACCATGAAAAAAACTCTTGTTGGTTAAGGTATAAATTCAGAATGATTTCAGTGCTTGTGTTGGGCTAGAGCACTGAAATTCATTATTTCACCAGCAAGCAGAAGCTTGCTACTGCCACAGCAGCAATTGTATCATTTTAATGGGATTTGTTTTTTGTTTGGACAATGTCCTGCAAAATTAGAAGTTTCTGTACATAACATTTTAAGGACAGCTGGTTGTCAAGGGTTAACTTGGTTAGTGGAACCTAAGTGAAAGTTTTAAAATACTGCTGTCATAGAGAACAAATGCCTTCAAAGCGCCTATAGCATATGTTATTTAAAAGAGCACTGAAATAAAGTCCTGGTTTTAATTATTTTTCTTTGCAGAACTTCTCTAACTTTAGTGCCAAAGAAAAGACTTCCAGAGCCAATTTTTAATCTTAATTATACCAGATTCAATCTGGAATATTTCCCTTGAAGTTAGACTTACACCAGGTTTACACAAAGCAGAATCTGGCCCAGTTTCCACATTAGACTCTTTCTCAAAAGATAATATAGATTAAAAAGCAAAATATCTGACTGAAAAAGACAGCAGTTTAAAGATTATAATGCAACTACGTGCCGCTGTATCCTTGTTCTTGAGCCATACCAGAGCTTTCCTCTCTAAGCCTGAACTGTAACTTCACATGCATGGCTACAGGAACCTTTACCTGCATTTTCCTCTCATCTCACTCTCTTATTTGTCTCTCCACAACCACCTTGTTCAAGAAAAGTGCATATAACTGAGTTCTCTAAAAGATTTTCAACAACAGACAGGTAAATGATCATGTAATGGAGGCAGAAAGTGCTGTCTGCAGAATTAGATGAGGTACAGACTAAAACAAGGTGGTCTCAGAGAAAAAGGTCAAATAGTCTTTTGGAGAAGTAACAAAAAAAGAGAGAAGCACTTTCCCCTGACATTTAAGTGTTTCAGTCTCTCCTGTCTCTGAACTAAAGAAAGAAAAATGAGCATGTGGGCATTGGCCACTCCTTGGAATGGCTCGAGGTGTGATTGGTGCCTGCTTGATTTCTTCAATCACTGGTTAGGGCCACAGAACCTTGAGTACAGGAGACACACAGTGCTGCAAGAATGACAATGTGATTCATGCCTCCTGCTGACATACCTCCAGCATAAGCTTGGCAAATATGAGTAAAATGAGTGACCAAATTCAATGACTAAGAGGAATGGCTACATTCATTTCCAGGTCTGGAGATTTTTGCTGACTGGTACAACATGGATGCTGATTCTTGCAACACCTAATAGTGGCTCCACACAAAACCCAATTTTTCAAGCTCTTAGGAAGCATTAATGGCTTTCCATCTTCTTAACCTTTATGATGGGGAAGATCCATGCTCAGAAACACTCCATGCCACAGAAATAGAGGGACAGTGTTTTGTTTGCGGGGCTACTTTGGAGCACAAGAGATCCAGCAAGGAGAGGGATCATTTTAGAAACCTAATTCATAAACCTTGGCTGTAGTTCCAGTATTTCCACAGCAAATCACCTCAAAGGTGTTTACTAAGCATCGGAAGAAAAGATGTGGGGTGAAGCAGAAAAATCCCACCTTTTGTGGCATGAAGCAGAAAAAAGACATCCCTTGCCTGGAGCATGGGCAATTCAGGGTACTCGGTAAACAAACATGTTGTTTCTCTCCTGAGTCTGACACACTTTATGATGCTCAGCCTATCTTGGCTCTCCTGTGCCCATGGTAGGAATGTATGGTGGATGTGATCTGCCCAGGCATGTGTGGGGACTGATACAGATGTTGGCGCATGCCCACCGTGCCAGGGGTGACCACGACCACGACATCCAGGGTGGCCTCCACACGATCCAGCTCCCCCGTGCAGAACTCAGGGCTCGGTTCCCAAGCACAGTAGCCCGAGGGGAGCAAAGCTGGTACTAATAGTAAATAGCTGCAGAACGAAAGCAGCTTGGTCTGGCTGTGGTCTTGTCCTGCTGTAATCCATTAATTGCTGCAGCTCGAAAGAACAAAGGCAGAGATAATGGTCTCGGGAGTTATGAACCGAAGTCGAACCTGGGCTGAATCAGCAGAGGATCCTTTGATTTCAGACGGAAAACTTTTCATTTGTGGCACGGGAGGAATTTACCCCTGTGCTTTACTTGCAACATGCCACATCCCCCGAGCTGCTGAGCCCGGCCCTGGCTGGACCTGCGGGGCTGGACCTACAGGGCTGGAGCCATTAGATTCCCGGGAGGGGGGGGCGGCCCCTCTTCGCAGTGTTCGCCAGAGCCGGTCGATCGCTAACGAAGCACAGAGGCAGAGGCAGCTGGCGGGGCGCGGTGCCCCTGCCGCGCTCGGACGGCTGCTCCCGCGGGCTCCGGTGCCCTCTAGTGTCGCGGGCGGCGGTGGCACTGCCCGGGCGCCCTCGGCCGGCGGTGAAGGCACCCCGGAGGCGCCCGCACCCCGGCAGCGCTGCCTCCCCGCCCGTCGGTGCGGCGGAGGGGCCGGGGCTCCCCGCCCGGGGGCTGGGGGCCGGAGCGGAGCGCGGAGCCAGGCGGCGAAGGGCCAGGCGGGTAACAACCCCTTTTCCCCTTGCTTTGCCTCGCCCCTAAACTGGGTTCAGCCTGCTTCTGGACCACAGCCGGCTGTTTATTCTGTCGCAGTCAAAAAAGTCAGAGCGGGAGCAAAAGGAAAAACAAAGTCTGTTTTTCAAAAAAAAAGGCTTAAACGGCTGTTTTGGCATCTTTTAATGTCAAGAGCCAAACGCAACAATGAAAGCAAAACAGCTCGACGTCGTGGCAGCAGCGGCCTCGGTGGGAAAACGACGGGGATGGTGAAGGAAAACGACGGGTACGGGGAACTACCTCAACCAACCATGTGGGGAATAAAAATAAAGGCTGGGGAGGGCAAAGTTAATTTCTTTCGTCTGGCTGCCTGTCCTCCCGGTGACACGGGATCCCTGCTATTCAGAGCCAGATTCTGTTAAACAAACAAAATAAGGGAATCTGTACTTGTGGAAAGACGGAAAGAAATGAAAATATAAAAATCTGGTAGAACTGTAAACGTACGCAAGACCTTCCCGCCGGCAGAACACATTTCCCGGAGGGGCTCGGGCCTTTGGCGGTCCCCTGCTTAGCTCCCCTTCCTAGGCGAGGCAGCCCTCACCGCTGTGTTCTCCTCCCTACGAGATAGATGTAAACACAGATGTGAGGCCGCTCTGCTTTCTCCCTCTCTCAGGGGTTTGCGGGGTATCTGCTCCAGGCTGTAGCTGCTCTTCACGCAGGGATTCCTGCTCTAAAAGGTAAAAAGGGTGACACTGACTGCTCCGTGCGTCGCTGAACCTGGGTAACGATAATTGCACCCAGACATGCCTTCCCATCCAGTCAAAAGGCTGCGGCCTCTCAGCGGGGGTTCCCGCGGAGCCCGGGCCGGGGTACCCCCTCTCCCCTGCCCAGTCCCGCCGGTGGCCGCACGAGGCTGTTCGATGGGCTTAGCCAGTCAATCGCTCCCCGGTTCACCCTTGGGAGAGAGCCGCAGGAAAGGATTTATTACTTGAAACAAATTGTGATTTCCCCAGGGAGGAGGATGCTGAGCGGGAGAGGGGGGAAAGGGGCCTCGAAGGCTCCCAGTCCCCCTGGAAGCGTCTAAGAGTGGAGAGAGCCGCCCCGCAATAACCCGAGCCGTCAGTGCTCCCGCTGCCCGGACTCGGACGGCGCCGCGGGCCCAGGGAGGGGGACACACACCCCCGCCCACCCCGGGGGGCAGGTTAGGAGCATAAACAGGCGAGAGTGGCTCTGGCCCGGGCGCCACACTTCGTTTGAGATGTGCAGCTTCCATCTGTTACCACATAAACACACGCTAACGGGATGCTTTATGCTCCAGCCCTTCAGGGGAGGGAAAGGCGGGAGGACAGGCGAGAGGAGAGGTAAAAAAATCCCCCCACCCCCAGCCTGTCCTCTCTCTAACCCCACATCCCCCTCGCCTCCCTGGACGGGACCCCCCTGCACCACACGGGGCGAGAGGCAGAGCTCAGCAGCCATCCCGGAGGGTTTATTTTAACTACCACCTCCTCTGCGCGGGACCAATCCATAGGCACCGCCGGCACTGCGGAGGGGGATCGGCCCAACGACGAGAGCGGGCAGAACCCAGCTCCTGTCGGCTCGGTGCTCCTCGGGTGGCGGGCGTGGGGCGGCGCGGCCGGGCCCTTAGTGTGGAGAAGGGAAAGCCACGTCGGGGACAGTATCACCGTTCCCCAGAAGGGTCTCTGGGCGGCAGGACACCTCCGTCCCTGTCTCCACAGAGCCGTCGGGCCCCCGCCCAAAGCACCAGACCGGCCTAGCAGGCAGCCTTGCCAGTCCTCCAGTTTGCAATTTTTATTTTTCGCTGGGTCTTGTGAGATCCCACGTGGAAGCCGTTAACTACCTCTCGATAATGATCATGACAAAGGCATTATTCAAATGAGGCAGGTAATTACAACCAGAAGGCGCCTCCTCCCCTTTCCTTTTGCTCCTTTCTTTTCGCAAGAGTAACTCTCGCATTACATCCCACCCTGATGGTGGTTCGCCAGGAATCACCCCGCACGTTAAACCACATACGCTCACGCCGGTACATCGTGGCCCGAGCCCTTCAGGATCGCCCTGGCGCATAGGCAGTTGACGCTCATCTTCGCGGGGCTTAAATTTGCGAGAACCCGCAGCTCTGATCCAAGTCATGATAGAGCATTTCCCTCCACAAATTAAGGGGTTCAGGCTGCTGGGTGCGCTCGCCCTCTCAGATGGAGACTTCCAGGGTGCGGTGTGGGGTTTTTTTTTCTCCTGTGTTGTTTGTTTGGTTTGGTTGTTCTTTTTTTTTTTTTTTTTTCTCTCCGTGCTTTTTTGACTCACTGGGAGCCTGTTGTTTATTCACAAGCATTACGGTATCCTGTTAGCATTCCGACCAGGGGCTGCTCATAGATTTGACTCCGATGATTTCCTGGAGGAACATGTGGAAGCAATAGCGGGGTTGTGCACTCACCCGAGCCCAGGATGCACTAGTGGAGGGCGTGCAAAGGGCCAGGAGCGCCGCCGGGAACCCTGCGAGCCCAGCCAGGGTTCCCTCAGCCTGAGCGCGCATCCATGGGAGCTGGTTCTCGTTTCTGCCTCTGTTCTCTTCGGGGCATCTTCGTTTCAGAGGCTTAACTCTCCTTCGCTTAGGAAAAACACTGGGTCCTGACTTTTGACTCGGAGAACTAACTTTTGTTTAATACTAAATGGGAGAAAGAAGTGCGGATGGTGGTGGTGCCGGACTGGGGAGGGAAGGAAACGGGAGAAGCCCCAGGACGCGGCTGTGGGGCCGGTGCCCTCCCCAGAAGGCAGGCGGCAGGCAGGGATCCCCTCCGCTCCGTTCCGTTCCTGGGGCTGCACTGCCCCCTCTCCCGCGGCCGCCGCATCGCCGCGTCCCGTCGGCCCCGCTCGCCTCGCTCCGCACGAAGCCTGCAGCAAAAGGGCGGCGAGGGCAGCTCCCCGGCAGCTCTCTCGGCCACCTCTTATCGCTGGTGATAGCGACGGCCAACAAAGCAGAGATACCCATTTCTGGCTCCCCGGCGGGGATCAAGGCTCCGTCTGGAGCGTGTTCAAACAGGACGGGCTCGGACGTGCGCTGCCCGCGCCTCCGCCGGCACCTCCGGCCCTTGCCGTGTCCCTGGTCTGGTTATTACTGGGGTCTGTTTGCGCTGGGCAAAGCGAAGGCAGAGACGAAGAGAAGAGCGTTCTCGGTCCCGTCGGAGCTGAGGGCTTTGGGGGGGCTGACTCCTGGCGAAGGTTACCTTTCGTTGTGTCTTTCATTCATAAATGTTAGTGATTCGTCTCTCCCCCTCTCTCTCTGTGCCTCCTGGTCCTGGCTGGCTCACGGCCGTCCATCCAGCTTTCTAGCCCAAACCCGCGCTCAGCGGTGTACAAAGGACACGAGGAAGCCGCGAATTCGTTTCCAAATCAAACTCCCCATCCATAAGCTCACACCGTGACCGTGGACATCGAGCCCGGCACCCGACCCACGGTCCTGGAGGGTCTGAGGAAGTAAGGCTCATTCATGAAATTGGGAGCACTCTGAGTTTTCATGAAAGTTTTTTGGGTCTTTTTTTTTTTTTTTTT
>VZRV01010127.1:888906-965408 GCA_013398115.1 Falcunculus frontatus
CTCCCCCTCGCCCCTGCCATATGGCCAACCTCCCCCTCCCCTGCAAGGCTGCTGAAATCTGGAGGCAGAGACTGCCCCCCTGCCTGCGTAAGAGCCTCCCGCTGGCGCGCCCGCCTCCGGCCGCGGGGCTGGGGGCGCCGGGCGAGCCAGCATGCTCTTATTCTGAAGGAGCCCGAGGGGGGCTTCATTTCCTGACAGCTATTTACTTAAAGCAAATGATTAGTTTTGGAAGGATGGTCTATAACATTGAATCAATTACGGGACGCGGTTTGTGAGACCATTACAGTCGGATCGGGAGGGAGGGCGAGCGGGAGGGAAAGAGCGCGGCTGAGCAGGGAAAGTCACAAAAGACGTGGACATATTTTGGATGTTTTACAATCTGCAGGACTGGGGCTGCGGATTGTAAAGGAGAAGGTAAGAGGTGCGGGGCATTTCCCCCACCTTTTTCTTTTTACACCTTTTCTCCCGCCTTTTTGTCCTCGTTTATTTTATTAGTTTTTCTTTATTTATTTGTTGGGGGTTTTCTTCGGTTCTTTTTTCTTTTCTTTTTTTCTTCTTTTTTCCCCGATGCTCTGAGCCGAGCGGAGGGCTTCTTCCCGCGGGGCGCAGGCGGCGGGTGCTGGCGACCCTGCGGAGGTGAGTGGGGGTGCGGCGCTGCGCTGCGCCGGCCGTCGGAGTGCGGCGGCGAGCAGCGCGGGCAGCGCTAATGACAAACACATTGGGACGGCGGGGGCCACCGCGCCGCATTCCTGCCGCGGGGGCGGGAGCGGCCCGCCGGGGCTCCGCGGGCAGCGGCGGTGCCTGCCCCATGGGGGAAAGCCGGGACGCGCACCGACCAAGTAAGCGGCTCCCCTTCTTCTCGCATCCCTCACTTCCTTCACTCCGCTGCTCTCCCGTCCCTTCCCCCACTCTTTGTTTTTCACCACCTTCCCTTCTTTAGATCCCCTTTCGCACCTCGCTCCCCCTGACCCGGTAGCCTAAAATGCCCCGAGATCCCGAGCGGAGGCACGCACACAACCCCCGAAAGGCGATCCGATCTCCATCCTTGCACGCCCCGTCCTTTTTTTTTTTTTTTAACGTGTCTCAGTGAAAGGGAAGATGCTGAATTTAGGAAGGGCTGGTACCTGGAGCCTTTCCAGCCTAGAGCCCCTCTCGCAACGGGAACGCCAGCCCTGCCGTATGCCCTGCCGGACTGCTGGACCCCACTGCCGCCTACCCCGGGAAGGGCAAAGTCTTCGCGGCCACCTTTTGGATTTTGTCAAGCACGGAGCTGCAAACCTGCCAGCCTCTGCCAGGCTGTAGTCCCCTGGAAAAGTCCTAGGAGCAAGTAGGAAATGGCTTTTTGGCTGTCCGCGGAATTGCTCAACATTTTTGGACGCGGATCCCATAGCTCAGGAACCATTCCAGAGAACAGGACTTGGACAGCTTTTTCTGGAGCCAGCAGCGGCAGATCTAGCAAGGCAGCAGCAGTCCCAGGGCACACAGTCGCCCGTCCCCGGGGCTCGTCCGCACCCCGTCGGGGAGGCGGCTGCGGACCAGAGGCGGGGCCGATGCCCTGGCCCCCACCAGTGCCGGGGGCATGCTTCCAGAGCCCCTCGACGACATTTTCGGCTTGTCTCTTGCCAATCTTCGAGCTCCCTAGTGCTCCTTCGGGGCCTAAGTCTGCACGCCCGGAGCAGGCAGCGCATCCCCTCGGCCTTTATGGGGACCTACAAACCCGCTCCCGGGGCTGCGTTCCCTCTTGGTCCCACAGCTCCCAGGCGGGGCGCAACCTCTGTCCCCCTCCGAGACTTCCCCCTCTTCAGACCCCGAGCCCTGGGGCTTCGTGCTTCGCCGACCGGAGAGGGCTGGAGAAGAAGCGTCGGGTCGTAGCACCAGCTCTGTAGGGAAACACATCTGCTGTCTGCTCCTCTCCGTCTCCCCTAAACCGTTTTTTCTTTTTCCCAGCTACCTCTCATTAGGGAAAAAAAAAAGTCTCTCCAGCTTGGCAAAGGCTTTCCCATTGTTTCCCAGACAAACAGCGAAGTGGCTGGGAGCTGCCAGGTTTGCTCGGTGTCCCGAGCAGCCTTTGATCTGCAGCGGCTCCAGCCGTCGGGCTGCGCCGAGGGTGGGCGGACCTAGGGGGAGCCGCGGCAGCGCCGCTGTCCCGCTCCCCGGGGGCTGCCGCCCGGGCTCCCCACGGGCCAGCACGGTCTGTCAAGCGCCTGCAGCCTGATGGGGACTGGAGAGTGTGAACGGAACTTCCCACCACCATGCACACCCCAGTCCCGACTGGCTGCAGGCGGCCGCTGTCTCCCCTACGGGACGCCCCGGGGGAAGCGGTGTGGCTTGTTATGCTCTCGGCATCTCCCAGGGCCGATGCAGAGCCCAGCTGGAGTCCCAGCTCGGCTGACTAAGCTCTGTGTCCTTAGATGGGACAAGAGACAGGATCAAAGCAGGGAGACAGGCATCAAAGATTCCTGTCATCGTCTCGTCAAAATCTGAACTGTAGCGATCCGACTTTTAACTCTGTGTGAAGGGCTAGGGAAAGATCTCCCAGCAAGGGACTTCGGGTTTAGCTTCTAGTTAACAATGAGTATTTTAGAACGGCCCTCAGCTAAACACTGGTTTAGCCAACCTCAAAGCCTAGGGAAAGAAAAAGTTTTAAGAAAAAGGAGACCTCACAAAACACTGGGATTTACGAGTCCACAAGCAAACCAGCTCCCAGCCCGCAGGCACTCTCCTGCTGCTTTTAAATGAGATCTCTTGTTCTGGTACTCCTCTCCAGGCATTGAGGGGCAGGAGGTGTGCCAGTCCAGCTGCCACTGGACACTGGGGCCATCTTTGCTGTTACTAGTTTGTTGATGTATGGGAAATCTTCATGTGGCTCTGAGGGTAATATAGGTATTAGGTTTCAAGAAAGCAGGAAGCAATAAATATTTTAATAAAATACATCTCTTCTGTACTACAGCATTGGGCTAGGATTGAAGTAAAGTATATGTAGACAGAAAGTCTTGCATAGCCCAGACCTTGCAGATTATTTCCAGCTATACTAGTTGGTCTAAAAATGAGGCTGAAATGTATAATTTTATATAATCCTTGCCTTGCTTGCCTCCTTATTTCATCAAGACTACAATGGTACCTACTTTTGCATGCAAACTCAAAAATTTTTAATAGAATATGTTTCCTTTTCTTCTTTAAAAGACTTAAAGACAAAGGAATGACTTCTGAGAGGTGATTTTTCCTGGTGATGGTGAGAATTGTTGATAATTAAAAAAAAACAAGCAAGAAAGCAAGCAATCCTTTCTCTCCCTCTTGCCTTGCTCTCCTGCTTGACTCATCTCTTTCAAGCCTATAAAGCTTTGCATGGGCACCCAAGGGAAAAGTTTGCAATAGCTAAGCTTCCTAGTTCTTGTGGTCAACAGAGACGGGTATTTTTTTCCTCAAAATGCTTCTTAGCAGTTGAGTTGGGATCTGAGGTGTTCTTTGATTTGATTCTGAGAACCTAAGGAAGATGTATTACTTGGAAATGACAGGGGTTTTTGTTTGTTTGGTTGGTTGGTTGGTTTTTTCTGTTTTCTGGGACAGTCTAGAAAACCCTCCTTTGATCGAGTGGGAAAATTTAGGCTTTGCAGTTCCCCCACCACCTATAGATCCTAGACCGAGGGACTCTGTCCTGGAGAGGTTAGGCTGAAGAATTGGGTCTGACTAGAAGGCTCATCGGGAGGCAGCCATCACTGTGTGTGCTGCAGAGCCCAAAGTACTCAGCAGGAGCCCAGCACTGAGCTTTTCTTGATGCATCGTTTTTCTATGTACAGGCTATACTGGATTCAAATATTTGTAAAGGGACGTGGAACAAGCCTCATTTTTGGAGAATATTTATGCCGGTCTTTTCTCACTGAAAACCTTAAAGCCTTTCCCCAGCAAAACCCGTCAGATCCACATGTTAGTGCTGCAGGGCAGAGCTGCTCTGGTTGAGAGTTGAGTTTGCAACTCGGGAATTGAGAACCAAGAAATGTTTCAGGAGGTCCTGTCTGAACATTTACATTCAGCTGGTGACATATACCACAAGAAAGAAATGTCTTTTCTTGGGCTGGCCTTAGCTCTTCCTGGAAGAGATCAGCTTTCCCAGAAGGACAAACTGCCACTCTGACAAAATCACGACTGAAACTACCCAGTCCTCTCATAACAAGGATAATCACATCATTACGTGCCAAGATTTGCAATCCAAATACTGTCCTATCACTTACGTAAATACAGAGGAAATGGGACCAGGGTTGGTGTGTTGTTGGGTTTTTGGTTTTGGTCCTTTTTTTCTTTTTTTTTCACATGAAATTAATAATGTAGGAATTCTGAATTTTAAGCTGATCCAGGAGACCCAGTTTAGACTGCCGCGTTGGAGACTAGCGTTGCCTTTTGCTGGACAAGGAATGTGGCTCGTTAATGTGGATCAACATTGCCATCCTGTGGCCACGAGGATGAACTGCAGTGACTGGGCAGCTGGCAGGAAATCAGCCCAGTAGTCTCCGGTGTTCCGGTAGATGGGCTGGTTTTCTGTCTTGAAAGAGGTCTTCGGTTGATTCACAACAGTATGAAAATAATATATACCCTTGGCTCTTCTTGGTCCCCCTCCGCTCTTTCTCTTTAGGTCATGTAGAGCACTCACCTAGGAATATCATAATTTTCCAAACATACTTCCATCGAGTTTCTGAATACTGATTTTACCTTGTCTTCTGTGGTGCAGTCAATGAAACCTTTCTTTATAGGAACCCAGTGTTTGGCAGTTAGTGTTTGGAAAATTGACGCCTGACTGATAACAGTTCTTCAGAGTTAGTTTTCTGATTTTTTTTTTTTTTTTAATCACCGCAGCGCGCGAGAGATCCCAGGATTTCAGTCAGAACCTTTCAAAATCTGTGTAAATTCAGTGACTGTTCAACCCGGGGCAAACCCCTGCAAAGAGTTTGGCAAATCCCTCAAGGCATCACCTAGCTTTTACTATACACTCCCATGTTTCTATTTTAGCTAGCAATGTCCTAAGTATGCAAGGAATTAAGGTTGGCTCAAACTCACATTGTATGTGTCCTGTTAACACTGGGTTTCAGCTTGCATAAACCTACTGACTTCAGCAAGGCTGCACTAAGTTGTGGATTGATAGACCAGTGTTAGGAACCGAACCTGATGTGTTTATCCGGGGCTGAGATTTGTATGGTAGGGGACAAAGAGAACTGCTCTGTCATAAGGAAGGTAAAAGAGCTAAGTAAGTGCATACAAAGGTGTATGTGATTGTAAAAAAAGAAAACCAGGATACGTGTAGCTGCTTGGTGTTGTGGGAATGAGCAAGCTCTCTCCTGCCCATAAGTGTGAAATTGTGCCTGTGTTAAACCTTGAGGCCGGAATGGATGTGGGAGGATATGCTGGTGATGGCACTAGCACCCTTAAGTCAGATCCGTGATGTAACTAAATTCAGCTCAAATAGGTTTTGAATACGGACGATGGTGAATCCTTAGTACATTATTCTGTCTTTCACAGTGAAGAAGTGTTGCTCTGGGTCTTGATGAGATTAACGGGTCGTTGAGGAAAGATCAAAGCTCTGGGTTGTGAAAGAAGAGCCCTACGGAGAAAGCAAATTTAGTTAAGTCCTTGTGTTTTTAGGCAATGCTACATTGAGACACTCATTGATTTCAGTGTCAGCCCAACCAAGACAGCAAGTTCAAAGTAGCACTTTGGAAATGCCATCACTTGTATTTACATCACTGGGCTTCAGTCCTCACACACAGCTCTGCAAGTCCACTTCAGCAGAGCTTCTGGTGTGCAAGACACGAACTAGCTTTGTTTTTTCTCCTCCTGTGCTGCATCACTTGCACTGACTAGTCTGTCAAAACAACACAAAAGGGGGAGAGAGTTGCCTTTTCAGTGAGAAAAGGGAGGGAACTTGGCAGAAATGGGGTAACATAGTCTTGTGGATCTTGGGAGATTAGGAGTCAAATCAATAAAGCAGACCATGCTAAGTCTTTAAAGAGTTACAGAGGGTTACTTTATTAGAAAAAAAAGCCGGATATAAATGTGATAAAAATGAGTAAGGAGGCCGAAACAGAGGGAATTATTGATATCAAAGAGTCTGTTATCAATGAGAGACAGGTACATAAACACATGGCAATTATTGCTAACTGAAGAATCACACAAGATGCCTTGTCTCTGCTGGAACATTGTTAGCTGAATTTCTGAAGGTGTTTGTACATGTTTTTGAGGCAGGTAATCTTCTAACCCTGCTTCTGAGACCTTTATGTTTAATTTGAGTATCAAATTCTTCTGTTTTGCAAAGGGGTGCTGTCTGCTCCATCCATTGCAGGAAGAAAGCAGGACTGGATCAGAAACACTCCTTGGCACATTGTAAGCATTTAGCTCCCATATGGCACTGCCACAGCTGTAATAACTAGACGCACCTACGTGCTTTCTTATCTCAGCATCAGGAACTGAATACCAGAGGATGAATAGAAACTCTCCAGAACCTTTGAAAAGTAGTCCCTGTCTTGGCTCATCATCCTTTATTTCACTCCTTGGTTAGTGTTTCAAGTTAGGGGCTCTTCTGTGCAGTGTTTTTAAATCTATATTGGATTTGGGCCAAATCCAGTTGCTATTAGAAGTCACCAACAAAACATCTGTTGGTTTCAGTGGGAGCAAGGATTGTAGGATCTTCTCCTTTAGAAATTACCTAGCATGCTGCTTGAGATTTTTATGTAGAAATGTCATTACATGGCACAAAAATTATATAGATCCTGATTGCTATTGTTGCCTCTATAAGACAGATGCTTTAGAAATATATGTTTGAAAGCTGAAATAATTGCATGTGATCTATGGCTCTCTGCACTGTTGGGAGAAGAGATGCTCTATGAATGGCAGTGCTGGCCTACAGTCTGTCATGGATTATTTCATTAGAAAATTTCAGCATATGTTTTAAATAGCGTGTCTCTCAATCAAGGAAATTCTTGCTAAATAAGCAATAAGCACTATTGTATTACATTGTATTCTGTAAGCTATATATACACATATGTACAATGGCAAAACAAAAATATCACTCAGGGCTGTACTATTTGTAATAAGAGTAGCTTTAAAATGTGCTTCTTCTCCCATAAAAGCTGTTTGCAGCTGAAAGGTCAGAACTTACTGCACGAAGATGTTACAACTTCATCAATGCTTGTGAGGGTGCTGCCTCTGTGCAGGGGCGTTTCTGTGGGCTCAGTCCCAGAGGCTACAGTGGGGAGCAGAGCTGCTTGCAGGCTGTTTGAGAGGGGATGCACCAGGACTTGGTTCCTTACACCAGGACTTGGTTCCTTACACTACCAGTGGAGAGAAGGGGTTACAGTGTATCATCTGTCTATGGTCTGTCTGCGGCCATACGCACCTCAGGGAGGAGGTGACTTGAGTCTCACTGGGCTGTGGCTGTGAGTTGGGGTCCCTGGGCCATTCTTCTTTGTGGCACCATGTGGACTGACGGGAAGCTGCACTTGGGCACTGCAGAAGAGGGGTCCTCCTAAGTCTTACACAGTTGTCAGTCCATTAACTGTCTCTCTCTTGTCTTCTCCTTTCTGTTTCAGTTGATGGGAGCTATGGGTACTTCCCCACAGATGTTCCTGATCCTGGGATGTTTTCTCACAGGTAATATTCCTCAGTCCTCTAAGCCTCTCCACCCCTAAATCTTCATAAATCCATATTCAAATTCACTTTCATTCTGCCCACAATAACAAATGCCACACGGTTGCCAGCTGTCTACAGACCCAGTTTTTCTGCTTTTCCCTCCAGTAGGCTATGACAAGACCTACTGAGAAGGCAGTACTTTTGCTGGCCCATGTCGGCCACTTTGGCACTCCTGTGCTGCTATAATCTCCCACCTGGCTTGTCTGACTGTGCAGGGAAAGTGAGCCTGCCCACCTCCAGCTGTCCCATGCCTGCCCCACTGGGGATTCTCCAGCAGTGGTGCAGGCGAGGCTGCCTGTGTGGGCTCCCCGCATCCTCCCACGCTGCAGCACCGCACTGCATTCGCCGGGGCTGCCGGCCCAGCCTCCCAACATCTGCCAAATGAATGGTGATGGCAGGGCAGGGCAGGCTTTGCCACAGGGTGCCAAATATAGAAAGGGCCTGTAGAGCGAGGTAACTCTAGGCAGGAGTGGAAAATTATTTCAAAGACAGTCTGGATTCCTGGTGCTGGTTTATTGCAGAGAGTGCCAATTTCACGCAATGGGCCTAGGTGCTTGTTTATTGTGCAGGTCATTTGGTAGACTGAATCCATAAACATATTTCCTTGGTGAGTTCCTCATTTTGTAGGGTTTGGATCCTCTAATTTTCCTTCAGAGAGTTGGACCTGCACCAACCCACCTGCAAATTACCTAGACTTGCAAATCTGAGTCTAACTGGAGATTGCATCTGAAAACCAGTGCCATCTACAACATCTAGTTCAGTGAATTGCAGTTTTATTTGGCTACAAGCCTTCTGTACATTTTGGCTAGAGGTAGACCTGATGTACAAGCTCCTGCTCTGGCCCTTTGCAGAAATTGAATTCAGATGTAAAATGCAGTTGTTAGTCTCGGGAAGTGGTTTCCAAATTTCAGCTGTGAGCTTGCTTGAAGGCTGACAGGACTGCTGGTTTCCTGACCGTGGCTGTAAGGAGGCATGAGATGCCTCCTTACAGGTGTGACCCAGCAGCCAGGGTGTGGAATTCACTGCTCTACAGTAGAGCTGTGTACACTTTTGGGGCTGGAAATCTGTGGTGTGGATTGGGAGCTATCTCTAACTTCACCTGTCTTTCACCTCTTGATTTGACAAACAGAAGTCAGCAAGCAAACACTTAACATTTCAAAGGAAAGCCATTTGCTATCCCTTGGGCAAAGTTCTGGCTTTTAACAACGGCAAATTTCCTGGGACATCAGCAGGTCTGAAATAGTCGGAAAAAAAAGCTGCTCTGGATCCTCTCTGCTTCCGTTCACATCCCTGTGCTGAGGCTGTTTTGTGTATTCACATGCTATTTATTTGTGTCTTTTTGCAGGACCGTTCCTAACATTTTGCCAGCTTCCTCTGCCAACTATTGTTCCTAATAAGAATGAAATGGTGGTACAGCTGAATTCCAATTTCACACTCAAATGCTCTGGAGACAGCGAAGTGAGCTGGCAGTACCCAATGACCGAGGGAAACCACAGGATAGACATTAGACACGAAGAAAACAACAGTGGCCTCTTCGTGACAGTGCTTGAAGTAGGAAATGCCTCGGCTGCTCATACAGGCTTGTATGTTTGCTATTATAACCACACACAAGTGGAGGATGGGGAAGTGGAAGGGAAGGACATCTACGTCTATGTGCCTGGTAAGTGGGGGATGCCACAGCTGTACCTGGAGGTTTGGGTGGGAGAGGTGAACCATGGATGTTCAGAAGAGGTGTGTTGCTGGTGACAATTTACTGTTAGAGGGAGAGAAATAACCCCAGGGCCATTTCCTAATGTGTAAATCAAGACCAGCCCCTGTGAATCTGTGGATATGTTCTTCTTTCTATTGGTTTTTGCTTTTTGATAAGAATTCTAGTTCTCAAGAAGAGTGATGAACTCACAACATCATGTCCAGCCTTCAGGTTTGCCTGGCTCCCAGATGGGGATTAACAGAAATGCCAGTCTTTTCAGGGGGGACTTGGGTGGATATTTTGGGATGTGTACTGACCAAACCAGTGCCATGTATGATACTAAAGCTGCTGCCAGATGAGGAAGTCCATATCTTCTCCTTAACCTGCATTAGGCTTGAACTGAGAACTGGAAAAAGCTCATGTGTGCACACGGCCAGGGAAGCGTAAAGCAATGGAGATGTCTTGGGGGTGGCTGTCAGAAGGAGATGAACTAAGTGTTCTTGCTGGCCGATCTGATGCAAGATTAAACACATGGTGCTACTGTGCAGTGCCCTGTAATTTTCAAGGCAAACACAGCCTTCCCAGGCCCTGTGTTGCATTTCTCTTTAGTGGTGGAAAACTGTTGGACTCAGAAGAAATGGCATCCCTTCTTTTTGGAAGTGCCTATTTCCAGCTTTGCCCTCCCACCCCCTTGTTCTGACTGGAAATCTGCTTAAAAGCTTTCCATGCTCTCTATGGGATGAAAATCATTATTGTCATAGCTGAGATAGGCACCAAAGGCTGAGCCACGACTGACTGCTTTTGTAAAGCCGTGTCTGGATGCTTCCTAGGCATTGGCTGGGCTTCAGGGGATGAGGGTCACAACTGCAGGGCCAGAAGAGATCAAGCCACTGGATTTGCAGTAAATATTTTGAACAGGAAACAAAAGAGAGAAGAAGAGATTGCAAATCATCCTGCAAAACTGCAGTATGTTCTGAAGGAGAGGATGTCTGCAATGGCAAGGAAGATTCTGGAAGGGCAAAAAGCCAAGAAGTAATAACAGGACTTGTTTTAAAGGCTATTTTGTAGTGGCATTAAGTTTTTGCTGTTGACAGCGTGTGATTCAAGGACAGTGATTCTTCCAAGACTTTCTCTCCACTTGCCACAACAAATGTAAAGTGTTTGCATTTGTTCTTGAAGCAAGATGTTTCAGCAGGGGCTGCCAGCTTTGGCACATATATCTCAATACCCAAGCAGCTCCAACCAAATTACCAGAAGATGTTGTTTATGTTAAGCAGTCTTGTAACTCACACTGTGAAGGAATATAAAGGAAAGAGATGGAAGATTTCTTCAAGAGGACTTTTTGGTTTGGTTTTCGAAAGCCTCTAGACCATCAGCCTACCAGATCTGCAGGGCAGAGACACCCTGTAATTTTTTCCACTTGCTAACCATCAAGATGTCATAAATGCAGAAACATATCCTTTTCTTCAAATTATAGAGAATGTCTCTGTTTCCACTATAAACTTTGTCTTCACAATTGTTTTTCCTGCAATGAATTAGGAGGGCAATGGGTGGCAGCAACCCACTTTAGCCAGGGAGGATTACATTGAGACTTCACACAATATCCTATTTTCACTAACAGCACATAGAAAACCAAACTAGGTGAATCCTGTTTCTGTTTTAAATTACAGTGGGAAAATGAATACATGGAGTTGGCAGCGTTTTTGGGATGGAGCGCTGCGTTTGGAATATTGCTACAAAGAGCCTGCCAGTGCAGCAGAAAATCTATTGTTGGAGGGATTTGGATTGCTATTTATTAAATTTTATTATAAAGCTTTGCACAGAAGCTTCAGGCTAGCAGGGATTATTTGTTTATTCTGAATGGCCAAATGGAGACAATTTGAGGGCTATGCTTTTTATGCATAATGTTATGCAGTTATGTTTTAAACTCAGACTTTGGATTGGTTGGGTAGGAAAGTTGGCATGTATTTTGTTGACTTTAAAAGAAATAAAACTACCAGGTCCTTGTTCGCTTTTTTGCCTAGTTGAATACCATATTTTGAAAACCACATGCTGTGACCATAATTAACTATGTCTCATAACTGTAATGTTGGACATGTTAGAAATACATGAAGATAAGTACCTTGAACTATTTTTGATGAAATGTGGCTTTAGTGGTGTTCAACATAAACAACATAAAACTGACTTCTACTTTTTTTTTTACTTGGAAAGTGTTTGGATTTTTAATTTTATTTTTATTTTCCCCTCTGCTTGTATATTGGTTAGGAGACAGCTACTAATAAAAAAGGGGAAAAAATCTAACTTAAAATGATGTGAGTTGTGAGTAATAACACTTAACATATTGGGGGGAGGATCTTTAGTCTTTTTCGTTGTGCACCCTGAATTGTCACAAAGGAACCCAAGCCCTTTCCTGTTTTGTGCTTAAGAGAAATTCTCATCACATGTCACATCAAATAGATGAAATGAGACACCACATGAAATTAGCAGACCTTACCTGCAATATCCGAAAAACTGGGAGAATGAACTGTGCAAGTTTCAGTTATGATCTGTAAGTGGTCATTGATATCCAGTCCTTGTACATGGACTTGCTACAGACAAGACAGTGTAATATTACGTCTTGTTTTTTTTTTTTACAGACCCAGACATGCCTTTTGTTCCTTCTATACCGGAAGACCAGTTCATCCTAGTAGAAGAAGGTGATCCCACAGTTATCCCTTGTCGGACGAGTGACCCAGATGCTCAAGTGACTTTAGTTAACAGTTTAGACAAGTCTGTGTATGCTTTATATGACACCAAACAAGGCTTCATCGGGAATTTTCCTGCGGGCTCATACACATGCAAAACAATGGTTAAAGGCACGGAGTTCAAGTCTGATGAGTTCCTCATCTATATTATACGAGGTATTTATTTCTGTTCCTTTAAAAAAAAAAAAAGAAAAAGTGATTGTGTTCTTTCTTCACACTCTAAGAGCCACATTAGCACCAGCATCACAGAGTTATATCAGATATTTCTCCAACGATGACCTCCTTGCTCCTCCAGCAGTACTGCCAGTTACTTAGTTGCAAGTTTACTTACAATTTTCATGAGAATAATGAGGCCTTAACTTTATCTTTTCTCCAAAATTATTGCAAGAAAAATGTTTTGTAGTCCATGTGTTTTCATCTTATTTGCTGAAACACAACTTTAAAGGCTGGTGTTTCCCAGTGGCTTTGAACTGTAGAACTTTGGGTAGCATGAAAAACATAATGATTTAATTATTTTGAAAACATTTTTCCTGGCCATCAAGGAATTCTCAAAGACAGTAACTGATTAGCAAAATGGGAAATTTCTTTTATACCCAATGCCTTTTTACAGGGGGATTTGAGATAGGAACTTCTAATTGAAATTTTATTTGTGGATCATTTCTTTGTGGGATTGAACTCAATGCCTGTACAGTTCATGCTTTAAATACAAATTGTTTATATTAGTATAGATCAGCAGTACTTTTAATGAATTTTCAAGGTGATTCCTCAGTAGAGGAAGTGAAATGAATATCCTCCTCTGAAACCGCACCATGTGAAAATTGCAATGTTTAAAAACTAAATGAGATCTCTCTCTTCTCTTAGCTACTTCACAGCTGCCTGTTGAAATTGAAGCTCTTAAAACTGTCTACAAAACAGGTGAAACCATCGTAGTAACTTGTGTGGTCTTTGACAATGAGGTGGTTAATTTACAGTGGAATTATCCTGGGAAAGTGGTAAATATCTCTCTCTATTTTTTTTTTCCTCAATGTTTGTAGTTACTTATTAGGGGAACAAGTAGGGTTGTAAAATATTCTTCTCTTATCTGAATGAGGACAGCTGAGGAGAGAAAACCAAGTGAGTTCTTTTAATTTTAAGTTACAATAAAAGAAAGTCAGTCCCAAAAGGTAAATCTGCTGTCAGTAACTAAGCAAAGCATGAGAAGAAGGTGTGGTATGGCTGAGGAAGGAATGCTGTCTCTCATGTCTTGTGCTGCTGCAAAAAAAGAAATGTTGTGAAAATAGAAAGATCTAGGTGTGTTGGACATTTGAGTAGAGCTCTCCTGCTGAAGGTCTGAAGCTCTAAAATGGCTCTCTTAAATCCTAGTTCTTGGGGATAATAAAGGACAATGAAGAATCAAGTCTACAATCTTAAGTGTTCTTCATTATGCAGGGGTAAACTGAAATGATTCTTACAGTCACTGTAATACTAATGAGAAACATCTAGTAAGAAAATCTTAAAACTTTTGTAGAACCCTGAAAATTTTCAAACTGGTTTAACATCCTTTCGCAGTGAAAACTTTCATTCAGTGAAACTTGGCTAGGGCCAGTCCCTAGCAATTTCAGAGTATCCCATGTAACAAGTCTGGTTGCTGAAGGAATGGTGTAATTGAAGTGTACCTAGTTGTTACTCCAAATCCCACCTTTTATTTAAGTAAGTTACAAGCCCAAGAGGAAAAATTATTTGAGCAAGTTTTGGGTTTTTTTTCCATCATACACATCAGTATAGTCTCTGCTATATGCCACCTTTCAAAACTAGCCCCAGCATATCTTTGTACCAGCCTCTCATGATAACATGGTCTGTCATTCTCACCATCCCTTTACTCTCAGGAGTTTTCTCCTTGTCAATAAATTACTCTTGTTTTGAGAGGAGGCAGAACATAGCATCTAGTAACTGGTTACTTTTTGTCTGGTGAAGGGGATAAAAATTCATCTTACTTCATGGACACTGAACAAAGGGGAGTCAAGTGTCTTTTACATCTGAGGAAAAGGTAGTGCATAAACAGTGAATTGCACTTTCAAGCTGCTTACCCAAATTTTCAAAGGTATTTGTTTCGCGTGAACAAAATATGAGTTCTCAACCTCCTCAACCTTCTGTGCCTGCCCCCAAAAGGGTCTATTTTTATAGGCACAGCTTTTCTGTTGTTGCTGAAAAAGGGATCCTTAACTGAGTAAACAAGTCTTCTGCCATACAGGATTTAGATGGTTGTTCTCATTTTGGGGGTATCAAAGATCCTCAATGATGTACTTTCAGCTCAGTTACTTAAGCAAGGTTTTTTTCCTTCTCCAAACTACAGAAAGAAAAAGGTCTGATAAAACTTGATGATATCAAAGTCCCATCGCAGAAGCTGGTTTACACCTTGACCATCCCTGAGGCATCAGTGAAAGACACAGGGGATTATGAATGTACTGCTCGGCACGCAACCAAGGAGGTTAAGGAAAATAAGAAAGTAGTCATTACAGTTCATGGTATAGTCTGATTTCAGTGTCCAAAATTATTAACACATTGGAAAACACCATTCTTGAAAAATGTTGCATAGTGTTGTTTACCCAAGGCTTTTTCATTTACAGACAAAGGCTTTGTTCACCTGGAGCCTCAGTTTAGCCCTCTGGAAGCTGTCAACCTGCACGAAGTCAAAAACTTTGTTGTTGATGTGCAGGCTTACCCAGCACCAAAAATGTACTGGTTGAAGGATAATGTGACTCTGATTGAAAATCTTACAGAGATTGTTACTAGTTCCAACAGAGTCCAGGAAACGAGGTAAAAAACCTTCTGACCCTTACTTTGCCATGCTGACTTGAGTTCCCCCCACCCCAGAAACCTGGGCACTGCTCCTGCTCACTCTTTACACCTCAGTTTGTTGCTTCTTCCTCAGTGGCATTTAAAAATAGTATATTGGTTTTGTATTCTAAAGGGCGATGACTAATTTACTTTTCTTACTCCCTTCATAATGTCAACCTCTTCAAGGTTCCTGAGCACTAAACCTCTTTGCTCCCTTCAACATGTCTCCACACCAATAATTTCCAGCTATTTCCAGTAAAATCAGGGCTTTGTCAGGCCCTTGCCAAAAGTAACTAAGGCCACTTCTTTCTCAGTTGTATGTTGATAGTTATTTATCACTTGAGTAATGACTTTAGTTAAAGGTGTGCTAGAAATGCTAAATGTCACTATGTTATAATAGCAACATATCCAGATTACATGTTGCAGCAAAATGATTTTTTTACACCTGTTTTAAAAATTCAAACAACACTTTGCATTTCTGCAGATTTCAGAGTGTTTTAAAATTGATACGGGCCAAGGAGGAAGACAGTGGATACTACACTTTGGTTGCTGAAAATGAAGATGAGATTAAAAGATACACCTTCTCATTGCTAATACAAGGTAAGGAGCCCCAAAGCCTTGCCCACCAGAAGTCATGCCACAGAGCAAAGACTTGATCCACTTACACACTGGATTGCCTGGAGTATGGGTATACAAAAGGCATGAACCAGGGTGAGCGGAGGAGTGCGTGTGTGTTAATCTCTGGAGCTTTGCTACCCTGATCCTGGCTTTCACTTCTGCACTGGCCTTGAGCCAAAAAGAAATTTTATCCTCCCAGCTAAGTTATTCCAGCTGACAGCAGTATGATAGCTAATTTAGCATGACATGAGGACGTGGCACAACTGCAGCACTTCTTTCTCATTGCTCTAGCCTAGAATCCACTCTGTCCTACAGGAGATAAGCGCCTCCTGGATGAGTCTGCGTCTGTAGCTCTTGCTAAGATGTTGGCCAAACAACACCTGTCCTGCTTTGAAATTTGAAGCTGGTTTTTTTGTAGGCACTGACAAATAGTTTAACAAACTCCTGACTCCTTCCCAGTTCCAGCTCTGATCTCAGCCCTCGTGGATGATCACCATGGCTCTGCAGGTGGGCAGACAGTGAGATGCTTGGCAGAGGGGACCCCACTTCCCGATGTGGAATGGCTGGTTTGCAAGGACATTAAAAAGTAAGAAGAGTGGGTGTTTTCTTATCTGAAATATGATTTGTATCCTCAATTAGCTTGACATAATTAGTCACTGTACCATGTTTTCCTCATCAAGAGCCAGTAAGTTTTAGATAATCTTTATTTCTTTTTAGAGGCACGTTGCTTATATTTCAAGAGAGGTTGTCAGTGCCCTTCCTTTTACATCCTGTAGGACACAAAACAATGCATCAATTCAGGTTTCTCTCATAAAAGCTTTCTGTTCAGTAAGCCTGCTCTGCGGATTTCACAGTTCCGGTTTGAGTAAGGATTTTGAGAAGTAGCTGTCACTCCATTCAGGGAGTATTTTTAATTTCCTGAATAGTTTATTCTGCCTCATTACCACTCCTGTGCCTTTCTACATTTTCACTTGTAATTATTCACCCCTAATTATAATTTTTACCCTCAAAATATTTTAGATATGTGGAGTAATTGCTCCCATTTTTGCTAACTCCATACTGGCTCTTTCTGTGTCTACTGGAAAGTTGCTTTTTTCCCTAGGATATTATCCAACAGGGACAGGGGGACAATGCTAGGAAGCTGTGTTCTGCTCTTATTGTGCTAAAACCCCTTACTGCCTGGTGGGATGGTTGTCCTCCTAGCCTTGCCCCCAGAAGCCTTGTTCAGCGCTAAGAATTCTGTGAGAAATAGAGAAATAGTTATGGTTCTGTCCAGTACCATAACTCCATTGGATACACAGTGACAGCAAGGTCTATCCCTACCAGACTTGCTGGGCTGTGTTGTTGGGCCCTCTAATCAACAGTAAGGGGGATTAGAAGGCAAATTATTTTGAGGGAAGAAAGGTGCAGGTTTTTCACAGAGACAGTCTAAAGACCCTTCCGGCCCTTAAATGTATTGTTGTCAGAAGAAATTTGCAGGGAAAGGTAATTCTTGTTCTGTTCACTCTTATTTATCCATACCTACACCCAACACCCATTTCCCCCATTATTCTTCTCTGCAGGTGCAGCAATGACACCTCATGGACCCTTTTGACTAACAATATCTCTGATATACACATGGAAGCCCACCTGGATGAGAAAAACATGGTGGAAAGCCAGGTGACCTTCCAGAAGGTAGAGGAAACCCTGGCTGTGCGATGTGTGGCAAGGAATGACCTTGGTGCCGTTACTCGAGAACTGAAGCTTGTGGCTCCCAGTGAGTTCACTTTGTCCTTCTATGCAATTACAGCAGCCAGTTTGACCCTGCTCTAACTCACCCCAGTTCAGTCCTAATGGATAAAAATATGAATTGTTGTAGATAATAAATTAAAGTGGATTTCTTTTCCGCCCTGGTACTTCTGAGGATGAGGCATTCTACAGGTCTTTATGGTGCATCTGCTTTACTATGTGCTTCCATAATTCATTTTACCATTTTATTAGTGCTGGCTACGGGACATTCTTCTAGACAATCTGCATTTGGTTTTGAAACAAGATGGCAGAGCAGCTCTGGGCTTGGAAAGACTTTACAGTCACCAGCCTCAGGAACTGCTCCTCCACTTCCGCATGACATAGGAACTGCAGTGATAGGGGAGGTGGGTGTCTTACGCGTGTGATGTTCCTCGTGGCTCAGGAGGAAAATATGGTCTATCTTCTTACTCCACAGCCTTGAGATCAGAGCTAACGGTGGCTGCTGCCGTCTTAGTGCTGTTAGTGATTGTGATAATTTCACTGATTGTCCTGGTCATCATATGGAAACAGGTAATGTAGAAAAGCATTTCAGTTTGTGTGCTGAGCCCTGCTGGGTTTTGATCTGCTCTAACTTCAGGTACAGGACTAATACTTGGTTTTGCATTCAATGTGCTCTGCAGAAGCCGAGGTATGAGATTAGATGGAGAGTCATTGAGTCTATCAGCCCTGATGGCCATGAGTACATTTATGTGGACCCAATGCAACTGCCTTATGACTCCAGATGGGAGTTTCCTCGAGATGGGTTAGTGCTTGGTAAGTTTTCTGTAAGGGACTAACTTCACCCTTCCTTGGGGAGAAAGACATTTAATGACCATTCTGAGGTCTCTGCAGGATTTGCAATGGAAGTTATGGCCACAAAGTCTACAGTCTCTCTGTGTCTGTCTGTTCTCCTCAGTTCTCCTTCCTGATCTTCTACTTCTACAGTGGCATCAGCCCTGAGGTCCTTGTGTTAGTGTCTCCTGTTCCTCCGTTCCAGTTCTCCTCCACATGCCCTGTGTACAGTGTGCACACCTACGTGGCTTAGGGGACACTCTCTGTGTGAAACGTCCTCTTCAACACTCACTTCTGCTAAGGCATCCACAAGAAGGACGTCAGTATTTTTTATCTGCAAGACATTTATATACTTACATGCAGAGGCCAAGAAAATCTGCAACTAGTTATGTAGTTCTATTGAAAATATTTTTTAAATTATTAATCCATGCCATGCACATAGCAGTGCTGAGTAACTGCATATTTTTGTGGCTACTGTCCTTCTTCCTTCCCCTTCTGCTTTCTTGCTTTGCTACTCTTCATTGGAATTCATACAGAATTCAGTCGTAATTACTTCCTCAAGGCTGGCACAATCTCTCATTTATATCAATTGAAAGTGTAATGACAATAGAAAATTTTAATGTTCTATCCAGACAGTGCTTTAAACATGCAAGGCTTCCCTCTCTTGGAGATCTCTGTGCACCAGGTTGTATCACAAAACACAGGAGAAGAAGATGAAATATGTCTTTTGTTTGATGTATTTCAAGAAACATACTCCCCTGGTGTAGTGCTTCGCCATTAGAGAGAAAGAGTTAATTCTTGAAAGAAGCAAGACAAAAATTTCTGGTTCAGGAACAATATCCTTAAATTAAATTCATGTTGCTAATTGAAGACTAGAGGAGGGTGGATGTTTTATGGAATTATTTTATTACAGCCTAGACTTTAATTATATGCCTAAATAGGATTTGTCAGATCTGAGTTGTTAAAGACCACCACTGTGACTTTGTCTCCCTCTGACTCATAAGAACCAGCCTGCTTCAACGCTTTCTTATTTACAAGTGTATTCAGAATAGTCAGTAACTTTAAAACCCAGTGCTCCATATCCTTTTGGCAATCCAGATTGCACAAGTGCTCCTGACACACTTTTGCCATATTAAAATTTGCTGGCACTTTTGCCATATTAAATTCTTGCTAGTGAGGGGGGACCCTCTTTTGTTTCCAGGACTGACAATTCTGGTTTGTGTGGATTTTCTCTTATCTAAGTGGGAGATGACAGCAAAGCAATTACACCTTTAATTCAGGGAGGCTCTGAAGCAGGTTACAAACCCATTTTGGCTCTGCCAGATGAGTATTTCCCATCCTAGCTGTGTAGACCAGCTGGCATTTATTTGTTTTTTCTAGCCAGTAGTGCCTGGAGTGCAGTGCTGTGTTAAGCGCCAACTCTGAACATTGGCTGGATGGAGCTTCAATTGATAAATTTGGGTTACACGGCAAATTTCCCTTTGCAATCACTGATTCAGAGCATCTGCAGTGCACTGCTGTTTAAAGGGCTCACGAACCAGTGGAGGTCCAGGAGATGTGTACCAGAAGGAACAGTGCAGTAACATCACAAGCTGTTTGAACACCACTGCCTTCTTCTGGCTCTGCTGAGAATTAGTGAGGTTCCAGCAGGACCTGGACCTCCTCATCTGGCTGACAGAGCTGAGAGCAGTGCCTTTTGAGGAATGGGGTCCGAGTGCTGCTGCTCAGGACACTAGGGTGGCTGTACAGAGACAGCAGAACTGCTCTCATCACTTCCCAGGAAGCCACTCATTTGTTCTGGTGACCTCAATAAAATGAAATGCTAGTCTGACACAGAATCAGACCCGTGCCCATTTGAAAAAGGCAAGTTAAGATTCAAGTCACACAGCACTCAGTGATGTGGTACCTAATTTCGCGAGTCTAGACTGGGTGTAGATTATAAAGCTTGACACTTGTTTGGCTTTTTATATAGACCAAGAGACTTATGGTTTCATTTGGGGTGGGTTGATTATCCCAGGCCGATTTTAGCAAAAGAAGCATCCAGCTGAGATGGCTGCATCTGAAACAAATGCACACACTTCACCTTTGTGCCCCCTGAGCAGAAAAGCAGCACCCCTCTGGCATGCACAGCAGATAAGCTCTATGGATGGGTACAGAGGATGAATTAGCTGCTGTTCCTCCACTACTTTGAGGGGTCTTGAGCTGCTGCTGTGCCTGCACAGTCCCCCTGTGGTGATGAAGAAGCACTGCTCCTTTTGTGAGCACATCACAGTGGTGCCTTTATACTGAAAAGTAAACTCACACTATAATTTTGAGCTTCAGTGAAGCACTCATCAAGAATATGATGGCATTACAGATGCCTCCAGTTCTTGAGCAGTTAGCTCCCACCTGGCTCCAAAATTCAAATGTAAAAGACATGGGGCTTGGGCTACATCTGCAGAGAGGGTTGAAAAGGGGAAATAGCAGTGATGGCTCCCTGCCACTCCGGAAGTGCTCTCACTGTCTCCACATGCACCCCAGCCCAGCAGAGGTGATGGAGAGGGAGATGTGTGCCTTGCGCTCAGCTGACAATATGGTTTTGGGGAGGAATTGGCTTGTGAAGACAAGAAGATCAAGGAGCATCAGCAAATGCCATCACATTCTGAAGGCTGCATCCTGCCATATGGCTCCCAGACCTTCAGTCTGAAAAGTCTCAGGGGCCAAATTTCAAACTCAGGTTGTTTGAATTAGTCTGAAATTTAGTGTGAAGCTTTCTCACATCCTGATTGGAAAGGATAACCTTTGGAGCACAGGAATCTTGAAAAGAAATCACATTGTTTCTGTGGGCATGACAAACTATGCTGTCATAATCTTGGAGAGGTTCGTCAGTGTTAAATCAGCTAAGCGTTCTTTAACCATTTCTTGTGCTTGTTAATGATGTAGATATTGTTTGGCTGGAGATTTTCTTTCAAAAGCATGTGTACAATAAAAATGGGGGTAGTAACTAGAGGATAACAGAAACATATGGCATTGCATGCCAGATAACACCTTCAGAAGTGTAAAAGGTGACAAGTTCAAACTGCAAACGAACGTCAAAGACAAAATGCTGTGTATCTCCACAGTAAAAGTCACTACTTATTCTTTCTGTGCTCAAAGTTAAAAAGTAACATAAAATCAAAGCGACAGCTTGTCAGGCATATGATTATATTCTGGCATCTGGACCTCATATACAGGTTTGTTCACTAAGTGTTGTCTCGATGAACTCGGTTTTCAATGCAGAAGCTATGAAATACAGTATTTTGGAGTATGTTTGCGCAGTTCATATTTCTCTAAAAGCTCACTCAATCTGTACACAATTCTTTTGGAGACTGTATCCATATTAGAAGACAGGAAATATTAATCCAAAATTGTTGTCTAAATTGACTTGTGGGAAGAGCAAAGGATCTATAAACATTGGCTGTTTCATTGCAGCACTTGGAAATTTGCAATACAATTTATTCCAGCAGATGAAACACACTTGTACATTAAACTTCAGAGAAGTCTCCCCTCATATGTGATCAACATGTATTTCAGCTTCTTGCAGATCTGAAATGGTCCTGCCTGTCTATTTCTGAATGTGCTATCGATGTGCTTTAGTTCATTTTACTGCTGGATGTATCCAGCATTATATAATAGACTGAAACGACAGCTGAGGGACTCAATTCAGATTTGTAAGTCAGGAGCACACCTATAGTTTAATCAGATGGTGGCTGAGGCAGAGAGGTCAGCTTAAGCCTAGGACAATCCATGATTAGAGAGGATAAAGTGAAGATGGCAGGGCACAGGAAGAGATGAATTTGAATGAGCTGAGCTTCCAGGTGCAGGTGTGCTCTTGATGTTTGTTTGCATCTTTTTAAGAATTGTACTTAATGACAGCATTTCATAGCTGCTTTTTCTGCTTAGAAACAACAGTACTAGAAACAACACCAGTGGTCTGGCTAAAGGAATGTGCCCTTTCCACACAAGAATCAACCTGTAGAGGAATGGAGACAGGAAAGATGAATTGCTGTTACTTTCTGAAATAAATAATGCTCTCCCTTGTGCTTAGGTCGGATCCTTGGTTCAGGTGCATTTGGAAAAGTAGTTGAAGGGACTGCATATGGATTGAGTCGCTCTCAACCGGTGATGAAAGTAGCTGTGAAAATGCTGAAACGTAAGTTGTCGTGGTTCCATTTCCCAAGCTAGGTAGGTTCCCACAGGGTTATTCCAAACATCACTTGTTATAAATTAATTCATTATATCTAAAGTTGAAAATGAATGGTGGAACAACTGGATTTTAAAATTATATGTTAAACTGTTTTATGGCATTTCAAGCCTGAAGGTTACCCAGGCTTTTGAAAACATCCAAAGTTCAGGTTTAGCTGAGCAGCCACAATAACTCAACATATATTGAGAAAGATAAAGTAACCATGAATGTCTGTGAACAAATGAGAGCTACACAACAAGGGGAAATAGGCAGGTCTTGTGTAAGAATCTTAAGTTCACTGAAGATTTCCTGGTTCAGGAGAACTGAGAATCTGATGCAGTGATTCTGTAGGAACCATGGGGAGCTTGCTTGTGTTGAATCAGCAGCTTGTAGAGTGCTTCTATGCCACATGGGCAACCCACTACACCCCTGGAGAGGGACAAACAGACTGGGTCAGCTACTGAGCCGCATCAAGTGAGTCCCTTATTAATCATTTGTGACTCCTCTCCAAGTCCTAAGAAAGACTTATCAAGTAAAGGATACGGTCTTCTTCAAGAAACCATTGGCAGCAATGCTTCAATGAGGCAAGCGAGGAGAAATTGTTTGTAAATATGAAAAAGGCAATTGCTCCCACTGAGTGGCTAATGTGTTTTTTCTACAGCTACAGCTAGATCCAGTGAAAAACAGGCACTCATGTCTGAACTGAAGATAATGACACATCTTGGCCCCCACCTGAATATTGTGAATCTCCTTGGAGCTTGTACGAAATCAGGTGGGTTTGGCCGACAAAATAAAGGTTTGCTGTGGGATCATCATTCAGTATTTAACAAGCACATCGATACCTAAAGATTTTTATCTTTTTATGTAATCTTCACATATCTGTAGATTTGTAGACTGTTAAATGCCTAGGTATAACTTCTAGTACTTTTCCAGCTTTCTTTCCCACTGTGAACAAATGCTTATTGATGTGTTCTTAAAATTTTATTTAGTCTTGCCTGTTAGTTTACTAAGGACCTTTTATTTTGCACCATGTAATCATAGACACAATAAAGGTAGGGTAGAAGATGGGGGAAGAGCTCCAGTGGGGCAGAACCCAGGGGGGAGGTTACCTAACCAACTGCTCCTCTAATTGGAGAATATTGGCTAGATATTTGAATTGCCGGATCTTATAAAATTGTACAAATTTAATTTGGAGCACTTTTTTTCACCATATTGTGTACCTGAAGGCTTTCAAGTAAATGTTTGCTTTTATATTATCATCCTAACATTGTTTGGAAAAGTTTGTGTACTATTTCCAGGCATCAACACAAGTTTCAAGTAAAGGATTTACCAACAAATATAAACAAATACAGGTTTCAGAAACCTGCTTGATATTTGGTAATAATTGCAGTCATAACTTAGTAGATAGAAATGTATTAACTCACAACTCTATTTTCTTCTACTTGTGGAGTCTTTTTGTGTTTGTTTCTGTTTTTCAAAGACCCTACTCATTAATGCATAATTTTGCTTTATTTTAACAGGTCCTATTTACATCATTACTGAATACTGTTTTTATGGTGATTTGGTGAACTACTTGCATAAGAACAGGGACAACTTCCTGAACCGACACCCAGAAAAGCCAAAAAAAGATTTGGATATCTTTGGGATGAACCCTGCTGATGAAAGCACAAGAAGGTGGGAAAAAAGGAAAAAAGAAATACATGATTTGTGACTTAAGGACTTAAGTCATTATTAACCCTTATTCCACTACTCTCATTCATTGGTTTAAAGCCCTCCCTAATTTTTCTTGTTAGACTTTTATTTGTCAGGTTTCATAGGTTCGGGAAGGTTTCAACAGTTTTTGTTCAGTCTCCCTGACACGTGTCCTAGATTTGTGTTTCCTGCATGTAGAGATCCCTGCCGTCTGAGGACCCCTGTGGCTTCTCCATAGACATCTTGATGTCTTAACGAAGATTTTTATTAATAAATCACAGCCCAGTGTTTCTTCTTCTTCTTCTTTTTAATTTTCTTAATATCCTTTTGGCTCTACACATCAAACTTTTAAAAGTAAAGTGCATCTACCTGTCTCCTTGTTTCCATGCATGGGGAACTTCCACTGTCTAAAACTCCTTCGCTTCAAACAACCTGGAAGAGCTTGGTCTCCAAGCTCAGGTCCTCCCCTTTATCTACCAATGGCTTAGCCAGTCTCGATAGTTTCCTAATGGTAAATGTTCATCACATAGTTTTTTCCAGATGATGGTTGAAGAAGTTTGTCATCATACGTTCAGTAATAATGTAATGCCATAAAATTAGCCAGGATTTAAAAGGTGAACAGAGATTCATTCAAAAAACCACTCAGACAAATAGATCAACTGACTTGGTGGCTGAGTAAAGCCGGGACTATTCATCTGGGCACGGGTTTGTTCAGCAGGACTGGATTTGATGCAAACTCTCTGGGTGAATAAATTACATCTGTCATTTGGAATACCTTGAGCTAAAAGCCCTAGGTAGTGATACTTGAGTTCAGTGGGATTTTGGGAAATAAGGCATGGTTACGTACCTTATTGTAAGACTGTTGGCAAAAGCCTACGTTTGAAGCATTTGTGTTTGACTACAGCAATACACAGTAACATGTATTAAGAAGTGATGGTTATCTTACATATATGATATATGGTAATGATCTTTATATATATATTCCCTAACAAGAAGCCAGCTGTTGAATCTTGCATCAATACAATGGTACACCTTGAGTGAACTGCTAGATACGCACATGCTGTGACAGGGAAGTCACCAGCTGATACACTTGTATTTTTTTCCTATTTCAGTTATGTAATACTATCATTTGAAAACACTGGAGAATACATGGACATGAAACAAGCTGATACCACTCAGTATGTGCCAATGCTGGAAAGGAAGGAGGGCTCTAAATACTCCGATATTCAGAGATCTGTGTATGATCGGCCTGCTTCATATAAGAAGAAATCCATGTCAGGTAATGTAGACGTGTCCCTTCTGCATATATCATTAATACAAATGACTCTTGTGTAAACACATATATTTGTCCTCTAAATGCACACAAACTGCTTAGCTCTGTTCAGCAAGAGTGTGAGCATAAGCTGTAAGCTAAAAGCTTGTAGTTGTGTTCTTTCATTATGCTCTGGGGGTAGGAGTGCATGTTGCTGGAGCAGAAGGGATGCAGTTGTGTATCTGTTTCTGTGCTGAAGCACTGAGTGGTTATGCTCTGCAATGAGGCTGTAGGCACTCTTTGGAGGCAGTGATTTTACCAGTCTTGTAGTCTGAAGGATTTTGAAAAATATCAATGACCTACAATAATAGTAGTTTATATTGTTCTCTTTCCACTTACATTTCACTGACACCAAATGCAGAACACTCCCAAATACTTTCCTGGATTATGTAATGAAGACAATGAATGCATCCTATTCCCTGTCCCTGTTCTCAGAAACCAAATATGCTTTCGTTTAAAAACAGACACCATCACTTCTGCCTCCAGGCCTCAGAAACTGAGCCATATCCAGTCCCAGATTTACATGGCAGACTTATGTATTCATGCTGTGCTCTAGGACAGTCGGGGAAAATGAATCACTGAATTTTGACCGGGTTTTTTGCTGACATTTTTCATAAAAGAAATAAGAACTGTTGCCATAGAATTCCTGACCCCTTTTTGCTGGTATTGGATTAGTCCCAGTGAATAATTCCTGGGAAACAACAGTGTTCAGCAAAAGTAAACGGATAAAAATGTACATGCATGCACAAAATCCTAATGAAGGCATCACCTCTGAATAAATATTTTTGTACCACACACTGAGTAAACAACCTGTGACATTCCAGCAAACCTTTTTAACTTTACTTTTTCCTACCGTTCCCAGGGGAAAAAATTACAGACAGGAGAAAACCCAAAACCTTTATTTAACACTGGCTGTTTTTGAGAAAGCAGTATGTGTCAGTGACTGATGCAGACATTAAAAGTGGTAATAGTTATTATGAAAAGACTGTTTTGGTCACAGTACTCTGCTAAAATCATCAGCTCAGAATTATGATAGGTAGGGGAAGATGAATGCTTCTTTCACACCCCACAGCAAAACCATATTTTTCTCCTTTTTTTAATAGAATCAGAAGTCAAAAACCTTCTTTCAGATGATAGTTCAGAGGGCCTCAGCCTACTGGATTTGCTGAGCTTCACTTATCAGGTTGCACGGGGAATGGAATTCTTGGCTTCTAAAAATGTAAGTAAATTTAAGAAAGCAAGCAAAATGGAATAAGGTGTAAAAAGGTCTTCTGTAGCTATGGCTTTTAAATTTAGATTTTGAGCATATGACACAATATAGTATTCTTTCTGGAGAAACAGACAGCTTTTCCACTTACCTGGAAATGGAGATCACCATGGTGGGAAAAAAATCAAAGCAGTAGTCTGGCCTCTTCTCCTGCTGCATCCTGTGACATTGCTGGAGTTAGGGTGCCAGAGATGGTGGAGGGTCAAAGCAGAGTCTGGATGAAGGGTCCATACAGTCACAGACCAGCACGGTCAGAAGCATAGGCATATCATTAGTACATGGTGGGTAGAATGGAAAAGGGTGACCTCACTTTTGCCTCCCCCCTACAATGCATCCATTGGAGACCTTGCTGGTCCTGAGAACTGGTGCCTTCCTGCCCCTGTTAGCAGGTGTTTGTTCAGTAGAAAGTCTTGTTAGGACTGTACCTAGAAAGCCAACCCTTTTATAAGGGCAATGGCCCTCATGGAATAAGCATGTCCTTGAACAACATTTTCCTCCATACAGTGTGTGCACCGTGACTTGGCCGCTCGCAATGTCCTCCTGGCTCAAGGAAAAATTGTGAAGATCTGTGACTTTGGGCTGGCTAGAGACATCATGCATGATTCCAACTATGTCTCCAAGGGCAGCGTATGTACTCAATCTCCAGAGCTCTGCTTTAACTGAAATGTGTTGGTTTTAAATGCTATTTCATGTTCTTGCCATTCAGTGTTGGTTAAAGTAATTGACCTTTGGGATGAATGCTCCTCAGAACAATTTATCTTCAGTTCATTAATTCTTGTAACTTTTCTGACTCTGTTTTAAAGCCAAAAAGTACACATTTAGTACTTCACAGCTGTACATTTTTAACTGGCAAGTTTTGTGACTGGATAAATTATTAAGGAGCTGTCAAACAATGACATATCAGACCTAGTTCAGCAGTGCCAGATTTTGCATCATACCTTCAATCAGACTCGTCATTTGCTAGTAATGAAATGAATACAGTTATGGCTTAACTAGTTTTTGTGGGGATCAATGAGTAGCATTGCTTATAACCCTAGTACCTTTGTATTAAATTGAATTAAAAATAAACGCTAGCAAGGTTAACACAACTTTTCTTACAGAGAGAGGTTAATCCTGGCTATCAAACAACAATTCCAACGGTAAGCATTTCTTTAATGACTAATCTGTGTGTTTGGGATTTCTTTTTATTACAGACTTTTCTCCCAGTAAAATGGATGGCACCTGAAAGTATTTTTGACAACCTCTACACAACATTAAGTGATGTCTGGTCTTATGGCATTCTGCTGTGGGAAATATTTTCTCTTGGTGTGTATTGTGAATATTTTCCTATGTGTCGTGATTAAGTTTTTTCAATTCAAACTGTTCTACATGAAGTATTTCAAATTCTGCATATAAAAAAATATGTGTGAAATCCACTCTTAGTTGTTCTTCTATATGGGGCTTCAGATTCCAGTGTTAGGTGTGAAATGAAATGTCCATACTCTCCCAAAGTTCTCTTTAGTTTTGGTGGGGGTTTTTTTGTTCATTTGTTTGGGGTTTTTGGTTTTGGTTTGTTTGTTTTCACAATATACTTTTTCTTCTATAAAGCTAAAGAACTGTTGAAAATCTTTTGTGGAAAAGTATCGGTGTGCCACAACAGGATTGATTTCCTGTCTAATATGAAAAGGAACATGTTTCTCCCTTCCAATGGGGTGCCTGGGGCTGCAGCCCAGCTCAGCAGCTGGTCTGGAACAGTCTCTTCATACACATTTCAAAAGAGCCTGTCTTAGTCCCATTACAGAATGAAAATAAATGTCAATCTTCTGGGACACTGATTTCTCATTTCCAGGTCAACACTGTTCACACAGTTGGTTTATGGCAGCGTAAAGTGGTTATGACAATGTATAGCAGTTACAGACAATGTACAGCTCCCAGCTGGGAACAGCCTGGCTCTCTCCTCAGCCTCATTAATTAGCCTCCTGGATGGGTGGATGGCCCGCTTCAGTGAGCATGCATTGCCCAGATTTACTGCCAGCAGAATTACTCATGCCTGTATGGTATCTACTGCTGCCCCGCAGCAACCCCAAGCCTAATGTTATTTTCTAGAATAAGTTGTCACATAACTGCTTCTCAGAAAACAACATTTGCACCACTATTTATGGTATTGATTACTGTAATCTCTGGGCATTATAGGATCCTGTAAATATCCATTCCCTGACACCCCTTGGAGGCATAGGAGTGCTGTTAGATAGCTCAGGATGTGAAGCACTGTAGTTAACTGCCCTACCTGTAAAGAAGGTTCTGAAGCCAAGTTTTAGGTGAAAATCCTGCTTTTGAAAGGGCTGAGGTTTCTGAAGTAATATTATTGTATGCCTCCTCCATCTCAGAAAGTTGTTTTTTCTTGGAGGGTAAAACATACCCTCAGCAGTGTTTGTTAAGAAGGTCAATTTTAACATCTTGCTACCGTGCTTACTTCAGCTTGAATGACCCTTTTACACATCAGCAACAACTGAGCATGAGTGCAATGATGTCTCTATGCCGCAGCCCCAAACTATCAGTTACCTGTGTCAGCTTGGGCCAAGTCCGAACATTTTGACAACCCATGCGCCATGTCAGCTATTGTCTAAAGCCAGCTGCCCAGCTGGGATGAGTGGGGTACAGAGGGGACTTACACCAAGGCTTTGGGCTTGCAGCCAGGATGAGGTGTGTTACTCAGGCCATATTACTCTCAGCTGTCCTACAGGTTCCAAAGGCAATAATGCCAGACAGAGCAAGTATCTGGGCTAAGTTCTCACAGAAAGGCAGTGGCAGGGCAGAGCCGTGACCTCAGCCATGCCAAATGCAGGCTGATGACCTGATCCAGCTGTCATCCAATCTCTGTCCCCAATATATTCTATAAACACTGTAATGATAATTTTTTCTAACTAGTACCCACTTCAATCTTTGCTAGCCATAGTTTCATGTTAGGGCTTAATGTCATCAAGACAATAGCTCTGATGTGAAACACTGGCTAGGAAAGAATCATTCTGATGTCATGTTAAATTACAGTGCTAACACTTCATGACATGAACAGGAAGACAGTATTTGGGAACTCTGCATGGATAGTCAAGTACAGAGTAGTACTTTTGCTTCTCTTCTATCTGCAGGTGGCACACCATATCCTGGTATGATGGTTGATTCTACTTTCTACAATAAGATCAAGAGTGGATACCGAATGGCCAAACCTGATCATGCTACCAATGAAGTGTATGTGTACATTTGGCTTTTCCACACCTGGCCAGTCTCTAGAGGATTTTGGCTTTAGTTTATTTTTAGGTTTTTTTAAGGTCAGTTATGTTCCTCTACCAGTTGCTTAAACTGGTTTCCATCTTATCTGCAGGTATGAGATTATGGTGAAGTGCTGGAACAGTGAACCAGAGAAGAGACCTTCTTTCTACCATTTGAGTGAAATTGTGGAGAGCTTGTTGCCTGGAGAGTACAAAAAGGTTTGCTCTTTTTCATTTTCTCTGTGTTTTCTGTATACTGCTTCAGAGGGAATTATAAGCATTGTTCCAGCCATGAGAGCCATGAGCACTGAACTGGCACACTCTAACCTATGTGAATTATGTGATTAGCATGGGGATATTGCATGTTTGGTTTCTTCATTTGAGCTTACGGAGAGAAGCAGTTCTGCAGTATTAAGTGGGAAGAAGAACTCTTCATGTCTAATTAAACCCTACCAAATCAATTTTTCTACTGGAGAACTAGTTCTATGTATTTTCATGGGATTTTGTAGGCAGAGAAAGAATTCTATAAAAGGGACTTCTTGGCCCATGTGTATAATCTCCCTGTCTCCTTCTTTGGACCCTGACACCAGCAAGTTTTCCCCTCATACTTCTGATAGCTCTGGACAAGTTGTGCCTGCCCCATCATTCAGTGTTTCATTTTCCCCACCTACCTTAACTCCCTTCTCCCTACACTTCTTTCACATCTATTTGTCTGCTTTTTGCTGCCACATTTGCTCCTGCGTCATCTAAAACTTACATGTCACTTCTCCCTTCAACTGAAGATTCTGGACTTCTCTATCCAGTGTTGCTGGCTCACAGGGCAGGATATTTTCTAGGCTAATGAATCACAGCTGCCCATCTGAAGAAAGGCAGCCTTAGTGAATAGCATCTAATGAGGGGGTTGAAATGATTCTTTTCAGAGCTATGAGAAGATTCATCTGGACTTCCTGAAAAGTGATCACCCAGCTGTCACACGCATGAGAGGGGACTGTGACAACGCTTACATTGGTGTAACCTACAAGAATGAAGACAAGCTAAAGGACAGGGAGAGTGGATTTGATGAGCAGAGGCTGAGTGCTGACAGTGGATACATCATTCCCCTGCCTGACATTGACCCTGTTTCTGAAGACGAGCTTGGCAAAAGAAACAGACACAGGTAGGTCCAGTTTATAGATCCTGTAGCCCATAGCCACCATTTGGGGTCATGTTTGGCAATGTCCATTTACACTTTCCAATATCATACTCTGCAAATGGTTTTCTTAGCACTCTTGAAACTACTTCCTGGGGGAGTCGCATATAAATATGGTAGTATGACTGACCACAGTGTTTCCAATGGCAAAAAAATAATTTTGCCTGTTTTGTGGTTGCCAGGGTAAGGGGACTGTTGGTAGGGTGCTTCTGTGTGTGTCTGAGACTCCCTTAATAGCTTGGTCAAGTCACAATGGTTGTCTGGTAGCTCTGTGGGCACATTTTGCAACACAGCTGTGCCTCCACAGCTCAACAACTTGGAGCTTCATATGAGATCTTAAAGGATTGATTTGTTTGTATGAGACAAATTTCAAAATTTGGGAAAAGTTGTTTATAATATCTTCTATGGTATAGTTTTCTACGAAAGCAGGGTATCCAGAGCATTTTACTTCTCTCTTGTCAATTTGCATGGCCAATTCCACAACACAACACTGTGTGACCCTAACTGTAAATGGTGCAGGTTTAATTCAGCAGTTAATTCATAGTATATAGAATCAGCAACCTAGAAATGTCTTTTTTTTTTTTTTTGGTATATTTTTGTACATCATTCAAGAGAGGGAAGAAAGAAGTTCCTAAAAGTACTATCAAAATTAAGACATATTACCTCTCTCTGTTATTCTTATCTTACTGTCTGTTATTGCTATCTAATTTTCACCTGACCTTCCTAGATTTACCTAAGTGACCTATTGTCACAGTAGTGTTATATTTCTCCAACAAGAGTCTGGCTGAAAGTGCTTGGGGGAACATAAGAACAACCTGAATTTGAATTCCAAGGTGGTTCACTACTTTTGATCCACAAGATTTGTCATGTCCTAAGAAACTGGTGGTCACAGTCACCTAAGATTGCACTGTGGGTCAGAAAGCATCTGGGGAGGTAGCATTCAGTTCTGCTAGAGACTGGAGTATTTACCCAGCCACAGTCACCATGTACCTTATCTCTGAGATATTTGTCTCTTCCAGTTCACAGACTTCTGAAGAAAGTGCCATTGAAACTGGTTCCAGCAGCTCTACCTTCATCAAGAGAGAGGATGAGACCATTGAGGACATTGACATGATGGACGACATTGGGATTGACTCTTCAGACCTGGTGGAGGACAGCTTCCTGTAACCCCACCGACACCTTCCAGCTCTGCACATGGGGAAGCTTCCTGTGTTGTCTACAGACTTCTGCTCCACAGAGAAAACCACTTTATTGCAACGTCAAGGATGTGAAGAGGAGATGGATTTGTAGAGAGGAACTCCCAGAAATGGGCAGGGGAATCAGCCTGAGTATAAATGAAAGAGACATGTTGAAGACGGATTTTTTTAGTGTGGCTTCTTGCAGTACTTCAGAAGCATCTCAGTGTTGTTTGCCATTTGAACTGGTAGGAGGATGAAGGGAAAGGCCACAAACAGACCAGTTTTGTGTTTCAAGGGCATTCATATGACTTTGATGGATCAATTTTCCACTGCAGCAATACTTCACCATTGTAATTATGTAAATAACTGCCTACTCAAGGATCTTTTGAGGTGCACGTTGAACATATGCCACGGATTTTAGAAGAGGTCACTCACAAATTTTGTGTACTTCCTCCCTCAATCTCAATGTCAGCTGCTGTCGAACTATCATGTGAATTGAAGAACATGCAAAAACCACTTTTGGGCCAAAAAGGTCTAAAAATACAAGAGACTGACCGGTACTATAAAACATGTTACTTTTTACCATTAATGCAAGTAAAGGGGAATAATAATGATAATAATAATGATAATTAAAAGTCAGTCTATAATAGGTGTTAGAAACCTAGTAAGTCTTTATTAACTATAGATGGTAGCTGTTTTCAAGATAATACTACTACTGTTTTCAGTAACACTAAACGTATATTTTACAATCCATTGTCCTTCAGTAAAAGCACAGTATCAAAAAACTTTTTTAAGTGCAGAGAAGAAAATTCCAGCCCCAAAAAATTTATGAAACAATTCTCTTTTTTTTTTTATCTACACAGAATGGTAATTGTTCTGGTTAGCTAAAACTACTTTAACGTGGAGAAAAAAACTAAGATTTTTTTTTTTCTCTTATGAGCTGAGTAGCTTTCCTAGTCAGATATGCCAGAAGCAATTAGTTTTCCTCTGACTAAGTGAGGTTCTAAAAATTTAAATTAAAAAGAATAAAATTATACCAGATTTCCAAGATGCTGGGGAATGGAAGATTATGATAAACCACCAGCAATATCCCATTATTAATGTTTCATGGGTACTCAAAAGAAATCTTCTCCTGGGGTTAGCTGTGAAGAATTGATTTGATATTTGAACTGTTCAAGGAATAAAGACATATCTCCTAGCCTGAAACTCGAGTTCAAATAAGCAGAAATAATTCTGCAGCAAATATTCTTGTCTTGGTTTTCAAGTTTAAACAGGAGCAAAAAGCTCTATTGTATTTGCAGACTGTAACTACAAAAGGTAAATGCCTCTAGGAGTGTTTTTCGGAAGAAGGTGCATGAAAATGAACCTGCTCTCAGCCTGCAATTGTTGGTTTTTGACACCACTTATATGAACAAAGTGTTACAATTATTGCTATCACTGTACAATGTGTTATTGAGATATGATGCTCTGGAAGACTTACATGTGAAAAAAACCACATCACTGCCAAGGGCCCCGTCCTTTCTGGTACTCAACTTTCAAACTTCGCCTTAATTCAGTGCAATGAGCACCTTGCAGGATGTACCCAGCCTCTGTTATGACGTAACCAATGCAAATGGGGTGCAAACTCATTCCTGTGTTGCAGTATTTTCCTAGGAAGTGTGAAAGACGGACCAGCAGTGACTGACAGAACATACTGCCATGTTAAACTACAGTTTACCTTCAAATGGCCCTACAAAAAGCTCTGCAAGTCCCCTTGACTTCACTTATTGTGGACAGTTACGGACCAAATAAAAGCAAATGCAATATTGTCAGTGTTACGGTGTGGGGCGCTGCACAGGCAAATAATTCTGGGTCTGGGTTTCAAACTGTCACCTGGCTGAGGCCACGTACAAGATCACAGCAAATGTGAAAACAGGACCTGAAGCAAGCCCCCACATTCTCAACCCTGATGGAAGCTGACAATCAGGAGGAACGGTGAATGATGGTGCATTCTCTACTTGTATTCGACAGATCAAGACTAAGTGTCTTCCTGGGACCATGCTTTAGACAAACACGTCACTGAGCTCTCTATGGGGACAACTGTGAAACACAGACTCTTGATGTAGCCAGGGCAGATGAGACGATGTGAAATCTCCCTCCAGTTATGAACTATGAATTGAGGAAACACAAATTGTCTATGGATATCCCAGATATCTGAATGGCCACTTGAGACCACATGTGCCTTAATTTGCATGTGGAGTCTTTACAACTACACATTCAAATTAGGCAAGCAATTTCACCTGCATTTTTGCACACGGCCTAGTTTCTTCAGGGTTGGAAAATCAGCCCCAGCATGTTTTATTAAATCAGTTACTGGAATCTAAGGACATTTTCATGCAGATTTGCCCTCCCCTCCCCAGCTTCATTCTGTATCTCACAGTGCATCTCAGGCTAGACTCAAATGTTGAACCAGAGCTGGCTCACTTTCTGGTACACGGTAATGTTAATTCTCCATCTTGTCATGAGTATTGTGCAGATGAATTGCATCCATGGCAGGGGTCTAGCCAAACTCAGCTCACTGCAGGCTTGGAATCAGAGAAGCTGGCCTGGAAACTGGAATAAGAAGGAGAGGAAGACAGAGGATTTACTATAGAGGGAGAAGTGTGAGAGGATGAATTGTTTAGTTTCACAATATTATCAGTATTACAGACTTTTTTTTTATGGCTTACTTTTTGAGAAGCCACTGGAAGAGATATTCCCAAATCTTTTGCTACAGTAATTGTATAACGACAATCAGTGTTATCCTATGAAATGCAGCTTTTGATTTGGAATGGCCAACCAATTCCTTACAGCGTGGTCTGCAACTTGTACAAAATGGTCCTATTACATGATGAAGGACGTGAGATATGATGATGTTATACATCAATATGTATATAAGTATTTTTATATAGACTTCTAGAATACTGCCAAAACATTTATGACAGCTATATCACTGCCTTTGTTTATATTTTTTTTACTGTGATATATTCCACAGGCACGTTAACTGTTGCACTTTGAATGTCCAAAAGTTATATTTTAGAATAATAAAAAAGGAAGTGTTTCCAAAATGATGGCTGTTGTGAAATGTTTGAAGAAGGGCAAACTGGCCTGAGTGATGGTAGGCACAAAATGTATTTCAAAAATGCCCCTGTTGATATTTTGTCTTTGAAAAAATCTTGTAAATTAAGATCTCTATATTTCAATAAATGATATATAATTTAAGGATATGTGAGGGGTCTATACTCACTTATTGAAAGATGGTTATAAAGAATCAGTCTCGCTCAGAGATTTTTTCCCTCAAGAGGTTTTTGGTTGAGTTCTCTGCAAAGGCATCAGGCAGTAATGACAAGCATGTCTCCGAGCCCTTCCAGCGGGTATAGTGAGAAAGTGCTGGCAGCAAATGACCTGGATAGCAAGTGACATCAGTGAAGAGTCATATTATCTCCTAAAACACAGCAGGTGTGGTGCTCCAGCACTGGGTGGGTGGCTGGGTGGGCACTGGGCTCCCTGCTCAAGATGAAACCCTGGGCCTTGGCACCACGTGTGCTGGGGGGGTTGATACCTGCTGGTCTACATGCACTCAGGAAAGGCCTCTGGCTACAGGGTTTTTTGAACCTGTGCTGAACTCGCCTCCTTTGACAATCAAACCAGATTTTTAGTATGGTTCTGTGCTCCCACAGTAATCAATTTTACACAGTGTATGTAACTGAATGCGAATTTGAGAAGATTTGCACGATTTCAACCTGAAATCAGAGTTAAACTTGACAGCTGCACTTCCTGCACAAAAGCCTGTCTTGGTTTTCCAGTGGGAGCCAGGCAAGGCTGGCTGTGGGAATGCCCTGTGGATAAGTAGGTTAGCAATCTTCTGTCCTTGGGGTGGTCACTGTTCTTGCTGGGAACTTGCTGGGAACTTGCTGGGAGATGAACTCTCCATCTAACAACTCCCCCTCCTCATTCAAATGGGGTGCAGCATCCTGGGCCCTTGCCTTAGATAAGAGTTAGAGTATGTTGTCTTTCCTTTGTATGTCCTTGCTGAAAGGACTCTTTATCCCGTAACACTGCACGGACACACAGCACTTCCTGTCACCACGGGGGGACAGGAAAGAGTCCTGGACGTGCTTGTGCCCTTACATCCTGCTCAGCTGTGCACCTGCTCTTCTGTAAGCTCAGCAGCTGTGTGAGACATGAGGACTAACCCTTGTTATTTTTGCTGTGTGGGGTAAAGGGTGGGGGTACCTAAATCTCTCTCTGTGCAAGAGCCTGGGTACAGAGCATTCTCACAAGCACAGGGTATGGCTCTGTGTGCCTCTGAGCATATCTGTCCTTGCTGGGGAGCATGGATAGTGAGCTCACCTTCTTGCTGAAGCAGATCCATTATCATCTTACTCCCTGTCCATTTATTATATATGTATACCATATATAATAATACTATATATATATATATATATATATATATATAGTATTATCCCTGTCTCAGCAAGTATTTGGCTGGAAATGTGCTGAGGGAGTGCACTGGCACACGGCAGAGGCAGTCTGCCCAGGAAAGAGGAGCTGGGAGAGAGCAGCACTGTGCTGGGAGCAGAGAAGGGAAGGCTTCTGGCCAGGAGGATAGGAAGGGAATGGCTTTAGGTTATGCAGGTAAAAAGATTTTTGGCTAAGCTTCTGTATTGCTATGAGTGGTGCAAAAAAGAAGCAGCAGGTTCGCCAGCCAGAAAGAAGTTATCCAGCCACCTTGAGATGCTCCCAGTGGCTCCAGAAACCTGAGGCATGGTGCCTTTGCAACTGTCTCAGCAAGATCGCTGTGTCCCATCAACATCCCCATTGTTAGAGGTCGTGTGGTATGGGAGCTGTATGCTGGCATAATCCCCAGGAAAAATGAAAGGGAAACAAAGAAAAGCCTTTGTCAGCTCAAAAACAATGAAGAGAGAAAGTCACCTCATGGATCTGGGCTAACTCACAAAGCCAGCAGCTGCAGAAGAGTCCATACTCCATGGGAGTCCCATCATTGCTGCCTACAGCAAGGTAAGGGGTTGGGCTCAGCCCTCATGGGCTTGTCCTCTTGACGCCATCTCTGTCCTGCACCCCTTGGCACAGCAGCTTGTGTGACACCAAAACAGAGTGTGTGGCAGAGGAGGCACCAGCCCCTTCGTCTGCCAGCATTGATGTTCAATCCTTTCAAAGGAAAAACCTAACTTCCAACCCCAATTCATTCCCATCCAAACAACTGGAGGTAAGGATTAGAACCACCTCTAAAAATTCCAGTGCTGCCTTTCATTTGTTAATAATAACTTTATTGAAATAAAGACCCAAATTTTTCTTTTCCGAGTTGGCCACAAGATGGAAGCAACAGACAAAAATATGTGAAATTGTTCTTTTCCTCATCCTTTCTCTGTTTTTGCTTGCACAGCAACACAGATGTACTGCCACTGCAGAGGCAGAGCAGCTGGAGCTCTTAAAGCAATAGGAAGAACATACAGTGTCCATCAACTCCAGCTGTTTTGTTTGAAAGAACTTTGAACCTATTGTGATAACCATAGTTTTTTACAGGATGAGACTGGCAACTGCCTTGCTATCCCTGATAGCACTGAAGGGCACTCTGCCTTTTGCCTCGAAAAGCTTAACTCTTGTGGAGAGAGAGGGAGGGATTTAAAATAAAATGTGATTTTAAATGTGGTAAGAAGCGAGACCTTAGATACCGTGATATCACCTGAGACAAAGTCTGTTTCTCTGCATTCATTCTTTTGTTGCTCTAGTGTTGTGCTGGTGCTGGATGAGGTGCTATAAGCACTGCTGAGCTGCGGGCCAGATTCATGTGCCTTCGTGATACTCAAAAAAATAGTTGGCACCAGCCTAATGTATGTCTCAAGACCCCCAACCTGTAACCCTCAGAAGGCATGGGGGTTGGAGGTTAGCTCGAGTTTGCAAGCTATTCCCTGTAGCAATCTGCTGTATCAGACATTGCTGTATCCACCCTGCCCTTAGCTCTGCTGCGCTCTGCCAGCAGGAACATCGCTAGCTTCATAATTTCTCTGTAAAAGTGATGCAAGCTTTGTAAGAAGGAGGATGTAATTTATTAGACCACCTGATAAATCTGAAAAAAATGAGAAGAAACGCACATCAGGTCTTGAGGTAGGGCTTGGGTAGCTAAAACCTGGGTTGTGTTTTCCAGCTCTATTAATTGACCTCATAAAAGCCATCTTTTGCATATTACTTCTGGGTGACTGAGACAACAGCCCTTGTGTTGCCAGCAGAAGCATGTGCCAGCTGATACCTGAGTCTCAGAAAGGCCTATTTAAAGGCAGCTCTAAGCTTTGAAATTGCAGCCACCTTGTTGAAGGTAAGCCAAGCATGTGCGGGTTCCCAGAGACAGCTCTGCAAAAAAGTAGCTCCTGCCAGCAAGTGTATTTAGGTCTAATTGTATTTATACCAAGTGCATGTGTGATCTCATTGATTGAGTGCTGTTAAAGGTCGCGTTCAACTTTGTTCACAATCTATTTGACATGCAAAATGAGGGGTGCTTTGGTAGGTAAAAATGCTCCTATACTGATTTGGGAATGATATCAATGCTCTAAAGCTAATCTTCAATTATCCAAAAAATAGAGTCTAGTCTAGTCATTTAACCTGGCATGCTGTATAATACAAAGCAGAGGGTTTTCCCAAATTAATTCCCATTTGAACCAGAGCCTGTCATGTAGAGAAAAAAAAAAAACAAAAAACCAGTCTTTTCTCATCTCTGTGAATCCTTGTGTAAATATCAGGTTTTGCAGCTGCTTACATATGAGACAAGTGTTATTAGTTCAACACTCTGGGCATGCACCAAACCAAGACTTATATTTTCACACTGCTTGCTCAGAGGAGCTCAGAAACCCCATCATTTCTAGTCTGATGGGCTGGATGAGCAGGGAAGTGGGACTTCATCAGCATATTTTAATTGTTTTTAGTGTAGTTCCTAGTGTCTGCCTGTGGCAGTTCCGGTTATGTGTGTGCAACACTCCGATGTTCTGCATATGAAGTGGAACTCCTCTGGCTAGAAGTTAGTGGAGGTGGACTGGCCTGAAGGAGAAAAGATGCCTGTAGGAAAAAAAAATGGCATAACACTTTTAGTCAGTAAAAAAATGTAGGTGAATTTAGTAAAATTTGTTTTCTCACTCTGTTACAAGACCTTCTCAGGCTTCTTTGAGCTGTGTCTCCCTGTTGGTTGGCTCAGAGAGATTGCTCTGTGAAAAGCAGGAGGGGTGCAACTGCCAACGCCCCCTGGGCTGGGTCAGAGCTGCTTGCCCTTGGTTTTTATGTATGCAAAAGCAGGAATGTATAGAGGACCCTCCATAGCATTTCCAGCTACAACATAATGTAGCAACACGGAGGCTTGTGGCACTGCCTTTGGTTGCAAGTATAGGGGACTGTCCATGCTCTCTTACAGCTGTGGGCTGGTCAGGAGATGCTCTCTCTTGAATGCAAGGCTTGGCACACGTAGTGAGACAATGCTGGGGCATGACATAGTCTGTTTTTTCTGCTGTCTTGCTAAGACTGCATTTGATCGAAGGTGCATTTGACTTGGCTCTTTTCTCCTGTGCCTGTCTTTTCAGCTTCCCCCGGAGATGGGCTGGGAGCTCTGCTGCATCTCTGCCCCACTTCAAACTTGGACCACACCAGCCACTGCCAAGGGCCAGAACTGAAGGGGTCCAGTGCCACTTCAAGCTGCTCTTGAGAGCCGGCATAGCTAATGCATTTCCACGGCTCCTCCCTGGATCCTCGGCTGTTCCCCTGGCAGTGAGAAACCCTGAGAACTAAATACCATGAAAAAGTGTTGTTGAACATGTTCAAGAGAAACTGCATTTCGAGAGAAAATGCATTTGGAAATGTCAGCATACTGTAAAAGACGATGAAAAAAATGGTGCGAATATATGTTGCTTTACTGTCAAAAACTGAGCAGCCCAAACCTGTCCTGAGCTGCCAAAAATTAAAAACTTTATTTTTTGGCTTGAATATTTTGGTATTCAGATTTTCTCCTGAAAATTCCATTTTTTGTATGGCGCAAAAAGCAAGCTATTGGCTTTTTTTGACCTGGTTGAAATCCACCTTTACCTCCTCCCTCCTGAGGTTCCAAATAAATGCTGGGAGAGGATAGGGGCACGAGAGCTGTGTCTGCTGGGATGCTGCTTGGGCTGTGGATAAGGGATGCCCAGGCATGAAAGATGCATTTTGTTCCCCTGCTCTGCCCTGTGGCAGTCGGCTCTGGGAGCCAGTGAGAGCCCCCTTTCCCAAGAGGGTCCCCGACACAAAGGATCACGTGTGTGAGTGAAGCGCAGTGGTGCTTGTATGTGGGCACACGCCTGCCTGCCTGCTGCTCCCTGCCCACGGGCACCTCACCTTTATGGCCCAGGAGTAGTGCAAAGGAGGGCTCTGAGCCCCACCATGGCCTTACAACTTCACACTGGTCAGAGATGCCGCCAGTGCTGCCTGGGTTCTGCCAGCCTTGTGGATGGGGCTCATAAAAGATGTTGCCAACCCTCCACATATTAATCCTAAGACCATCTCAGCCAGGGGAGCTCTGCTGTGCCAGCACTGAATTTTGTCACAATACTGCTCAGGTTATCTTCTTCTCCTGCCCCAAGGAGTGAGCAGAAAGCTCGTGAGAGTACTAAGTCAGCAGAAAAGAAGAATTTTCTTACCTGTCTGCTGATCAGTGGCAATGTAGCTCACGGCAAACCTGACTCTCTGTCTTCTCCTCTCTCCAGTACTATATATTGGATTCCAGCAGCCTGTCTATCATGCTGTCCCCAGGCTCCTGATGAGGTCCCTCAGCCACACACATACCGCTGGCCCTGCTGCTGAGACCTGTCTGACTCATGGTGTGGGGGGAACAGTAAGAGAGAGAGCTCTCCAATAAGAGGAGGTGGCCACTGGATCTGCTGCTGGTGAGGAAGGTAGAAGGACCCCTGTACAGTTGTAGGTGGTGGGAGAGGGAATGGTACCATGTAAGCACTAGACAGGATAAACATCATAATAGGATACATGCTAGAGTCCTAGCAGGGATTAAACCCCATCGTCATGTCCAGGACAAAGCACCTCTGTTCTCATTCACACAGCAGCATTGAGCAAGACTCTGGTCAAGACGAGTAAGTCCAAAAGTGTGACACTCCTGGATCACCAAGAGGGACAATTGAGGATTTAGTCTTAAGGATATCACCAGGAGACCTTCACAAAACCTTAAAAGAAGCCACTGCATTGAAGGAGGCTCTTCTAGGGCTCAGTGGATGTTGGGATTCTGACTTGAAGTTTCTTACTTCTGGATGTACTTACCATCACTCAAGACACCCTGGCCAAGTCTTGTGCATTGACGCCTCTCTTCTAGGGAGTGGTCTGAGAGCTTTTTTGGCACTGTCTAGAAAACGGAGGGATGGTTAACCTAAAACAAAGGGAGTAGTCCACTGTCTCATTGTACTCCAGTCAAACAGCTGCCAGAAGGTAATGGCAGTGGTAGTTCCATTAATACCCCTACTGCTGTCAGCAGCCTGGGCTAGATTTGAACAGCTTACAACTGATCCTCCTGTCAACTCACCAGATCACCCATTCTTCATTTTACCTAGGGTTTTACATCAAGGAGCCATGCAGCAGCTAAAATACTGTCAGATTATTGTTTTTGTATTATTATACTGTTGAACCTGATGTGATATCATGGGATTGTATTATCTATATTTATATATGTGTAACTGTACCTTATCTCTCTTTGGATAGCCAAGCACTCCAAATATTGGGAATGTTTGCAAGTTCCTAATTTTTTAATGACTCTGGAAAACAGAAGATAGTAAAAAAAATATTAAAAATTATAGAAACCATCTAAAAATAGCAATAAATAAATAATAAAATCAATTATTATCGATCTTACATGACCCATAGCCTTTGAGATCAAATCTTTTTAGTACAGCAGGCACATCTTGAAGACATGCCATTTTTGCTAACCATCTGAATTCTTATGGCTTTAGTAGCTCTGTGATTGGAAGTGCTGAAAGTCTAGACACAAGTACTAATACTTCAGAAGTGAATATTCATTTATTACAGAAATTGTACATCTTTCAAACTTTTCATTACACTGTCATGACTACATCAAAAATGGTGTGTTGAAATGCAATTTTAGCTTATTAACCTTTGCATGTGATCTTATTTGTCAGTAATTCTGTATAATAAATTCTCCTAAATACGTGAATGTACAGCTATATATCTGCTCAAAAGGGCCACAGTTTCTCAGCAGAGAACACTTTACATGAAAATGCAGTTATTGTTTTGGACAGAGTAATGAAAGCAAAGGACATTAGGTAGTGAGAAGGTCCTGGGAGAGTTGGAGGAGCAGGGGCTCCCTGAGCAGTGGCTGGGCTTGCCCATGTCCTGTCCCAGTATAATCTCCCCACCTTAGATTTCAGCAAGCTGAGCTCTTTTTGCAAAGAAATTGGCAGAAAGATTCCTTAGCATGCAACAAGCAGAAAGTGGCAACTGATAAATACTTGTATTTCCTGCTTCCCTCTCTCCCTCCTAATTCTGCAAACATATAATTATGGAAGTCACAAACTAACAACACTATTGTCCTTTCTTGTCCTTCCTCTCCCTTAAGGCCACATCACCCCCATGATATGTCAGTGGTCAGTACTTTGGAAAATCAGTTTGACTCCTTCTTCCTTCCCTGCAGGTGCTGTGAGTCATTTGCCTGAACATTGCTCTGGAGGACACAAATGCTTTGCTCAGTGCTCACTGAGGTACTTTGCTCTATGCTCACTGCAATACTTTGAATCACAGATTGGCCTTGGGTTTAAAACCTACAGATTTTGAAGGGCCGTACATGTGAGTAACTGTGCAGGAACTCAATGGGATTGTATCTTTAAAAATATGCATTTTGATGCAAGAGCTGCTAATTGAAGAAGAGACAGACAAAGCAGAGAAACAATATTATCAAAATGATAAATGGACAGTATGCACCACTGTCCCAATATCATCTCCAGTTCCTCAATTCGTGACTCTTCAATCCTTTGTAAATGAAGGCACATTTTCATCTCTGCTTCCAAAATATTATCAAAGGGTTATTTAAAAAGTCCTCATATGCTGTTTCATCCCTATTCATCTTCTAGTACAAGTCTGGAAATATCCCTACTGGCATAGAAAGATTTTGACTCAAAGTCTGTCTTGATTACATAGTGGGCAATCTGCTCCTCACTGGCTGACCTTATTAACCCTGATTGATGTCTAGGAGGCAAAACGATTATGGTGCTCAAGAAAAGACCTGAAGCATTGCTGTACCAAACAACAAGGAGTCATAAGCTGATCTTCCAAGGCAAGATTTAAAACCAAGACAAAACATGCTGGGTTCTTTCAGTTCCACTTGACGGACTTTCAAGTTTGTGCTTGCTTCACGTGATGCTGTTTAACGATGAGAGTTAGCAATGCACAAATGAAAGTGAACAAGCTATGATTCCAGTAGCTAGGACTTCACCATCCCTCACAAAGACATGGCAAAGGAATCTGATACAGCATATCACTGGTCCCACTCTCCTGCCAGAAGTCCACAGGAGTTCACAGATTACAGGGCTTCTCCAGAAATTCACTCTGTGGGAAAACCACCAGCATTCAGCTGATTAAGTACAGTTGTATACTCAGCTACATGCTTTGTCAGGGAAAAAAATCCTTTCTCTTGTCTTTTTCAATTTGCTAGTACCTGTTTAAAAATGAGAATCCCAGAATCTGTTGCTAAATAATTCTAGAATTTGCCTGTCGAGCTTTAATAACTAGCGGCAGTCTGAATAAAACTGAAGGTAAGTTCAGGAGCTATACTGAACAGGTCTCAGTCTGAGACCTATGAATGCCTTCAGTCTCAGATATTCACACCCATAAAGCAGAACTGTAAGAAAGGCATGATTAATTTCTATGTATCTGATATTTTCACAAAATCAGGTTTATACTCTGTCCTGTGTGCAGTCATTAGCATGTAATAACATAAATACCTATATTCCCTTATCAAACCTGCTTTTCATCTTCTGCAGGTTCAGATGGCTGTGTGTACACAGTCACAGGTGTACGTGCAGGGTCTGGTTTGGATTTGACACTTCCTCTTTCATCTCGTCCATTCCAAGCAAGGCAGTGATGAGCGTTTTGTATCTCTGAAGTCCATTTCCTTTAGCTGCTCCTTGTCATTTCCTAGCAGGATTTGTCTGTGTATGTGAAGGCACAGCTGGAGAGGGGTGATGTTTGTCCTTTTTTTCCTACAGCTGCTCTCTCTGTGTGTCAAAGCTGTCAAGGAGGCTTCTTGGTCACAATGAGGAGCAGTAGAGGACTGTGACCCTGGAGTCTTCTCAGGACACAGATCAGCTCCCTGGTTTTAATTTGGTACTTCCTGGGGTTTTCGTTGTATAATTATTTTCACTTTTTGCTTCTTGGAAAATAAATTAATGAGAAATGGGGAACTGAGAAGAAAAGCTGGGTGTCTTGGGCTAATGAGAAGAGGCAGGAAAAGAGCAGAGACAAGTCCACAGCTAGGGAAGGTGCTAGAGATTAAATGAACCAGAGTTAAACCTGGCTCCAAGTTTGCAGCAAAGGAGCAGCTGTAAATGAGGAAAGGCCAATATCAGAGGCAATGGTGGTGTTTATACAGAGGCTGTGAAATCAAGGGCAGGTACTAATAGACTTCATTCAATCTGTATCACACCATAGCTGTCATCCAACAACAGCATTAAAAGGCACTGAAAGCTGAATTTAAAATGTCCTTTTCTAGACTGATTTCACAAAAACTCACATCCCAGCTATGACTGACACACAATTTACCAACAGAATGAGGGCTAGGTCCTCTAAGAAAAACACATCTTACCATGGAAATCTCTACCTTTTTTGTTAAAAGCGTGCTGTCAAAATGATACCTGCGTATTTCCTAAAATGAGCTAAAAGTAGCTTGAGGATTACACCTGTCTTTTCCAATTTCTATCATTAAACAATTTCCTGTCTCCAGTTTTGTGCTTTATTTCCTGCTGGTGTCTAAAGGATGCACACTGACAGCTGAAGAAAGTGACTGTTGTGAAACACTGGCACTGCCTGTGGGGCCGTGATCAGCAGCAAGACTGACTGGTGAGCCTGGGTGAGATGTTTTCTTTTGTTTTGATCAATCATTTAGCATGAGAAAAATGCGGCTTTGGCAGATCTGGCACTATTCACTAATTGGGCTGAATGTACAGATTGACTAAAGCACATGCTTATGGTTTGGGTGATCCAAGTTCAACTCTGCCATCTGCTTCAAGCCCCATCTTCCTGCAGCCTTTGCTGAGCAGGCTCTGGGCTGAGCAGAGCTGGCAGGTGCAGAGTCTCTCTCAATGAAGCTGTTACACTTTGCATATGAAGATTAAATATTTATTAGCGCTGATGGTCCTCTGTGTCCCAGCTCCCACCTGGGTGCCCCAATCACTGCACTGTGACGCTCCCTCTGGAGCAATTCATGTTCAGTGTAATGTGCAAAGTGAGACCACACCAAGGAGAGAGGCTGCTGAAGCCTTTCAGTGTAACAGTTTGTAAGATTAAGAGAGTCTCCTGGGGAAAGGATGCAGTTACAAATCTCCTTGTACAGAGGAAAGCAGGGCAGAATAAGATTTTCCTCCACTCTGAATATTTGCCAAGCCTGAGGCTCTGTGGAGTTTCCCTTTGGGTGTGGAAACTTCTCCAGTCTCTGAGCTGTGCAAAGGACCATGAAAAGTGCTCAAGAAGCTGGAGCCTGCAGGGGACATTTTGAATCCTTTGTACTAGCATCCTCACCTGGCAACTTTGGGGAAATTCAGTAAATCAGAAGAGCTGGAAACAAGTGGAGAGATGCTTGGGTAAAGGGCTGCAACACTCTGTGGAAGAATTAAAACTGAGAATAGCTGCATTCTCTTTTGGCTTTTATCAGTTTAGGTGAGATGCATTCAAGTATTTCTGAGGTCTAAAGATTGCGCCAGTCAACAACACAGCTGTAAAAATGATTCTTTCCTTCAAAATTTCACAGGCCATATACAGTAGGTAAATATAGTTCAGACACAAATACGTTTTTAGATGAAGAGTGTTCTTTCAAATCTTTTTTCCTCTCTTCTGAGAGTGCCAAGTAGCGCCAGTTTGGAAGTAATTTCTGAAATGTGGACATCTGTCTTCTAGGATCTGTACTGAAAACACCATCTTTTTTCATATGGCTCACCAAACAAGTCATTCATTAGTAACTAGTTTCAATTTGTAATGACTTTGGGTCTGATTATCGGTTGTAACTCTTGAACTTTGTGCCACTATCAGTGGGGTTTGCAAGAGCATACATCCAGGTGCAGAACTGAATCTGTCCCTCTTTCTGGTCAGAATAATTATTTTCATGTGACATTTCACAGCTCTTCATTGATACCCAGAGCACTTTTAATGTCCGAGAAAGAAAAAGTTGCAGAAGAACAAATATGCCATAAAAGTACTCTAAAAATAAGTTAATCTCCTGGTTGAGATGTTAATTTATAGAAGGAAATGCTTTGAAATATACCCTGAATCTTGTAATTAAGTGACTGGCTTTTTTCTTGAGGTGCTTAAGCAAACTTCTGTCCCTAGCTGAGAAAGTATGTTCTACACCCAGATCTTTGAGCAGTAGTTGAAAGGTATTTCACATGAGTCCACATGCAAGAAAAAGTATTTAATCAGTCTGAAGTAAGGTATAAACAACCTCAGGAAGTTTGGAATATGTTATTAAAAATGTTCTCTAGTATCCTTGTTAGAGGGTGTTTTGGCATCTCATCCTTTAATGTAAACTTATTATGTAAGTCACTTGTTGGCTTGCCTCTGGTCTATCCCATGATCTCTCATTAGAAAATCACATTGTTTTGTAAGTGGGGTATGAAAAGAGAGACTGTGTGTGCTGCTATTTATTTAATGATTCATCTGTCTTGCTTTCCTCCTCTTCTAAACCCCCCCTGTACCTGAATTTCAATCTACCTGTGTCTCAGGCATTTCTCCTGACTTTCTCCATCCCATGTCTTAGGCATACCTGCACTCAAAGATGTCCAGGATGGCTTTGGTCAGTGCCCTGAGCATGGCATCAGGGCTGTGCTGGCCCTCCAGCCCTGCTGCAGTGAGGCGAGAGGCCATGGCACCCAGTGCACACAAAAGCCAGCATTAGAATATTAAGGACACTGAAGAGGAACCCCTTTGTCCCCCTGTTGTAGGGCATGAGCTGAGCCCCCCCAGAAGACGGCCCCTTCTATGGCCCGTACACCATCCCATGGCAGGCATGCTGCCACATTCAGGCTTTACAGACAGAGGTGACGTGGTCCCTAAACCTCTGCAGAAACCAAGAGGTGTTTAAACTTCTTTAAAAAGGGAAATGGGGCACCCAGATATTTGTGTTTCCAGTTTCCAGTCAGTGCCTTTGCCTCCTACCTCACATTGATGTATTAAACTAAAGGATACCACAGACAGATCCTGTACCTAGAGGATTTTGAAGATCAACCAAAATATGAATCTTTGATAAAGCTTTGAGGCCCTGTAGCTGTGGATGCAACAAGTGCTGTTCATTATTGCTAAGGAGGTATAACTATATGTGGACACAGGAAAATATGAAACATGAATATGAAATATTTCCAGTGCTGGACAAGGAAAAGCATCAGGTAGTTAATTTTCTTTCACAGCTTATCTTGAAATGAGTAGGTCAGTGTGTTCCTAGGATGATATCTGATACCACAGAATCTTCAAAAGTCTTCAGACTTTTGTCACAGGGCTATAATCATCTGTCTCTTTAAAAAAAGACCCTTGACCCTATCCTTTTACCAGTTGTGCTTTTCATGCTGAATAGAATAAAGATTGTAAATCACCCTGCAAATCAAGTAGCGAGGCTGAAAACAGCTGAGCAATGGGTAGCACTGAGCACCACCACCACCAAAGCAAAAGTCAGGTCAAGCTTGTGGTAAGGTTATCTGAAATGCCCATAAGCCCCAGAATCAGTATGAACTCAGCCTCCCTCAGGGCTTCCTGCACTGCCTATTGGACCATCAGGCACTGCTGGCACTGGGGCCACAGGTGCTGGGGCTCACAGGGCACCACGGGTGGCTGCAGGAGGAAGAAGACGAAGACAAGGGTGAAGTAAACCTTCAGAAATATTCCTGTAGTTTCTGAGGCATTACCAAAATTTGACATGCTCATGCAGGAGTAACTGGAAGAAATACTTTGGTGGCAATGAGCCCATAAAGAAACCCATGAAGGGGACATTGCTAGTGTTTGCAGATACTTTTTCCAAAATTGCTTTGGAGGTGGAACCAACCCTGAATATTTCTTTGCTCTTCTTTGTACAAAGGTGTTTTTAAGATACCATTTTGAAAAGGTTATTAAGTGGCTGCAAGGTGATATATTGGGGACTTTATTAACAGAGCTGAGAGGTGAGGGGTGAGCAGCAGGATCAGAGAAGCCCAAACCCTGCGGTGGCAGGGGTGGTGTGGCTGGGGAGGAGAGTGGGTGGCTGCAGTGGCCAGGAGAGACGGCAGCAGCCTGTAGCACTGTGGGAAGTGGAGACAGCCTACGAGAATGTGCTTGCAGAGGAAGAGAATACACAGCAGCTGGTTACCTAGTCTGTCCTGGCAAGTTGAAGCCCATCAGTAAAAGCTGCTATGGTTGTTATACACTATAGTTATGATGTGTAACAATAGTTACACACCATTGTCCCTAAGGAATTAATAATGTGTTAATGATACCTCATCTGTTAATAAGTACTATAATTTAGGTAACAGAAATTCTTCTGTTCTTCCTCTGGCTCTACATTTTACTCCCTCTCAAAAGTGCAGGTCTGTATATACTTATTTGCTTATCTGAATTGCTTTTGCTGCTTTTGCTACCACGGCTATAAATTTCCTAGGAAACCACCCTGTAAAGCTGCCGTAGGAATTCAAAATTTCTTCAAGGTCACTCACATCAGAGGTGTTGTTCAAAGCTTTTAAAATAGCTAGCCTGGTGCTGAGTCAAACATATTTTTCTTGACTTGGTTTGTATTAAAGGCCCGAGCTACAAACCTGACTCAGGAAAAACTTTGTTTTAACCAGGGCTCTGGCTCCTGTTGCGTCCTGGCTTTGCTTGCTTTAGTAGAAATCAACTTGCATGATACCCTAACCCAGATATATAGTTTGACACTAACCTTCTTTGACCAAGGTATCCTTTCTTGTCCTGTAAAGACAGTGGTTATCACAACTGATATGGACGTAACAGTGAGGGAGAGTTTGGACAAAGCACCTGGACACAGCCAGTTCCTGAACCTCAGGCACAGCTGGGTAAGGTCATCATGAAGAACAGTCCATTCTTCTGGGACAGCAGTCAGATCTTTGCAAAATATTCCCCCTCAACTGCAGCACCAGTGTCCAGATACCTTGTCTGATGCTAATAAATGTTCCAAGGTCCCAGTTTTTTCTCGCTAGAGCAGAATTAGACTTATTAGCTTGAAATGTTATTTCAGAGAGCAGGAGAGTGAGGTGAGGGAGTAGTAACTGAGTAGAAAATGAAGGTGGCCTGTTCATGCAACACAGATATTCCCAGGAGGTCCACTAGCTCCTGGAACTGCTCTGGGTGTGGGGCCGGGCTCTGCGACTGCATTGAAAGAGCAGAGTATCTGGCTTGACTCTCAGATTGGTGTTTACAAGGCAGGCAGAGGAAAAATGGATGTTTTACTTGAAATGTTATGGAAATTGTTCAGAAATAATGCCTGCAGAAGGCAGTTCTCAGAGTCTATTTCTGTTCATAAAAGGCATGCACCAGAATCAAAAATTCTGCAAATCCATTTCCTTTTGTTTTATCACTGCTAAGTTCATGAACTAAAAGAGGAGTCTGAGCAATTTGACTCAGTTTCCAAGAGGAATTATTAGGTTTAACTTTTTAAAAAATATATATACTCAAACCTATTGTTTTTTTAAGATAAGCTGGGATTTTTCCCTCTACACAACAATAGTTAAATCTGATACTCAGTTGCTTGGCTAAGAGACTGATAGGATTAAAACCTAAAAATACAAAAGATAGAAACCAGATTGTGTTATCTAAAATATACATCCTCTCCTGTCGTGCTGGTAACTTAAGTTCATACAGTGTAAACAGAGAACTAACAAGCTCCGGTATTGTCATTTGGGCTGGGGATTTTTTTTTTTTAACATAAACTAGCTCCAAGCAGCTCACAGAGCTCTCTGAGAGAGTAGGTACATAGGTTTCAATGCATCTTCAGTCCACAAGTGTTTGATTGATATAGTACAGTACTCCTGTTTGTATAAATATTTGAAGTTTGAAAAACCTTCTGGTTTTAATTCTGTTAAAAAACCCCAACAGTTTAAGCTAACTTCCCATGGCAGAATGGTGCTTTCACACACACACACATATCTGTGTGCAGCTCTGCTTCTTGTGTGTAGCTCCCCACCAAGAACGATGGGTTTCATGAAAACACTTGGCCCTCCTTGTTTCTTCCCAACCAACAGGAAGGTACCAGGGACCTGATCCAAAGCCAGCTGATTTTTCATACTCCTCGTTGACTTTAGAGGACACTGGGTTAAATAGAGTTGTAAGGCTACTTGCTTTCTGGGTTTCACGTGTTTCTAGGGATTCCAGTCATTCTCCTCACTCCTCATGCAAGCTACAGTCACAGCACAGCAGTTACAGAGGTAACTGTCCTCACAATAAAAGACTTGGAGACCTCATGGAATTTACTAGTGTGGATGTTCAATTGATACGGAAGTCTTTTTGTTGCATTCACTGCTTTCTGAAAACATAATGTTACATTTCTATCTTGCTCTTAGGAGAAAAATGTTGCCAACTAGATAGATCCCTCATAAATGAGTATCTGAGAGAAGGAAAATGGGAACACTGATTCTTGTCATCCTGGGGCACGGGCAAAAGCAGCGAGTAAAGAAACCTGGAAGAGAATGGTCAACAAAGAAGGAATTGCAACTGACATTAAAGCAGATTTCTGAGATGCTTTTCTTGACAAATTCAGAACTGGAAACCACGTGTAAAGAAGCCTCAAACAAGGAAAATAACAACTAAATATCTGAAAAATCAAGAGGCTGATTCCATAATCAACGAAGGCAAAAGACACTGCAAAGTCGAAGGCATGAGACAAAACCAGACTCCTGTACTCTGGGTTTGCCTGTTCTCAAGTTTTTATTTTTTTCTTCTAGCCTCTCAGTTTCTCTACTAGGACTTCTCCTTGCCTACACTCTAGCACTGAAAATACCATTATCCTGGTTACCAGTGTGTATCACGGCATTGACGAGCTCAGTTATCACAGATGGGGAGGAGATGTCTGACATACTCCAGTTCCAGCCTTGGAAGGACTTTCAACTCAACACTAATAAACCCAAGCACCAGCAGAAGTCAGAAGCAATTTTTCAGATGCTGCTCATGTGCCAGCAGTAACTGGATGTCTGCAGCAGCTGGTGACAAGTGTGATTCACCGAGCACAATGCTGCTCCCAGCACAGCAGGGAAAGGCTCCGAGATGCCTCCATCACGTGATGCACATCCTCCAGATTCTGCCAAGTGCATTGGGAGCCACAGTTTGGCTCCCAGCGAGGAGGGAGCTTCAAGGCTTTGCCACTTCGCTAGCCTAGTTCCTCCATGTGTTGGTGTGGCTTTGTCCATACTTTTTTCAGGCAATTAGAGATTGCATTGCAATGGCAGTATTTTGTTTAATCTTAGGCAGGATTGTTAACTTTTTTGCACTAAGTATCTACCCATCTGGGAAGTAGGAGCCTCCAAGCACAGCCAAAATATTGAGAGCCATCTGCGCTGGTTTTGTTGTCAGGGTGGCCTCTGTCTTTCATCCTACCCAGAATCATGGAATAATTTGGTTTGGAAGGGACCTTAAATCATCTAGTCAAACTACCTGCCATGGACAGGAACCCCTTCCTCAAGACCAGGTTGCTCAAAGCCTCACTCAGCCTGGCCTTGAACACTTACAGGGATAGGACTTCCACTGTTTCTCTGGGCAATTTACTCCAGTGTTTCACCACCCTCATTGTAAAATTTTCTTCCTTATAACCAATACCCTCTTTTAGTTTAAAAGTGTTGTCCCTCATCCTGTGACTACAGACTCTGGCAAAAAGTTTTTCTCTGCCTTCTTATCTGCTTGTGCCCACACAAAGTCTGTGATGCACGAAGGAGCTAACAAATGCGTGTCAGCAGGGGAAGAGGTAAAGCCAGCTTGTTGTGAAAACTGGGGTGAAGCAGGGCCATTTGTAGTGTCTATTCAAAGCTGCCCAGACCAGGTCAGTTCTATATCCCTGCACGTTGCTTCCCTGGAGCAGCTGCCTGGTAACCTGCAAATAGCAGCTTCCCTCAGTCCTGCACCCTTGTGAGAGACAGCACTTCTCTGGGAGAAGTTATTTCAGAGTCAGGAAGCCCGTGGAAGGAATAAAAGGCTGCCTCTAGTAAGGTGTGAGCTCGAAAGCCTACACAGCGTACTGTCCTGTGCTTCTTGATACTTGGAATTGAATACAATTGCAAAGTTTAAGAAGGTAGGCTGTCTGCTTTAACGTCACCTTTGTAACTTTTACTTTTTATTTGTTTGCTGGGTTTTTTTTTTTTAATTCTGGATTATACAGGTGGAGACAATCTATGCATTAGCTTGTTCCTGTCTTCCTGTGGCTTAGCCATGTATTTTAAGACTGTTTTCCTTTACAGGAAATGGGAAGCTGTGGAATGCAAAGTATCATTTTAGTAAAAATAATACTGCCTAACAAACCCCAAATGATTTAGTGTATGCAAAAAAGCCAGATATACCAGAGAGACTCACTTGGAAAGTGTATTTGGTGTTTAACTTTTTTTCCACACTGCACTTTTTAAAGTTAGTTAGAGACATCTACGGAGGCTGACTTGAGTAGGTGGTTTGTTATTCATCACTTATTTTTCAGCCATTGCTCCAAGCATACACAAAACACAAACATATTCATTCTGCACCAGTGTCTCCAGCAACATTTCTGCCTCTAACACAGTCAACCTGAAGCCATTATCCTATACAATACAGAATTGCCACCAACAACATGAAGTCCAAGGAAAGCAGGCAGCTAGTTATCCTTTGGAACAAGTTACTGGTTAAAAAGCAAATATGAATGTATCAGAGATTCCTTATTCACTGGTGAAAAATCTTTCTTCTTAAAATAGTAGAAAGCTACTTCTTTTAGTGTTATACTGAGGACAGAGAACTTAATCAAAAAGGTGATAGTGGATGTTTCTAATTACCTACAAGACAGATTAGTGCTGGGGTGGTCAGTGTCCTGCAGTACATGGCTATGGTCTCCAAGTGCAGAGCCTCGCAGGGACAAATTTGCTTTCAATAATTTCACCTCCTCAGTGATTTGCCTGCTGGCCCTTCCCTCCCTGTCTCCCCACATATGCACAGGCGAAGCAGATCAGCTAATCGAGCAGATGATGAGCCAATTTGCGAATATTTTCCATAGGCAGAGGTGAAAATTGGGACAGTGAGATGTATAGAGGACAGTCCCTTCAGTTTGACTTTGGGTGTGGGGCACGGTAATAGCCCCCAAATGCTTTGCTCTTGCAAGTGCTGAAGGTTCATGATTATGAGTGCAGTTTGCCATTTGCAGCTTTCACACTCCAGGCACCAGGAGTTGAGGTGCTGGTGGCTTGGCAGAGCTGGTGGGTGTTGGAAGGGGTCTGTGGCTTAGCTGCCCACCAGCCAAGACGCTGTGCCCAGCAAATCCTTATGTGCCCAGATGTCTTCAAGAAAAGCAGGCATTCAGTTTGCAAGCTATTAATTTATTTAAGCTAAAACTTGTTGCACACACTAAATTTATTTGCACTGAATCATTCCATCCTCATTGGTGAACGGTTAGTTTTGTTTGTGGATGGACTGCAGGAATGAACACAGACTTTTCAGAATCTACAACTCAGTTTTGACCATGCAGAGTAATTAAAGAAAATATATTAAATAAAGTATGCTTTAGCTTGCATGTTGCAGAGGCTTCCCTTGGCAGATCCAATTACTTTCAAATGCGATGATAGGTGACATTGTTCTGGCAGAAACTCTCCACAGCAATGTTATCAGAACAACTTTCAGCCAGCACACATGGACAAGAAAGCCCAGGTTCCATGGACCTGGGATCATCCCTAAGAGCCTTAAGGCTCTGTTTTGCTTGCCAGGGAAATGAGAACTCTCTCACCATGTGCATGGTGCCACAGCAGAAAACAAATTAAAAAGAAGCTGTGAATCCACTGACAAGCAAGGTAACCATACCAAGCATATCTCTGCCATGCAGCTGTGTCAATTTGGTTAAAATATTTACATTTTATGCATGTCAAAAATATAAAGCATGCTACTGTGTCTTCCTTAGAAAAAGATAGTAAGTTTAATAGTGTAAGTATTAAAGAGAGAGAAACCCTTATTTTATCAAAAATTTTGCTACAGGTATTTTTCTTCTTTTATATGACTGCGTATAATAAAACATCAGTGGGAAAAACATAGGCCATTGCTATAGCAGATCATCCTTCATGCTGACCACAGCATCAGGCAAGTGCAGCTTCCTGAGACACCATTTGGCATCATGATTTTGTTTCTCCTGGACATCATCTTTTCATTTTGAAAGAGGGGAGAAGAAAACAACATTCACCTGCTGTAGTCTCATTGATGCCTCATGTCTATTCATTTCATTTAGTTGTTTTTTCATATTCCAAAGTAAACACATTTTTCCTCACAGTGTTTGGTGTTTGCCATGTGCTGGAAAATAGATTACTGCTGTCTGGTGCCTTCTCTTATGTTGAACAGGAGTCCAAATCAGCAAGGTCTTCCACCTGTGAGTAATACTTACTCAAATAAATGGGACACTGCACAGAAATTACTAACTTGAGCAAAGATTGAAAAGTCAGTTTTACACTTATGAAAACACTCCTGAACATGAACAGAAAAAGGCAGAAATACAAGCTGAGAGAAGGAAAAAAACCAAACAAAAAACCCCCAAAACCCTGAAGGCCAGATCTTCAAGTCCTAGAATATACCTCCTGCACAGAATTTGCAGGTAAATAAGTCGCAGGCAAAAATGTTATGTTGACAATTAAGCATTAGGGAGTCCATTCCATTTAGGTCCTTCAGTGCTTGATAAGTGGGTATCACCAAATGATTGATGGTTACTTATTGATGGTTACACTCACACCTGGTCATAAATACTGGCTGTGAAAATTATACCTCAGTGCTTAAAATCCCAAAAGCAAAACAGATGCTAACATTGGGGCAGCCCAAATAGCATGCCTCATTTGTTTCAAAGAATTACAAGTGAGAAAAACCCCATCAGTGCCAGTGTTTCTTGCTTGTAGTGGACTTGGGGTCAAATCATCGCCAAGAAGAGTAAATGCTGTAAATAGAAGCACCCAAATGCGAGCTGGAGTTTCAAAGTGGTATCTACTGCCAAAAACATTACATAAAGCCTGACACTTCCACTGTGATGTGGTTAAAACTCACACCAAGATCACTGAGGGAAGGATCATATCCAAAAAATGTGGCCGCAGGTAGTGATGGCAATTTGAATGCTGTAAAGGGTGAGCTCTTAGATCTAGGGATGCTCTCCAAATCCTCAAAATGCCCCTCACTCCCAGCTGGGAGTGTTGCCCTTGTTCGGAAGGGCTGGCTCTGATTATCAGGGAAGCTTTTGCTCATCTGTTGGGCTAGCCCTATTTTCATGAGACTGCCTTTGCAACATCAGTTTGAATTGATGAGCCTTTTCATTTTACTCACAAACAAAATGAGGCTTTTTAAAAACCAGAACTACAAGAGTAGATATAGGCTTTCCAGTAGACTATTTAGCACTACCAAATTATTCATATTTGATTCCCATTGCTTTGCATTGTCCTTCTAGTTATTAAATGCAAAATCTTTGTTTAAGGCAAAGTGAGAAAACCAAAAATTTTCTTTTGCCCTTTTGTTCCTCAGCTATTAGGCCGTGGTGCCATTTCAGAGGTCCAATGTGTTGGAAATAGGTGAAGATAAGGCCATTTCTAGAGTAAGTCTGGATTCCTCACACCCTGTTACCTCATTGTGAGATTGGTGAAAGGCTTTTTACTAAGTTGCTGTAGGTCCAGAAGCTGAAATACTGCATTAAGATATATTTCTGAGTTGTGCTGTGGGGCTCAGCTGTCTCCAGAACAGAGAACTGGGAATGCTTTTTGCTCGCTAGAAAAAGCCTTTAATAGACATTTTATTCAATGTAGTTCAGTCTAGCTTTGACATCCTAACTTTCAGTGTCCTTTTTCCACGACAAAATACATTTCTTTTGTAATAATGTCATACTTGCAATTGGTGTGATTTATTCTTACTCTTGAAGGGACAAGTTTGCTGCTTTATTTGTGCAGTTCAGTTGCAACAAGGTAATACTAAGATTATAGTGCGAAGGTATAGGATTTTTCCTTCTCTGTGTTCAGTTTCGCCTCTTTAAGTGTCTGTGCCTAATATGTATGTACGAAAAGTGCTGCTATGGAAGATTCAATTTGTTGAGAAGCATAGCCATTGATTTGTGACTCTTTTCTTCTGCTGTAGGCTCATCTATTGCATTAATGCAAATCAAATAATTTTCTTTGTGAAACAATAGCTTTTATACACGTGTACAGCATTTTCATTACAGCTCTAGTTCATAAAAGGTATAGATTTACCTTAAAAATTGAACTTCTAGGCTTCTTTGGTTTGTTTTTGTTTTTAATTTCAATTATATTATTTTATTTTTAAAAAATTTTTATTTTTTAGTAATGAAGAGTTTAGCCCCAAACAAATATTTTTTCAGACCATTCTTGTTAGGCCTGAATAGTTCTTAAGTTGCTTAAGTGTTAGGTATTAGAAAAATTCAGTTTCTAAAAACCCTTTTATCAGTGCTGGTAGCTTTGGTCCACATCTCCATCATTGCAATACTCTAGGGAAAGATGTCAGTATATGAGCTTGTGTATGTGCTGAGTGTGGCTCAGAGGAGACTTGTTTCTATATCTTTGTGGAAGTCTAAAATTTTGAAGCCTTTGTTTTCAGAAAATATCCTTTGCACTATTTAATGATTGCCAGCCTCTGAGTCACTTTCCTTTTGGCTGATTCGAAAGTTTCCATGACACCGGATTACGGAACCATAAGAAGCATGCCTTACAGATTCAATTACAGCCTGAGAGAAGAAAGGTGAATAAGATGGAAACTTGCAGCCGGAGCGAAAAGCTTCTCTCTTTAAAGAGAATCCAGAATAATATACTTAGGAAAGGAGGGGGTTTACCTTAAATACTATGAAAAAATGGAACAGCAGTTTCCTGAAAATAAAATGAGGCTGATGTGTATTCTCTTGTGTGTGTCATTCTTGTAAAGTGTATCTTTTTCACAAGCTGGTTAGAGTTGAGATGATAATTTGCATGTCAAGCAAACTGTCTTAATTTCCTTCTTCTTGCTTCCCTCCTAGGATGATGCTGCCTGAAATGTATTCTAACAAACATGTTTGTCAACGAAGAAATCACAGCAAATGCACAAGTTAATGACAGTGTTAGCTACTACTTTGGCATCCCTCTCTGACTTCATTGTCAAATCTTTCGGTAAAGGTAGCCAGCAACACACTCAGGTACACAGAGACCAGCTTGGGGAATCTGTACAATACATTATAGTCCAATATTTCTCCTCACAGTCAAATTAACTTAGAATTTAAAGTGTTTTAGCAGTTCTGATGGGGCTCTGTACCTGTATACACTCCTGGTCTGAAATGCATAAAAAGCCCAGTCACACAGCTCTAATTTAAATTAACTTTATCCTTTGTAGCATTAGCATTAATTCTGTGAAACTAAATGCACTGTAATTACAATAAATCCATTGGGTTTTCTAGTCCATTAAAAACCCAAATGAGAAAAAAAAAAGTTCCTCCCTTTCCCCGCCCCTGCCCCCAGAAGGCAGAGGTTTCAAACTGGGAGACAAACAGGTATTTCAGGAAGTCCAGGTGTTAATGTGAATGACTTTATCCTTTCTTCTTCAAAGCATCCTGTCGTGGCAAGTATAAAAATATGAATGCAGACATTTAATATCAATAACACTACATTGATAAGGAAATACTTACATCAAGTACAGTGTTAATTACTGGCACAATGATATTACTAAAATGAGAAAATCCTGAGGGGGCAAAAAGGAAAAGGAAAAGAAAATTCAAAAGGAAAGGGAAAGTGTTATAAGGGAAAGCCATGCTACCATCTCAGAAAGAGATTGTAAACTAGGTAGTATCTTCTCATTTCAGGGTTCACTGGAGTTAATAATCTTGAATGTTCTGCTCATTCCTGAATCTTCATGGTCAAGTAGCAAATATCTAGCCAAGGCCCTTTGATGTGAAGCAATATTAAAATGCATTCTATGCACCAGTAATAATACCACCTCTCACTTATGGCTCCGAAGTCTTGGTCACGTTTTCACACTGGACACTACAATAAGAGCCTTTGTCCACACTGGCTGAACTGCTGCACTCTTTCAGCACAAAGCTTCTGGCTTTTCAGAAGATGCTCTTTACAGATCAGCTTTTGGGTTAATTAAAACAAATTAAGCATTTGTGAATTTTGAGTGCTTGTCCTGACAATGTCAGTCTTCTGATATACCTTTTTGTTAACATTGCTCAGATTTGAAAAAGTAGCAAGGGTGAGAGTACACCCTTGGAGTACAGGAGGCTCTTTGTGTTCATTTCCACTTTGTGTTCATTTCCACTCAGCCTAGGAGTGTATTGCAGCAGGCTTATTTCAGCCAAAAAGGTTTCTTTTTCTTTAATTTCTTTTTTTAGTTCCAGAAGCTAGCATTGGGATTTATGGCAAACACTCCTGCTTTTGGGTTGCTGGGCTGCTTCTCTGCCTTTCATCCAACTGTGTGTGTGCTCTTTCCACAGCAGGTTCTGCTTACCCTGGTGTAGTCAGCAGTGTGATCCAAGAAGGGCTGGTGGTGCCCATATCTCTGCAGAGGGGTGTCCCTTTGCTCAATCAAAAATGCCCCTCCTGTGTCCCTGGGTAGGAAATACACCAGGTCCTTGCAGAGCCTGGGGAGCCAGACCCTTCAAAGGGTGGGAGGCCAGGGCCTTGCACTGCTTAGCAGGGCTGGGGAATCTGGTTACCAGTGGCTGTGTATCCTCTCCTTTCTGAGCTACACCAGAAAGCACCTCTCTGCAGGGTTACACCATAGGGCATGATCTACCATAAAATTGTTTACAGTAACAGCTCTTTGTGCAGCATTCACCCCCTGGCAAAGCTTTCCCTTTGTGAGCAGAAGCCAAAGGATTTCGGATGTTGAGTCGTGTTGCACATGGCAAAAATACTCAATGTAAGCATTGACCCTATTGCACAGGATCTGAGCCTCAGTAGGCACCCACTGGAATACACCACATACTGGATGAATAGTTAATATCACCGAAAAGAGAGGTGCACCTTGAGTGGCTTTTGAGGCAGAGCTTGAAAATGCCAAACTTAAACAGAAAAAAGGCAAAGGCTGGCCTTCATGTATAGATAGCCTACACATGTAGTTTCAAATCATTCCTACACTGGTAAGTCTAACTCCTGCTTCCGTGAAAATCACCCAGCTTAACTAAACATCCAGGTCTAAAGATGTCACTTCTCAAAAATGAAAGGCATTAAAGGAATTAATTAGAGATGAAAGGGATATATATATAGTACTAAATGCTAAGCAAACAGGCTATATTTTTTATTTATTTAAAATAGCAAGGTCCTGTGTTCTTGAGAGTGGTAATATTTTACTGCACACACTTCAGGTAAAATTGAAGTGCTCTAATTGAAAGTCACTGAGGACATTTTTATTGAGAATTCACCTTCCAAGAGAGTATAAGTGGCTTTTCATGATATCAAAATGCAATTTTGTAATTTTATAATCCAAAGTTACCTATTAACAAAAACCTGTCCTGCAGACAGTCACCACCAAAGCCTTAATATTTTATACATCTATGTTGGGAAAGAACTACCTTAGCAATTATAGTCACTTGCAGATGTATGTTTTAGAGTATGTTGTAAGGATTTCTTTCCTGAACATCCTTTTGCTTTGCAGCATGTGTCAACCGAACTGAATGAATTTCTCAGTGTTTTACTGGGCTCAGCCATTGAGAGCAAAGGCTCTTCCTCTGTCTTCGCTGATGCTTGTGCATTGAGCATTGTTGCTGCATTTCTATCGTTCACAGATGGATTGCTAGGAAATGTGTGAAACTGCCTTGGGCACCAAGAAAGCAGGGGCATCAAGCCAGGACGTTAAAAGACTATTTCCAACAACTGCAGCTGCAGTGTGCCTTACTCCACACTGAGCTCCACTCTCCCACCCTGGCTGGTTGGCTTCCTCTTTATGTAAGAAAGAGGGCATGTTTCAAGTGTAAGCAAGTTGGGGAAGTACAGTAAAAATGAAAAGACAATCTCCTTTAAAGCATGTGTAAATTCTTTGGTGCTCTAAATCTACACATTCCCACACATGAGATGAGCTATGAAAGTGCTTAGAACTGAGCATCTTTCATCAGATCCCTCCCTGTTTGTGCAAAAGTGCAGAGAATGCAAAGAGCAGTACATAAACACCAAAAATTAATCAGTGATGTGATTTAAAGCTTTTATTTAAAACCCTATTTTTCACTTTTTATTTCTCATCATTTGACTAGTTTGATGGTCCCCAAAACAATTTGAGAGGAGAAATTGGGAGCAGGAGGGCAGATGAGCCAGCTCAGCATCAAGCTGTAAGGAAAAGATAGGAATTACCATGCCATCTCAGTGCCCAGCAGACCTGAGGCACATAACAAGCAGAAGAAAGCAGTTCAAATTTGCCTGTAAATTAGAAGTGTGGGAGACTGCAAAATCAGCTAGTAACAGGCTCTGAGAGGTGTACCTGTCCCTGGAGAAAAACCCGACTCAGGAACAAAAGAAACCTTGCAAAATTCTGGCTAAGTGGCAAAATTGCAGATACTACTTGAGCTTTTAAGGAGTGTCTAAGAAAACAAAACGCAAAAAAAAGGATGTATCTGATACCAATAAAAAGGACATAAATGTAATCTACATCAGTATAAATTATACTGTAGTAAGTCCAGGGCATCATTTGTCTAGCTTACAATATCATCGTAACTGTATTCTCTGCATATTGCAGTTCATTTCATCATTCTGCATCTGGAATGCAAAAAACCCATGGATACCAAACTGGAAACAGATGGCATTCCCTCCACCTAGATTAATATTTACATTTCTAGACACTTAATTTCAAAGAAACAGCAGAAATGGAAGGGACATAGGGAAGAGAAAAAAATGAGAAAAGTACAGGGAAAACTGCCCTGGTGAGAGCTCTGGACTGTAGAGGAAGGGAAAAAAAAAAAAAAAGGAAAATAAACTGATAAATCCTGTTTCATATTACAAGGACAAGAGAGGGAGCCAATGGAACTGGAAATCAGTAATCAGAAAACTAATTAAATCACCACTCTTTGTCTTTACACAATGCATAATTAATCTATGTCACAGATGTTCTAGAGTCAAGAGAGAGTAGATGATTGTATACATAATATGAACATCTGCAGCCATGTAATATAGGATAGAAGCCCTCGTGTTGTACAGTATCACCCAGGTACTTACTGATGGAGTTTTGGATCAAACTTCCCTTACTAACAGGTTATTTTCTATATCCTCTGCACTGGGCTTGCATTAAATTTAAACTGACTGGCAAGAGAGCTGTCACAGTGAGTTCCTGATGTGTTAAACTATTTGGCCTTTTCTGACCTGTGTCATTTATTCCACTTTGAATTAAAGACAAATATGTGTATATATATATATATATGTATATCAGTCTCACATAATTAAAATCTTTCCTGAAAGAAAAATAAATATGACTTATTTCTTCACATGGCTTAAATCAAAGATTGCATCTTAGACACTTTGATTAAAAAATATATATTAATTCTGCATATATTATACAGCATTAATCGTATGGACGCAGATCTCTTCCATCAGAAGGCTGGCTGCCTTTAAGCAGCTTTTCCCTTTGAAAGCCCTGAACTCTGGATGTGACAAAATCATTAGTATTTTAAAAGAATTACAATGAATGCTAAAGAAAGACCCCCACTTCCCACATACAAACTTTCTGGCAATAAAGAGCCTTTTCAGACTGTATAATCCTATTTACTGTTCTTAATTGGAGAACTATGTTTGTCAAAAAGTACAGAAGTCTTCAGTTGCTTGGAAGTAAGTCTGGCTCATCAGCTCCCAAGGGAAGAAAAGAACTATTTATTTTAACCATTAAGCCTAAATGCAAACTGCACAATAAATCGGTCTATCCAAATACTGACCTATTTCATGTAATGTCAGGATGAGGCTGGCCTTGCTCTATAAGGCTATTGCTGCATGTAAAAAAAAAGCAAACCCTATTACGGAGGCCCGGAACCAGCTTCTAGAAGGTGCCAGGGTGAGTGAACGCCAACCCCATTGCCTCCCTCAGCTCCTCCATAAGCCACTGCCTGCGGGGAGGCTGGAAATGAACCTCAATTACCCAGCTCCATCTAGTGTTTGGGAAATAGATTACTCCCTGAAACCCACCCTGCCCTGTAAATGTCACTGGTTTTCCGTTTCCTCAAGAAGAAAGTGTTTTGTAGAGCAGGCAGCGAATGGCGGTGCCATGATCGATATGGGTGCTCACGTACAGATGAGCATGGCCAGAATCTCTGTGTTTCTGTGCCAAGGAGCTTATCCTGTAGTAGCAGTGGGTCTTGCTCGGATCTGTGAACTGCTGGATGTTGGTAAAATACTTCCAAGATAGGCAGGCAAAGGAACACACTGTACTGGGTATGCTTGGCTTGTTAAGGGATGTGAATTTTCCCTTGAAGATTTACCAGGGTTAGCAACAGAAACCCACTGTTCCATATCCAAAAGTGGTGGTCAGGTCGAGATGGTTTTGAAGCTCCTCAGAAATGCACCAAGGTGTGGCATCCAAAATGAAAATGCCTCTGAATTTCTAGACAGAAGCAAAAGCATCCAAGCCAATCTTACGTCCCCTTAACTGCCCTAACACAGGCAAGTCTATAGAAATCAGAACCCGAAGAAATTGCAAGAGAAAAGGTTGTCTTTGGGCCCTTCCAAAGATCTCCTTTCTGAAACTGCTGACAGTTGCCCTCTGCTCAATTTCTCTGGCTCACAGGTGACTTCTCTTTGGCAGCCAGTAACAGAGCTCCTAGAAAACGTGCAACAGCTCAGCTGCCAGTCACATTTCTCAAGTCTGACATGTTTCAACTATATTTCCTTAAGAAGGAAATAAATTTACAGCTCTGGAAAAAGGAAACCATGGCATTTTGCTTCCAGTACTTCAATCTGAGCATTTTGAATAGTGTTGAGATAGAGCAGTTTAAATAAACAACATGACAATATTTTCAAGAATGAACCCACTGTAAGGACTTTCCAGGAAATACTTGTAAAACTTCATTAAAAATCTCCATTTAAAACCAGCTGGTTTTCTTTCTGGTCAGCTCAGAAACAAAGTTTCTTGCTTTTTTCTCTCCCTAATAATTTTATGTGGCTTGATTGGCAATGCACTCCAGCCAAATTGCCTGGGTGATTCACAGTTTGGTCCAGCAGAAGTGGGACTATTCCTGTTCAGGCTCTGCAGATCAGAAAGGTATCAAGCTGTTTCTTCTGAACAGGCTGAATTATATACTTCAATCAAACCCTGCCCTCATACTGCAGTGGAGTTGCTTCACTGGATGCAGAGAAGGCTCTTTTCCTGAGTGGTAACAATAGTTGTAACTGCACAACAGCAGTCGTGTACTCTTTGCTTCAGGGTATCTGATTTGCATAATAACTAGAGAGATGTTTATTGTGGAAAAACATGGGCCATATGCAAATTCTTATGCTGTGGGAGGATGCCAGCCTTGGGAACCAGTTACAGAGAAGAGGTTTGAGTAACTCCTCCACATCTATTTTTTAAAGATACGTTGCCTGTGAGTTATTTTAAGGTGGTGCAGCTACAGGCCACCAATTCTGCAGCCTTCTGCTGCCTTCACAGGCTGCCTTGCTGGCCCCAGCCCTCACACTGCTTAGGGAATACCAAGGAATCTCAGATTGCTCCACAAGGCACAGTTGGCTCACGCACTAGGTGAGCCTGAGTGTCTCCTTGCCCCATGGAAGAGCATCTCAGCTGCAATTCCCAAACCCAAGCAGTGCCAAGTGCCTCAGCCCCACCTCCAGGTTTCCACACAACATTGCAGAACTATTAATGCACAAGCTTTTTGCCACAGCAATGTGTTGCTCAGCTCTCCTGCAGCATAACTGGATCTGCAGCACCTCCTCTTCTACCCCATACTAACTCCTGTAGCCTCCTTCTCTATGGTCTCCTTTAATCAGCCTGAAGTTAATCCCATCCATGCCTAAATAAATGAAAGGTAGTATAAGCTTCTTAGATTTACTTAATGGCCCATACCTCCTCCTCCGAGCTTCCTTCAAACTCTGTGAGCTAAAATATAATTCTCTTCAAGGTAATCCACAAAACAAAGCACATTTGTAGTTCTTTAGCAGTCCATTTTGCAGATTTCCAGAGTCAACACTTTGCCTCTGAAGAGTGACAATCAAAAGGGAACACACTTAAAAACCATAATTTTGCACTCCTTTTCTGCTTCTCTCTAGGACTAAAGTAGCAGACAATATTTGGTCTGACGAGAAAGCAGCATGGGACATTTTAGAAAGGATTTTTTTTGGGGGGGGGGGGGGGGGGCAGAGAACACAGAATAAATTGCAGATATTGGTAGCCGGACTTGGATTTAGCTTTAAACTGACCTGCAATGAGCTTAAGCAATGCAGAACTGAAGGACAGTCAGCATTGCAAAGCTTTTTTACTATTATATCTTTCTGCAGAGATAAGCATCTGTATATTGCTTTATCTAGCGAGCTACTGTAGGTATCATGAGACCTATTGACTCATGATTATTAGTAAAGTCATAAACCCACAGTTACATTTATCTACAGTAAAACATTTTGCCATCTATGCTATCAAAATAGAGCAGAAGTCAAAAGAAAATATGTAAGTCTTTATCAGCATCTAAAATGTTTTGGAGTAATTACAGCTCAGTGAAATCCGTATTGGAAAACAGCTCACACGTCCTTGGGTTGTTGGGATTTAACTTGCCAACACAGAAGATGACAGTGTATCATTTAAACACGGGATCTGATAATTTTTGAGGACAACTTTTCTTGAGGACAAGTTTCTGCAAATTCGTAAATCATAGCAAAAAACTAAATGAAGGAATAAATCTGAACCTCTGATAAGAATGTACCCAGAAGAAGTTCACCTTTCACTGTCTCCACAACTGCAATTTTCTCATTTCTACATTTCTTGGGAAGAGAAGTGGGTTTTTGGTATTTTTCTCAGAACAGACTAGGAAGTATCAGAATTCTAGATAAAAAATAAAGCCTGGATAGAAGAGATTTCCAGACAGATTTCTCAAGCACAGAGTTTCAGCTCAGTGTGGCTAATCTTAAGATAAGTATTTCAGCTTGTCTTAGAAGTTCCCTACCTGTACCCTGTAAAATCTAATGGAGTGTTTTGGTGTTTTGTATTGGACTCTAGATTGGGGAATAACAACTGGAAAAATCTCTTTTTTGTATAAATAATCATGAAGGGGACATTTGTCGTTGTTATACAAATGTTTCCTAAGATCTCTCCTTTTGTATAGAAGAATGTTGAAACAATTCAATTAGTTTCAAATGAAGTGTTTAAGCAGAACATAATATTCTCCTGTTAATGAGAAAAGTGAGATCATATTGTGGCTGCTCAGGTGTCAGCTGGTCTTCTGGGGGGCTGCTGTCTCTCCCACCTGTCCCTGTCAGCCCCCAAGGCAGAGACACAGCATCACTGTGGACACAGGGGCAACCACCCCAACGCCAGACTACCCAACACCCCAAGCACCGATCTCAAAGTACAGCAGCTTTTGCAACATTTAAAAGAAAACTGAGGTGTTTCTAGACACCCTGAGGGGCTTAGTCACACTCCCAGAATCCTCCAGGCAAATCCTTCCAATTCTGGCATATGGCACCATTTCCCAGGTTATTTCTTTAAGCAGAGAGGAGGGGAGTGTTCTGCTCTTCTTTTCTCCTTGGTAGGATGGGTCATAGCTAGCGATGAGGAAAAGCATCTCCAAACCATGGGAAACAAACAGCATTCCATTCACATCTGGAGAGTTATAAAGAGCCTATAAAGGAAAGAGCAATTGAAATAATGCAAGAAGTAGGAGCAACCACTGGATGATATTTCACTTCTGACAGCTAAAATCTCTGGCTGCAGGTCTGATGACTGATATCCCCTGGGTGGGTACTAGGAGCACCCAATGGGGTGAAGTTTTCTGCCATGCCAGTGAGAAGGATCAGCAGCTGATGCCAAAAGGCAGGAAGAGACATTACCAGATTCCCAGAGTGCTCAGCCCCTGACTTTGTGGTGTTGTACCCTCCTTCTCCCAGCATGCTGTTCTCCTGGCTACTCGAGGAAATGATTGAAACAGCGTGTGGTGGGCAAGTCACCAGTGAATGCTGTGCTGGCATCGTGCAGTAGCAAAAGCACTGGAGTTTCAGCTACCACCACTCCCAAGCTCTGTCAGAACAAAACCCTTCAGTGGAAATTGTGGGTAGTCTCTGAATTTCCACATTGCCAGCAAGTCTAGGAAATACTACCTGGCACAGTCTAGACTTTCCAGTGCAAGATAGAATTCTGTTAGGCTGAATTGCACTGGCCATGAGAGGATGTTTGTCTGTCAACAATACTTTCAACCTTTGCAGGGCTCCTGTAATTTCTCCTCTTCTACAGATGGCAAACAGTCAAAATAAACCCCTGTGCACTTGAGGATCAACAGAAGTTATCCATTGTAGTATTGGATCATGTTAATTTTGTCCTGGTTCTTCATACCCACACTGAGATGCCGACTCCATGAAATACTCGAGAACATTCAGAGCGGCAGCAGAATATGACTTTGAGAAGCTACAAGGAAATTGGAGGTGTCTGCTCCATGACTAATGTGCTGATTATAATATCTGCCTGCTGAATTTTGCATAATACATGGGAGAGAGCTACAGAAAAGGAAGTCAATAGACTTGGATCACTTTGCATGCAAACATCTCGGTGATCTGCTGCTGCTGAACTTACACAGAATTGGTCAAGATGAGGGAGCCGTAGTGCTAAGCTGGGCTGGTTCTCTACATGTGTTTTCAGATCAGTGCTGGGAAACTGGAAATAGATGAGTGAAATTAAGGTTATATTTGGTTTAAATGTAATTATATGTTGCTGGCTTGATCTGTGCTTTACAAATGTGCGTTTATGAATTTTTTTTCTCATGATTAGCAATTTCTATTTGAAAGGGTGAGGAAGTGCTTGGAAGAGTGAATTACTGCTCACCGCTGCTGCCAAGTCTCATGTTTTAATTTCAAGTTTCATGATTTTTGATGCATTTCTTAAAACTTAACATTCTTGGAATAAAGATTTGATAACATTTCCAGCTTTTTTAAAATGTAAAACTTGAAGAGATTTTACCTAGAAGATCAGATCTAAAAGGCAAATAGAAAGAATCCAAAATGTGTTACTTTAAGCATGCTTCATGATGTTAGGTTAATCTGGCGAGACCTGAGAGGCTTGATTCCTGAGGGTTTAAGGAAATTCTATGCTTTACTTGTATGAAAAATAATACGTCAATTATACAATTATATTTTTTCAAAATCAGTTGCAATAGCCAAATGAAGATAAACATTTGCAATGACAAGTACAATGGAGATGTTTGTTTTACATTTTCATACAGTCCATTTCAGTTAGCACTCAAATTTCCTCCTCTTTATTATGGTAACTATCAGAATGAAAAGACATGAGATTTTCAGAGAGCAGCAGCTCAAGAAATACAGTTCTGTACTTGGGCAGGTGACGTAAGACCTGTTGGGTAGAGAAGTTTTATTTTTAATTTAAAATAAAATTGGTATAAAATTTGGTATTCTGGAATTTTTGATTCTGGAAGCCTTTCTTAGCTGGTTTCCTCTATTCCATCTCAAGCTCTGTGCGCTTGCAAAAGTGGCTTATTCAGAGAAGTACCTTTGATCTGAGCTCAGATTCATCCTGTCAATGCATAGACAGAAATTAGGCTTTTATATTCCTGGGATTTGAGATTTCTTTTCTCCTTTTGCCACAGATCCAATTTGCCTACTCCAACCAAGTCTATTTGTCAGTGATTACTACAATGCATCAGCCATTACCATGTAACTGAAGAAATTAATGCAGATTAAAGAGTACATTGCCATAGGAATATTCCATTCAGCCCTAGAAAGACTAAAAGAGTGTAATTGAAACAGCATCTTCAGGCCAGTCACAGTTTCTTGCAGCTTTCTTTCCCATTTCATTAAAGCTAGAAGCTCATTTAGTGTGGAATATGCAAGAGTGCTAGAGAGGTTTGCAAAAATCAAGATGAAAGGGATGAATTAAAAGGAAGAAATAAAACGGGGGAGGCTGCTCTTATCTGTGCTGATTGTGTGAACACAGCATGGTGTGTTTTAAGAGTCAAATGACTGTAAGTGTTGCAAATTTCTCCATGGCATGTCAGATCGAGGTCAAATCCTCGGTTTCTAACAGACCGTTTACTCTTGATCAGCATTGATTCTTCATGCAAACAAGCTCAGATTTTTTTTCTTATTCATAAAGGTCAAACACAGATTCTGTAAGCTTTGCTTCCCTTTGTCCTTAGTATAAAAATGAGGCTCTTCTGAACTTCTCCCCTGCCATATCTGTTTCAGTGATCTTTTCCTCTAACTTTGCAACATTTTTTTCCATAGCAATACTGTGCTAGCCCTCAGCTGGATGCAGTACGAGCACATGATCTAACAGGATCCTTGTTCCCAAGAGCTTACAGTGTAGGTAAAGCAGAATTATGATACAAGAAATACACTTCAAGAGCAGTTACAAAAAAGCAAAATTCAAGTCCTCCTTCAGTGAGGTATTAATGAAAGAAAAAGAACCCTATGTGGACAGATTTGACCCCTGAAATACATCTGTCCCTTTTTTTGCTGTCTCTCTTCTCAGAAGTGAGGTCACTCACTGTTAACTGGGCTGTATTTTGTCATGTGGTTGGGCATGTCTTAGAGGCTACAGGTTTAAAGCTTTTCTTATGAAACCTAACTCTGATCTTTGAAATTTAGGACCTGAAAGAAAGGAAATACGGGTGCAATAAGGAAATTCTGGTGAAATACTGTAAATATTTGGATTAGGATACATAGGGTTCAAGATCACACAAGAAGAAAGATGATTCCACCTGAACTTGGTGCAATGGTTTCTGCCCTGTTTACGGGAAGTCACCAGATTGGCGCTCTTATCTTGGAAAAAAATGTACTCAAGTCTACTGTTATTTAAAGATCTGTGTCATGAAAGCAGTAGGGAGATTAAAACAAACAGATTTTAAGCTTGTTAGCTTCTCACCTCCTTTTGAACCCCTCTGTTATGTTATGAGGCTCTATATTTTCCTTTCTTTAAAGTCTCTTTTCAGTTGCCTTTTCTGTTGTGTGAAAGACCCACACAGAGCAACTGGGGAAAACACGCCAGATAAGGGATATACAAATAACACTATCTGATGCACAGGCATAAAAATTATCTTTTGTATCATTTCTCAGAATAACCTAAGCTTCATGCAGCAGAATGAGGCTTCGTAGAGGTCCCAGGAGGTGCTTGAAGGTGGCCAGAGGAGCAGAGCGACTTCTCCTCTTGTCCTCTTGCCATCAGAGTAGGAAAGAGGATGTTTGAGCTCCCAAATCCTTCTCCTGATTTCTGAGCTCCAGCAGCAACAGTACAATGACAGGCAAAGGAAAGGGCCGTAATGTGGTTTGATAGTCTTAATAGACAGCTTTTACAGCCAGTATGAAAACATATCACAGAGCAAAGGAATAAAAAGAAATTAAAGCTTCGCACCTGTCTCTTTGAACACTATATTCTGTGACCTTGGACTGCTTTTTTCAGTCCCAGCATAACTTTCCAGACTATAACTTACCCTGTTAGGTGTATAATTACTACAGTGACCACAAATAAAAGTTTTTGATGCAAGTGATCTGGAACTGAGCACCGTTTTCTTTATTGGCTTTGGTGCCTATGTGTGCTGGGGTATGCATTGAGCTTTAGAGACAGGGAAGGGGAGATCACAGTTCCTACATGGTAGGATTGTCCATCATGTTTACATTAATATTCTTGTCTGCAGTTTGCTTTACATTGGGGTGCAATAGCAACAGTTAAACTTAAAGGTCACTGCACAAAAAAAAGTACAACAGAGAAAATCAACCCTACCTGAGAATCCTGTGGTGTAAATGCACAAGGCAACTAGAATTGGGAGGAAGAAAGCATCCTTGTTACTCACAGCATATACGAACATTTCTAAAGAATACGTTTTTAAATCAGTGAAATGTCAGAACATTTTCTTGTTCCAGGATATATTTGACCCATATTTTGCAAAGTGGTTGGAAATGTGGGGTGTTTCTCCTCTCAATCTCTGTTGATCCTGTGGAGTATCAATGCAGTGACACATTAAGTAAAACTGGTTTTCACAAGGTAGCAATGCTCAGAGTAGCTTGAATCTCCAGGTGAGCATCCGGGAATAGCTCAGCCTGTCCCACCAGCATTTTGATGCCTACCAGCACTGAATATATTTCTCCCATGCCTGTTGATACTTACAGTATTAATACTTTACTGGGCTGGGCAAAGTTCACCTTGTTTGGTCTAAACTGCACTTGCAAGCTGATATCAGTAATCAAAAAAAATCCTATCCTAACTCAGGAATAGTGCTGAAAACTCTTCTGTTCATATAAGTTCACATTAGAACACTTCTTCTGCCAGTCCACTTTATTTTAATTGGCAAAATAATATGACCTGGATTGATAGAAAAAGGGGTTTTGGAACATAAGCTGACCTACAGCAAGGAAGATGTACTGCTCTTATAAAACAAAATAAAACATTTTCTAATATAAACAGGGTTTGGAGGTCAAATGTGTAAAGATGTCTGGGTACTCAACTCCATTGAAATTAGGTGGGAAGATTGTTTAGCCTAGTTTCTATCTGCAAAGCTCAAAAAGGCATGCCAAAGGTTATTTCTCCAACCAGAAAATACTGGTAAAATAAAGATTGCAGAACCCATACAAATTTAAGGGCATTCATTAGGAGACCTCAAATCTTTTAACAACATCTATTTTTTGAACTTGCAATACTCTTGCAGGATCCATGTAAGTTTCTTTGCACTCTGATAAAGCATCACAGACTGAATCTGCCTAATGGAATAATATTATGGGTATCTCTAACCTTACCATAGTCCTGTTGTTTCCTCTGCCTGTTCCTGTTCCTGCCCTAAGACTGCAGATGCATTTTCCCTTCTCTGTAACTGTAAGTCATGCCTCCTCCAGGGATGAATTTCAGGTAAAAACCCCACCCCCAAATCAGCATAAACCAGCAAACAGGGGAAGAGGCAGCACTTGCATGCTTGTAACTTTAAGTCCAGCTACACGAGGATTAGTGGGCTGAGTGGAGATGCCACGTCTGCTGATTTCTAAAGGCAGACAAGTGTTTCCTCAGACTGGGCTCCTGCACCCGCATCTGATTTGTCAGCCATTTCACCAAAATTGCCTGGACTCCTCAAGAGACAATAAACTGTAAACTAAGCAGGAAGGACTGAAACAGAGAAATCATGCACTGTGGCTAGGAAATCCTGGCTGAAGTTAGATCTGGGTTTATCTAATGACTCTCTGTTTTCAGTGTTCAAATGTAATTTAAATGGAGAAATGCAGGTACCTAAACATAATGCTTTTGGAGATGGCGGCAGTTGCTGGAGTCATATAATGTGTTGGCAGCTTTGACACAGGATTTATGGCAGGATTTGTGCCCTGCTGGAGCAGCAGCTGCAAGCCAGACGGGCTTCTTGGAGCATCTAAAATGACATTAGACAGCTCTTCTTATATTTAGGCACCTGAAACTCTCTAAATGTTCCTTTCTTGGAAGTAAGTATTTTAGAATCCATTCAATGATACCTCTAAATTACAGGAATGGTATAGTTGTGTAATCAAATACAGAACAGAAAATTACTGAAAGAAGGGGCCTCAGGCAGTCTCAACATGTCTGCTTGCAAGTACACATCTTGTCAGTCCGTAGGATATTGGATAATTTTTTCTGTAAAACCCACATTGCATTTAGTTTTCAGAAGGTCTCTACTTATGCAAAACTTTCCACCTTTTAATTACTGTGTACCTTTCAGACTCTGAAGTGAATATGAAATTATTAATTTCCTCATGGCAAACTATTAATGAATACTAATGAATACAACTTTACAGTGCCTTTCCTTGAAGAAAAAATTACCTCAATTCCCAGTTTAATGTGGTAGATATGATGTCAAAATCTTTAAAGTGAGAAAGGGGACAGGCAGTGCGGGCAAAACACCTTGATGATGCACCTGTGTTGGGTCCACAGGGGTCTTGCTCAGAATACACTGGGGTTCATACATTAATAGAAGGTTTGTCCAATTAATATGATTCACAGCTGTATGCCACTTGCTATTGCAGCTTAATAATGGTTTCAAAAGGTGTGTTATGTCACCTTATCCTAGAGAGGGGTACTGGTAAAAGGGTATGAGAAAGTCCAAGTCATTACGTTTACACTTGCAGTGTAAGCAAATTAGGACTGAGAAGACAGTATAGTGTGATATAAGAGTAAGGATGGGGATAAATGATTCAGATGAGAGAAGGTGGGAAGGACAGGAGATAAATTGCTGTGGGAATGCTTACTGCCCATCTCTGCAGCCTGGATACACTGGACTTTGTGGTGACACACACTGAAATGGTACAGAGAGAATGTTTTTAAGTGTAGAACAGTGCTCTGTTTAACCTCTGATTGGAATCTCTGTTTCCAATATTAAAATGATTAGTCCTAAAAGCCTAGCCTTAGGTCTAAAATGTGTCTTAATAGGCAGGATGAGCCTCAGGGAAACTGGAGATGGTGGGGTGCGATCTCACAGCAGCAGCAATGAATCAGCAGAGAGGGAACCTGAAGTGCCCACTCCTGACAAAACAGGACATCCTGCCTAGGATGGATGTTCCTGTGTTGTCCTTGCTGCCACCAGCATGAGGCCTGGAGATGTTCCGCAAGGCCCTGAGTGAACCTCGAGATGTCCCAAACACAGGGTCCAAGGACGACAGACAAGCTTAGTACACTCAAGTCCTAAATCCTTTGTAAACTCAATTCCAATCCTCTAGAGCAACATTCAAGTGCCTCAACTATAAGCCTGTCCTATTTGACTGTAAACCACTGTCTCCTTCACGATATGTCTTTCCAGTATCTTTAGTGAATGAAATGGGCCCCAAGAGATTAAAAGAAAGTGTTGAAGAGACCAAGCGATAAAGTACGTGTGTAAAGGGAGTCAAATGAAGGCTGCACAGGAACTCTTAATTTTCCCATTTCCTAATTTCTTCACTTTTTTCATAATGTTGTATTTGAAAGAAAAAATCCATCTCCTACTGTCACTCAAAAACAAATCCAGACAAACCACAAAAAAAAAAGCAAAAAAAAAAGCATGATGTGACTCAGGCTTTAGTCTTATCAACGGGGTTGGGACCTTAGTCCATAGCAAGTCCTCTTTCTGTTTTTACATTAAGGTGAAGGATTTTGTTTGCCATCTGCACACCTCAGAGGCAGGAAAAGATTCAACTTCATGCCCAGGAAACAATATGTTCTAATGGCCACAGGAAATCTGCATCTTCCCCGTCTCCTCCATCTCTCTTGCACCGTCTCTGCCGGTGCCTGTCCCCTCCCTTGCTGTTCCTGGTTAAGTTGCTCTAATAATTTTTGTTGCATGTATGAGGAAAAGATTTTATGCCACGTGTTGAAAAAAGACTATTTGTTAGGTTTCTGTTTTGTTTACAATGTTAGGGTGTTGACTATGCAAAAGGAACGCACAGCATTTGCTCCAAGAGCACAATTCTTGCAGTAAATTTAATATTAAATTAAAAAGGGGCTAAATCCATAAAGAGACTGAAGCCTCCCAATGCTCAGTGTTGTAATGATTGACCTAATCCCAGGCTTTTCCCAAGACATATAACCAGGGTCCAAACTGTTTCCACAGCCCATCATATTCTGAGACTGCGATGGCAGCCCTGGAGTGGTCGTCCAGACCCTTGCAATGAAGGGCTGTCTCTTTTCCCTGACATTAGTCCACTGGGACACAAGAGGGCTGGAGGCTTTGCAAGGTGTCAGGGCCATTTACACCACCTGCATTAGCAAGAGACAGAGAGACACATCACAGATTGGTCCTGGAAATGTTCATGCTTCATCCTGCTTTTAAAAAAGGACAGCTCTGGAGATGTATTTCCTGATGGCTTTTATCAGACTCCTCTTTAGAAGCTCAAAGAACAACTGAGTTCTTTAAAGCTACTGTGCATAGTTGTTTGGTACCTGCCTTAGCAATTTTTCACTTGGCCATGTACTTCCGTGATTGCTGAGGACCTCCAGGGCTACTGCCAAGAGGACCTAGGAACTAAACCACCTCCCAGTGCTTGCCTCAGCATCACAATATATATAAAATGATAGCTGCAGCTGCAAGGCTTGGCACACACATCCCTGAGCAGTTGTGGGAACCCTTGATGTTAGGACCTGAGCCAGCTTCCTCACCAGAGGCTGTACCCTCACCATGAGGCTGCACATCCCTCTGCATCAAATTACAGTCCTTCTGATGGAGGAGGCTGAGCAAAGCCTGCTCCTGTCACCCTCTGCTCATGGTTAGTGTGGAGAGGTGGATGTACATTTCGCACCCAAAGCAGGGTGGGGGTTTGAAGATAGAGACTCACTGGCCCAGTGGTGCAAAAAAAGTTCCATTCCTTGCTGTCAATTACAGGTCAATTAGATCTAAAAGACAAGGTAGGAGAGGCTCTGTAGAAACTCTTTTTGGGCCTTTCCTGTGAACTACGGCTGGTTATAGGCAACTTCTGGCAATTTATACATGATCACCGGGAAAATTGGCACTGGTAAAACCTGAATGTGACTTTCGACATTTAAACTAGCAGATAATAAAATCCAGTGGAAGGAAATTGGTGGTCTACTTGGTAAATCTTGAAATGAGGAAATTTTTAAAGGTGAAAGTGATTAATCACTAGAAAACTTTGTCAGAGGATTGGTGAAACCAAGCATAAGATTTTTAGTTTCATTTTTAATCAAGACTACCTGTTTTCTGAGAGAGATTCTCTAGTTCATACTAAAAATTACTTGAAAACATCTGGTAGTTTGCCCTGGTAGATTCCACAAGACACTAAGTCAGGTGATCAAAACTGATCCTTGTTACCCTATGATTATTTGAGAAATGCACACTGGATACTTTAATATCTCTGGTGGGTTACAGACTAGCTTTCTGTGCACCTTAAATGTTGCTGCGTGAACTCAGAGGGTGATTTGAATATAGGTATGCAATACTGTGCTTGTATTTTCCTGGAAATTCTTTAGCACTTCCTTTTGAATGTCCTTCCCTTAAGGCAAAAGGCTATCAGCTGCCACCAATTACGTGTAAATTCCATTCAGTTCTTGGTAGTCAAAGTCCATCTCAATTAATGACAAAAGATGAGAATTTCTTCTTCTAAAAGAGAGTCACAAAAACTAATACAGGAGAGCTCATGACTTTAGGTAAAAAATGAGCAGACAGATTTCTAAATCTGATATGTTCCCCAACTTTGTATTTCTTCCTTAGATTGCAAAACTGAAATATCTCTGTGAGCAAAGGTGAATGTGTAATAGCTAAATTTGCTACAGATCAACTGATCAGACATCCATGTGTCATATGAACCCATGAGGAATTTCCTGAGTATGAAAGATACCATATCAACCTACATTTATTATTTTGGTGAAATATAAGTGTGGAATATTTAGATACCTTTTCTTGCAGTAATGCAGTCCTGAAGTTTATTATATGAAATGTCATTTTTATTTGCAAGTGAATAGATAAATTTTTATTTTCCTTTTCCCTTTCTCCTTCAGTTTAAGTAATGGGTTATTGCACATGTACAATCTCTGTTACTTAGCAAAATTGTACTCTATAATATTTGTAGTTCCATCTATAGAATTAAAGCAAAACCCCATAACTTTGTGAGACATTTTTCATGGCAATTATGAAGAGCTGACCCATACCTGTTAATCTGTTAAATTCCCCAGACCACACCTTCTCTCACATTAGAAACTGTCCTACTTATTTTCAGTCAGCCAGGTTTTCTTATCTACATTCAGTACAGTTCCAGGCCATGCAATAATTTCCATAGAGGTCTATTGTTGCGGTGCCCCAGCCCC